>JAJOZX010000834.1:332500-620000 GCA_023014485.1 Bathynomus jamesi | reverse complement strand
TTGAGGCAATAAATAGCCTTCGTCATCGAGCGCGCGCGATGGAGGGTGCCTGGGCGCATGAACCCGAAGCCGCGCGTCGGAGCGTCGCCGAGGACGATAATGGACAGCTCTAAGAGCTCGCGGTAGTCATCGCGCGGCTGCTGTTGGGAGAGGTGGAAAGGGTAGTGAGCGATGAGGTCGTCGCGCGCGTCCATGATGGCCGCCGTGGCCTCCTCATCGTCGATGACTAGGTTGCGCTCGGTGTTGATGGAATCCCACCGTTCCTTGAATAGCTTGAACAGCTGGACGTTGGGACCGGAGGAAGCGCGGAAACACTCTCCGAACGCCTTGGCGGCGACGAGTTCGAGCATGTGGTGGCGGCAGGCAAGGTTGAGCAGATCCTTGCCCAGCTTCTGTTCGATGAGCACGCAGGCGCCCGCGCGCGCGTCGATGTTGGACGCCGTCGTATCGAAGCTCAGGCCGACGACGCAGTTTGCGATGCCCCAGTCCTCCAGCGCCTCGATGACAGCGTCCGCCATTGCTTGACCAGTGCCGGTGGCGAGCTTTGGGACAGCGATGAGCTTGTCGACTCCTTCGCCGGAGACAAGGACGGGCAGCCGTTCGACGTTGTCCGCGCCTCCCGTCACGTCGGCCACCAGCTTCCCGTCCCGTGGACCGCTTTGTTGTCTGTGATGTGCGCGCGGTGGAGCGCGGCGGCTACCTTCGGTGTGATGACCTGCTGTCGCCCGCTGCGTTTCGGCGACGGCGGGCTGGCGACGCTGGATGTCGACGGCTGGGCGTGAGCGTCGTTGCTTTGTCGAGGGCGCCGTGGGCTGCCCTCGCTGGAGCTGGAGTCCAGTTTGAGTTTGGTCACTTCCACCTCAGCGCGCTTCCGTTCTGCCTCCTTCTCCTGGCGCGCGCGATCCTCTGCGATGCGATGCGCCTGTCGCGCCTCACGCTCGGCGAGGAGACGTTCGACGCCAAGTATCGCCCCACGCTGACCGTACTCGCGCTGGGCCAGGAGAAACGCCTTGTCCTCCTGAATGACAAGCATTTTCAGCGCGTTCCCGTGGGCGATGTCGAATAGATTGTTGAGGCCGCGCGTCCACGCGTTCCGCTTGTTCACGAGGAACGGCGTGGTCGGCTGCTTTTTCTTGCGCATCAGGGTCTTCCACTCCTCGTGCAACTTCATGAGCTTCTGGGCGCAACGATGTTGAACGGAGGTCGGGATCCAGGCGATTTCCCAAAACTCGCGGACTTCGTTCATGACGATATCAGCCGCCTTCCGTATTGTCTGTTTGCCAATGATGTGCACATGGAAGAAGCGGCGGAGGACCTCTCTTTTCGACGGCAGCTGTGAGCCGGTCAGGGACTCAGATGGGTGGCCTACCAGAAACACTTTGAATGACTTCCGCGTCGTACGCTTAACAGTTGCAGTCAACGATATGATTTCAAGTCTGTGAAGGGAAAAATGTTAAAACTTCGAAAATAAACACCGTATAACATGAAATATAACGATTAATATAAATTAATGATATATATTTAAATAATGAATTTAAATGAAATGATATAAAATTAAAATATGATTCCCTCGCTAGCAAGCTAACATTGGCATCTACAAGTTTACTTTTCCACAATTTATTTGAGAAATCAATACCTTGGAGGCTTAGCTTCAAGGCCTATAAGGCAAGACGAAACTAAAATATCTGCACAACCGACTCCGACTCTAGGATTGCAATAACTGAGTACTGCGTAATATTATTTACTAAATCGGAACGCATTAGGAGGAGGAGCAATCGACGAAGCAACCCAAAAGTTCACCGAGTTCACAGGG
Source organism: Bathynomus jamesi (assembly GCA_023014485.1). NCBI lineage: Eukaryota > Metazoa > Arthropoda > Malacostraca > Isopoda > Cirolanidae > Bathynomus > Bathynomus jamesi. The sequence continues at coordinate 618,187 of JAJOZX010000834.1, read as the reverse complement.
GGAAGAATAAAAAAATTACCGGGGGAGGTTTTAAAAATTATCTGATTGCTCTCAAACATCACATGATTTGTTTTTATGGCTATTCGCACAATATCCGGGGGCGTAGTAATAACAATTAAAAAGTCGCAAAATAAAAACAAACCCTAATATATATATATATATATGAGAATGAACTCAGAATGGTCCCCTGAGTTTTTTATGATACACACAGACCGTGCATGGAACAAGGAACTCTTCTGGGATAATTAAATCAACTATAGTCCGAATAAGTAATGGTAAATGACAAATACCATAGTTTTTCTTTTTCATGATGCTAGCCCGACGTGGGCAACGGGTCACTCGCAAAGAGGTCCCATAAATATAGCTTCCCTCACCAGCTATCTGCAAAGCAGACAGGATCCAGCTTTGGGACATGGATCTAGGGTTTAAAGCAGCCTAGCCCTGCTACATTTAGAACCTCAATATAAGCAAAAGACTATAGTGGATTTAATTATCTCAGAAGAGTTCCTTGTTCCATGCACGGTCTGTGTGTATCATATATATATATATATATATATATATATATATATATATATATATATATATATATACATGAATACATATGAGACATTGTCGTTAACAAGTATTTGCAATTTTTGCATGCAAGAACATTTTTATATATTTCACTCACAGCAGCTAACCCATAAATATTAGTGCAAGAGTTGTGAAAGAGAGTAACTTTAGTTTCATTTGTAGAAAATACGTAGGTCTTTATATGCAAATCGGCTCTAACTCAGAACGGTCGACGTCGTCTTCTTACATATAGTTCATTACTCAAAGAACTGATGAGAGCTTGGCTCCACCTATCAGTTCATGGTTTCCTCTTGGAACATTCGTTGATGATCCTCAGCCTGTACACTCGCCTAACATTTCCACCCCTTATTCTTTCCCCTATTCATAAATTTCTCCTAACTACATCTCCACACACTAGACTATCATTACGAAGCAAGTTTCTCTACAGTTTACACATTTACTCATTGCCTAAAATTCATAAAGTTCTTTCTTATTGCTTTCCTTATTGTACTGGACACCACAACCAATTTTCGAAAAGGTACTTCAGTATTTTGTTGATCTAAATAAATAGATATGCCCCATCCCAGTTTAGTTCCTTAACATGATCATGAAACAAGATTAAAATTAGTCAATTGTTCCTGAATATTATTCTCTATACCTCCTTCTAGTATCTTATCTACCAACAAATGTTAAGCTAATGCTGTTGTAATTTCCTGCATCCTTTCTGTAAATGGGCACAACATCTTCCTCTGCATAATTAATTATTTCAAGTAATGAATTACATCTTTCTTTCATGAAAACAACCAGCTATTTAAATTAGCTAATATTCCATTGTTCAGCACAACTGTTGGTCAAAACCCAAACTTGTTATAAAAATATTTACAAAAAAATATTCATATATTTCTACCAAAGCGCAGAACTTTGTAACTAGGATGACTAGGGCATACTTTTGAGCCATCTTCAAGTTTAGCTTTTACTGCCTACCGGCTGCTCTAACATTTCCTTCCTAATGCATAACTTATTCCAATACATCACTATCTCTTATTTTTTATTTGTTAGTTTAGACTCCTGTCCCATCTGCTTAAGGCTACTTTAAACTGATTCACATCTTTTAATAAAAACTTTTAATAGCCTTTTACCGAACCTGTTTACAGGGTATATATATATATATATATATATATATATATATATATACACACAGCACGTCCATTCACCACAAGTTACAAGCAGACTATATATATATATATATATATATATATACACAGCACGTCCATTCACCACAAGTTACAAGCAGACTATATATATATATATATATATATATATATATATATAGTCTGCTTGTAACTTGTGGTGAATGGACGTGCTGTGTCTCTCTCTGTATTAACACCCAAATAAGAAGAGATTAAACTACTCGCCGGTTTATTCTTTTTACATCCGAAAGTGTATAAAGTATCAGGGAGTCCGTGCATATAATATATAAAGTGAAATTCATTAAAAATTAAGAAAGTGCAATACAGTTTACATAATTTATCATCAGTTTTAACGTATATATTTAAAACGAAATACGGTTCGCATTCGAGAAAGTTTGAAACAAGGCAGGAAAAAGGTCATAAAACACAAATGTCAGAAAACCCTAGACCATCGAAAGGAAATAAATAGAAATAAAAATAAATAAATAAAGAAAGAATTTGTGTGGGTATTTCTTTTTACGCATATTAAGAAATAGCATGGCTATGGGTCCAAATTCTCACTTAATCTGCAATTTGTGTATTCTAGAAACAACGGAAAACGCTGCGATTCGATGCGACTTCTGTCAACGACTGCAAGACTTTTTCTGCATGAATTGGGATAATAGGGAAATAACTCTTGTCTCGAATGCGAAACACGTCGTGGGGATCAAATTTCTATGTGGCGCATGTACACAGACGGTAAATTCATTCGCGGTATTTAAGAAATGGAGATCGCAGACTCGAACATTATAAAAAAGAATGAAATAATGGGGACACAAAGGTCCGGAAATGTTCCAACGAAAAACCGGGTGGATGAGAGAGAGGACGAAATAACGAAAAACAGCATAATAAAGCAATATAATACGGAAGGAAGATAGAGATGAAAGAAAAGAAATTAGTAGAAGTAGCGAAGTAGTCAAACTGTCCATTGAGCGAAATGATAAAAAGATAATAACTAAAAACGTAGAAAATAAACACCCAAAGAAAAATAATGATAATACCAAAATTAAGAACTTTGAAAATAATAAGATAACAAGAAGTAGAAGCGTAGAAAATATCGTATGTAAATACTATGCGAAAGGGAACTGCAGATATCGGGATAGGAATGCATATATGCACATCCCCCATTATGCAACACACATTACACAAGTGGATACTGCAAATTTAATAAGAAATACAAGTTCCATCATTTTACGGTCTGCAACACCTATGCAAGATATGGGAGTTGCAAATACGGAAAAAAATGCCGTTACCACCACCCTTAAAGGAACGCAATGGGTGAACAGGAAAAACGAACATCAAAGAAGAGTGCCAATTTTTTAAACGCAGGCGACACAATTCAGCTGCTAAATACTATCCAGCAATTACAAAATCAGCTGACAAATCTAGGAATCCAAGAGCCGGACAAAAGGCACACATCTAAAGGACTGCCAGGCGAACTGTGAAAATTGTGAGTCTTGTATTGACGAAAAAGAAATACAAATTGACAATTATAACATCCTCCGAGCCGACAGAACAGTGAGACGTAAAGGAGGATGTGGTATTTACACACGCGAAAGGCAGAAATCACTATAAGTACCTCAAATAGCTAATTAGAATGTGTAGCAGCAAAAGTTGAAAAATTAAATATGGTACTAGTTGTAATGTACAGACCCCAAAACACGCCATCCTCAAAATTTTCAGATTCCATTACAGAGGTAAGAAACTGGGTAAAAGATCTACACTCTCCAACCCCAAATATTTTTCTCTGTGGTGATTTTAATTTCTCATTCATGAAATATAAAAGGATGGTAAAAAATATATGTATACACCAGAACACGGGGGCCACACGACAAGACTAGGAGCAGGTAAAAATGCTACTAGCTCTCGCTCATGAATTTATGTTAACATAAGAAATAACAGAAAACACAAGAAAAACCAACTGCCTAGATTTGGTATTCACAAACAACAGCAACCTATTTCATAATGTAGAAATATCCCCAACTACGATACTGGACCACAACATCATTGAAATAAAAACTAATACAGTATAAAGGCAAAAGGAAAGGAAAGAACGCGCACAACAGAAAGAAGCAAATTCGAAATTTTTAATTTTCACTCCAAAGCTATAAACTGGCAAGATGTTGCATCCAGCATGGAAGTAATAGAGTGGAAAACCATTTTCTAAGTCAAGACAACGGAGGAGATGCTAATTACTTTAGAGGAGAAAACGTTAGAAATTGTGGAAAAACATGTCCCAAAAATACAACAAAGAGGAAAGAGAAGCAAGCTCGAGAGACAAAAGAGGTCATTGTTCCGAAAGAGAAAAAGAGTGAGTGCAAAATTCAGTAACTGTAAAGATAACATCAGAAAAATATTAAATGATAAACTACAAGGTATCGATGACGTCATAGAGGAACTAATTGAGAAGCATACAGAAAAAGAAGATGACGCTATAGAAGCGATAAAGGCTAACTCAAAGTACTTTCATAATTTCGCAAAAAGAAAGTCGAAAAACCATGCGACTATCGAACCTTTAAAAAAAAAGAACGATGCTTTATTTGATGATCGAACAGAAATATCTGAAATATTAAGAGCTCAGTACGAATCATGTTTCAGTATCCCAAAAACTGACAAATTGATATGCGATAGAAACGCGTTCTTTGAAGAACTACAAGGAGAAAGTATAACGGATTTCGACTTTACGACGGATGATATTACATAAGCAATATGAAAACTAAAAACACACTCAGCGGCAGGACTAGATAAATGGAATGCCACACTGATCAAAAACTGCAAGAATGCAATCGCTGAGCCCCTATATTGGATATGGAGACGATCACTAGACACGGGAGAAATACCGGGCATCTTGAAGAGCGCGAACATAGTCCCAATATATAAAGGAGGAGATCGATCCGAGGACAAAAAGTATAGGCCAGTGTCGCTTACATCTCATCTCACCAAAATATTTGAAAGAATAGTTAGACAAAAAATTTATGACTTTTTGGAAACTCAGAAAACAACTAATGAAACACCACAACATTATTGATGCACTTGAAAGTAATGAAAACTATGATGTACCATACACAGACTTTGCTAAAGCGTTCGACAAGTGTGACCATGGAATCATAATAAATAAACTGAAATATATGGGAATAACATTAAAAGTAGGGAAATGGGTATATAATTTCCTTAGTGAGCGGCGGCAAGTCGTTACAGTACAAGGAGCATCTTCATCAGAATCGGAGGTCCTCAGCTCAGTACCACAAGGAACAGTATTAGCTCTACTACTGTTCATAATCATGCTAACTGACATAGATGAAGACGTTACCAGAGACAGCACAGTAACATCCTTTGCGGATGACACAAGGATCAGTAGAAAGAAACCCAGAAGATATAGGATCTCTACAAACCGACATGAACAGAATCTACAAGTGGACGGAAGACAACAATATGAAGTTTAACACCGAGAAATTTCAGCTTTTACTGTACGGAAAAAGAGAGGACCTAAAATCATTGGAGTATAATACTCCAAATGGACAGGAAATTCAAAGAAATTCTAGAGCAAAAGATTGAGGGATTGTAATGATTAACCATGCGAAATTTGAAACACAAAATAAGATAGCAGTAAACAGAGCAAAGAGAATAACGGGTCAGATATTAAGAACCTTTAAACGAAGGGATAGGAATCTAATGATTTCTCTACTGAAAACAGTGATCATACCCAAACTGGAATAATGCTCGGTCCTAATATGCCCATATAAAAAAGGAGACATTAGACAGCTAGAAGGATTCAGAGAGGCTTCACAGCCAAGATCAAGGGGTGCAAAGAACTAAATTACTGGGAAAGGTTACGCGAACTAGACCTATATTCACTGGAAAGGAGAAGAGAGAGATACACCATTATTTACACTTGGAAAATAATGGAGAAACTAGTCCTTAATCTTACTCTGAAGCCTATAACTCCCAAAACAACGGTGGAAAGTAGAAAAGGTAGACTGTGTCACGTTCCAAAATTAAAGGCGAGACAGGGAACATCCTCAACCCTGAAATAAAATAGTTTTGTTGTGAGATGACCAAAACTGTTTAATCAGCTGCCGAAAGACCTAAGAAACACGAAGGGAGTTGCAGTGGACATCTTCAAAAGAAGATTAGACGCCTGGCTCAGAACAATCCCCGATGAGCCGGGCGTACCTGACTATGTGAGGTGGAGAGCACAAGAAACCAACTCACTACTTCACCAGGCCAACTCGAGAGGAGAGGCGACAAGCTTGACCTTCGTGAAGTGAGGAATCATCACGCGGAACCTTTGTAAGGTTGTAAGGTAAGGTATATATATATATATATATATATATATATAAAACGTATGTATTTCTGTAACTCCAGCCTACAATTCACCATTAAGCTCTCATGTTTTTCCATCAGCCCCTAATAAGAAAGGCTACCTCAAAATTAACAAACTGAAAACATTTTTAACATATGCTTAATATCACTCATTATTCATTCACCCTCATGCCACTACCCACCTCAGTGACTTAACTTATTAACAATGATGGCAAGTCAAGTGTTAATAAATATCTATAGAAAAAGTGAAATGTTATGATTTTCAGTGAAACTAGCATCATTTAAATCTAAAGCACTACCTTTAGATGCTAAAATATAGTTTTTCTCCCTTTCCACTGATGGAGAGAGAGTTGAAGCTCAATTTTACTCAGAGAAAAATTAATTTTACATTCATATCAAGGGGAGGCCTCCCAAAACGAAAAAATTGTCTGAATTTTATTCATTGACTGTTACAGGTCGTTATGCTGTTAAGTTTATATGTTATCCTGTAATCAATGTTGATGTGGTTCGTTTTCGTAGAATCGGTCTAGCCATGATTGAAGGCGGAAGTTTGAGCGAAGAGTGCAGTTTTATAGGGGGAAGACACGGCAGTTGAGCCGTCGGAATGGAAAAGAGGAGGGAAAGAAGGAGAAATAAAGTTGTTGGAGAGGTTCTCAGTTGGATGCCAGAAATAGGAAGAAGAATTAGAATTGGCTAAGTTTTCACATTTAGAATAAATAAGCTACGCTAATCTACCAACATCTTTTTGTAGGTTATAAGAAGCGTTTATATTTGTATCTGGGTTGACTAGACCATACTTTTTGTATCGTCACAAAATTTAGATATTTTACGACCTACTCTGCTCTGTAATTCACTTAGCTGTAAAAGAAAAAGTATTGAAAATAAACGACGAACACATTTAACTTGGAACAAACAAAGTTCTAATGTCATTATGAAAAAAGTGTTTTCTCCCTTTATGATATTACGCCCACATTTAAGATTTTGTACAGAGATTGCACATTTCAAACATTATTAGTACAGTATTACTAACTGCACGAACAACGAAATAAGACCTCCATAGAAACGCAGCTAATTACATTTTTTATGGTCAATGTGAGCGCATCCTAACCTATTGAGTTTAAATAGTAGGAACCTATGGCTATTTTGTAATAAAGATTTTTACAAAGTCAGACTATAATAAGAGCAGTTACATCTAAATTGGGCAAACACGGCAACAATTTGAACAGATGCATCACAACTGAAGAAATATTTGCATAGATTCGAAAATTTGGTCTTGCAGATGAACTGAGTAGTATGGGTGCAAAAGGAAAGTGCAATGCAACTGCAAATGTTGATCACTGTTGCAAAGGAAATGTTTCATAAGTTATGCAACAAAGGGGGAATGTTGCAAGATGTTATGCAACAAGGGAATGTTGCAAGAGCAACAAAGGTTATGCAACTTGGAGGCGGAGTTATCCCCCAAGAGAAAGAGAGGAGAAGGAGAGAGAGGAAGAGAGGTGTTCGTCTAGCAGGAGTTAAGCTCATATTAAGACTTCCGCCGAGCGACCGTTGTTTTAATATGTTCCTAATCAGCCAGTTGGCTTATCTGGCTGAGGTGCCAAATTGCACTATTTATTTAATTAAATCATATATTCTGGCTTAACCAGCCAGCTGGCTTATCTGGTTGAGCTGCCAGATTGTGCTATTTATTTAATTAAAACATATATTTTGGCTTAACCAGCCAGTTGACTTAGAAGGCGCAAATGGCTTGTTCAGGTGTACATTATTAGGGTTGCCAGACTGTGCTATCCAGATATATTTGCAGTTGGTTTAGAAATCCGTTTCAGAAGGCAGCCATTTGCTATAATTAAATTTCTAGATGTAACTGCAAAAACTTCACTTTTCGACGTGAATGTCAAAATATGATTATAAAAACCTACTCTAATAGAGAGTTTATTTCCACAACAGTTTCGATGCCCACTGGCAAGTGCCAATTGATTTATGGTGCTCAAAGCATTTATTATTGAAAAATGTACGTCTACACACATTAAAATCTCTTCTCAGCTTCAACTACACGACTTTCACATTTGGGGCTTTTACATTGCTCACATCATACCATGTACCACTCCTTACAATGTTTCAATAAATCATCCGCAAACTCGAGACATCCCTTACACAAATCATGGTGCCTTCCATATTTTCGACTTTTATCATAACTAGAGAGTCCTTATATTACGGATGGGGAGATACGATGTTCCTGACAATCCTAAAATAAGTAGAGGTCTTGTACGATCTCTTACACAGCTATTAAAAACATACACAGTCCTATGACGAATATCCATTCCAAATATAACTATACGAACATTCATTTCCTTCTCAACCCTTCTCAGCTCTTCAGAACCCATATTACACTCAAACTCAAGCTTACAATCTGAAGCCAGTTTAGGGGCACGCTGCACAACCGTAGGCAGCCAAATATTATACGCGACTGTATTTAGCACAGTGAGCATATGAACTAAGACTATTGCTATAAAGCAATTATTGTTGCTATAATAACCGGAGAATTAAAATTAAGAGTATAGGGTGTGGCACTATGAACCGCAACCCGGAATACTCTGTCAGAGTCTACCGTGAAGTTGTCCATATGGAAGGATGTACTACTTTGAGAGGCCTGCATTATACGGCCAAAGATATATTCTATGTCTACAGCTGCCAAGCGTCTGAACGGTATTACTACCCAAAATTCATCTCGGTTATCTGAACCGAACCTGGGGACAACCTCGTCCGGCCTTCACGTTCGTCGCGGTTCTGAAGGGCAAACTCCACAATACGTTCAACTACGCTTCGCAGTCCACCATTGCTATACAGGGATCCAGGGTCATCCCTGACCACGTACCGATTTCTATTCAGGGCAGGGGTGGGGGTAGCGGTGCGCACCAACTCGAATGTTGTACGTTATGATACCTTCTTCCACAGCACGAGAAGCTGTTGATGTGGAGGAAGTATCCGGAATTGAACAGGAATAAGGGGGTATATTTGAGGAAGGTAATATTGTGGGGTTGTGTCGTAAGACGTAGAAGGTTGGGGCTCTATTACCGGGGGTCTAACAACCGGCGCAATCCTGGCACGCTTTATACCTGACGTAGAGGGTTCTTCATCATGCTTTCGCTTTGAATTGTCGCGTGCTAGAGGTATCGCTGGTGAGGGTTTTTCAATGTGGGTAGAGTCTGTAGCTCGGTCATCGGGGTCATCTGTAATATCGATGATGATGGGGTGTATATCGTCGTCATTCACGGTTCTGTGGTAGAAGTAAAATATGAATATAAGGAGCAGCACTCAAAATTTGTAATATTTAGTAAATGACCCACTTACGGGTGTGACGTGTTAGAGATGGAATCTGTAGAAAAATTCAGGTTCACAAGCACCTCCACATTTATTATATCTGGCCCTAGTGAATGTGGTAAAACTGTTTTTATGCTTAAAATCATTAAAGATAAGGGGGAGATGTTCTCAAAATTTGTGCATAAAGTAATATGGTGCTATTCGACGTATCAATCAGTGTTCAACGAGTACCAAGATGATATTTTGTTCCTTTAACTCGTTAAAGGGAAATGAGCATACAGTCATTGTAATTGACGATCTCATGTTGGAAATGGATAAAACGTTTGCCGAGACATTTACAGTGTTCTCACACCATCTTAACATAAGCGTATTCTTCATCAACCAGAATCTCTTTTTCAAAAATAGATACATGCGTGATGTGTCGCTCAATACACAATATATAGTCTTATTCAAGCAAGGTAGAGATGTGTCACAAATTGGGGTATTAGCCAATCAAATGTTCCCGAATCAGCGTAAGGAGTTTTTGGAAGTTTATAAAGAAGCCACAAGTCAACGTTACGGATATTTGCTTTGCGACCTTCACCCGCGAAACACGTTTAGGGTGCTTCTAACAACGAATATATTCGCAAACGAGCGTGAAATGGTGTATATTCCAGAATGAAAAATAGTTTGAAGAAATATCGTGAATTAATAAAAATCTACCAACGATTGCCCCGGGCACTGCAACAGAAGCTTGTTAAAAATATCGACTCCGACTTTTTAAAATGCATCTGTGAAATCTGTCTTAATGTTATAAAATGTAATGTGCCATTGAAACCCCCTCAGAAGGCAAGTTCACGTGGTTACAAGTACATAATACCTGCGCTCGCTCGTAAAAGTCAAACTGTGGGGAAGAAAAAACGAATTATTGTACAAAGAGGGGGATCATTCCTCCCCATCTTATTTTCAGTTTTGGGACCTTTCCTGACTAGATTAATATAATGAAGAAAGTGGTAGTGATTCCGCACGAGGTGTATACTGGAAAGTTCAAAGAGTCCTGACACTCTTCCAGAACCCCGTAAAAGTAGGCTTAAAAGAATGGAAAGCGAATTGTTAGCCCTATTAAGCAATGACAAGTCACCTGATGAGAAAAGGATCTTGTACCAAGAGGCTTTGCAGAAATTTCTTCACGAGTACGAAGATTATAAGAATCCGACAGAGTTCCCCGTGGTTATTAGGCATAGCGCGAGCAACGCTGAGCATGGCGACATAGGACCTGGGCCCGACATTAGAGATGACCAGCCAAAGAAAAACGGAAGGCAACACATTGAGCATATAGTCAAAAGCAGTCTCCCACATACATTGAGGAATAAATGCTTAAGTCTTTATAATCTATTGAGTGAGGACCCCATCATACAGTGGACCGATACAGATGAGGTCATTGTAGAAGGAACAAGGGTACAGGGATCCAATATCGTCGACATTGTCCATGATCTGGCGAGAAAGTGGGATAGCCGTCACCAACAGGATGGAAGCATATTAGCACAAGACTACAACAAATAAATGTCCCCAAAACATTGATAGGAAATCTGAATAGATTACAAGACTTGGAGCAAGTCTCGCATGTGTCACAACTGAGTACGCCATCACCTCCAACAGTAGCGTCTCTGAAGAGAAAGAAGAGACCAAACGGCCAACATTATCTACGTGTCTCTGAAATACGCAAATGGCTAACATATTAAGAAAACGCTATTATGACATTTCTAACCCCGCCTCCTTTGGCGGTGATCAGTGGCGGCTCGTGACTAAAAATTCTAGGGGTGCTGTCTCTAAGAATGGGTTCAAATAATTACTGAAATAAAAGGATGATCATTGAGCAATGAATAAAAGTTTCAAAAGTTATTGAAAAAGTTATTCACTGAGCTCATCCTTATATTGTTCTTGATTATTTCAATTGTAAATAAAAAATTTAGGGGTGCTGCAGTTCCGCAGTGCCTACCGACGAGCCGCCACTGGCGGTGATACAGAGGTGTTTACAATGATGGAGTAGGGAAAAAGATGATGAGAGGTTTTTGCGGGAGCAAGATGTTTATACACTTCATAAGACGGTGAGAAAAAGTTTTTAAACGGCCAGGACAACAGCGGCTTCGATTGACTCTATTTGGCAAGCGGATTTAACAGACATGCAAAGATATTCAGTGTATAATGATGGCTACCGCTATATCCTATTCATAATAGATGTATTCTCTAGATATCTGTGGCTAATCCCTCTGAAAAAATAAATGGCCTGAAACAGTTGCTAAAGCTACCAAAACGTTGATGTTGAAAGAAGATAGGGTTCCTGGCTATTTTTGTACGGATATTGGGAAATAATTTATAGGCCGTGCTTTTCAGAACATGCTGGCAGAGTTTAATATCAGTTACTACACTAGCTATTCTTTACATAAGGCCTCTTTAGCTAAAAGAGTTAAACGTACCATAAAGGAACGCATGCATCGCTATTTTACCCACAAAAGCACATACAGATATATAAACATTGTGGGATCATTGGCCTCGTCATTCATCCGTTCACACCACCGTGCGATTGGCACAACACCTAACGAAGTTTTAGAAAGAGGTGAGCTGTCAGAGGTGAGAGGAGATGGAGTACCGCCACCGCAGTCTAAACATTTCATAATCAATGATTATGTAAGGCTATCGCGTTCGGGAAATAAATTCGCGAAGGGATTTGAGCAAGGATGGACACGTGAGATTTTTAAAGTTAGTGCTATTACGTTGAAGATTTGAATGGGGAGGAAATCGCAGGACGCTTTTACCGCGAGAAGTTGCAGAAAGTGATATTTAATTTGGGAAAAAATGTGCTTAAAATTGAAAACATTTTAGGCAGCAAAGGTTCAGGAAAGAGAAAAATGTACCCTGGTGAAATTGCTAGGTTACCCAGAAAGCTTCAACACTTATATAAAAGCTGCTGCAGTAATGAAGCTTAAATAGTATGAAACATGGCGCCTAACCACTTCTATGTCACACTCCCATCCTCTTCTTCTCTCTCTGTACATCCTAACATCATCCTCACCAACTTTGTAACAGAATTCCATGGGCCCATTGAGTTGGAACGTGATTCGTACTGAAGTTGGTTTTTGTGAATTCCAGCTAGCCACCAAATTTTTAACTCTTGAAAATGAACAGATCATATTTCTGATCCTTAGAACAGTCGCTGAGTGTGAAAAATTAGGCATAACCTAAGACAACACTATGCGATCAGTCCTGTTCGGTGAGGTACAGTACTATAGTACAAATGTAGCCCTCGGAATCGTTCATTATAACAGAGCCACGGATATTGTGACGGGGTTAAACAAGAATCTTGAAAAGTCGTATCTGACAAACGACTTACTTTTTGAAGTCGTAAACATAGACACACCTGCACGCACGTTGAAGTTAAAATCAACGCTTAGTGGAAATATTAAAGACAAAGAGCTGTTCACAATTGTTGCCCAGGGTCGATATGGTGCAGCCCTCCAAAGAAATACCTTTCACGAGGCACAACATGACTTCTCCAGCTTAATGTATCAGTTGAAGTTGGAGAAATTGGATGAAAGCTATCCATCCCCAGACATGTGCTATATTTACAGCAATATCGTGGAGCATCAATTTGTTGCGGACACCAAGGTACGCCTGCTGCGCATTGTTAACATTCCCAACCATAGAGGGAAGAGTTTGAGCATTACATATGACAAGTCCTATTATGTGAATGTTGCGACTAATCTATTAACGGATATCTCAATATACATAAGAACGATTGCGGTAAAACATTTCCCATTCGGTCATGGGAGCTTAACAGTGAAGCTACACTTTCGTCGCATTCAGTTATAATGACCCGAAGGCCTTTCACATTCTATCGAGGAGTGAGATATCAGCGTGGGAGTGGGCTTGGATCCATTTTTTCAACCATACTACGCACGGCTGTCCCATTGTTGAGGAGAGGTGATAGATACCTCGGGAAGTAGGCGTTATAATCAGGTTTTAATGCGGTAGAAGGCATAATGGGTGGAACTAAACCTAAAGAAGCTCTAAAAAACATTTAAAACGCACACAGGACGAAATCATCAAGGATGCAAAGAGAAAAATGCGTGGTGGCGGAAAGAAGAAGAAGAGGGCTGGCAGGAAGAAGAGATTACCAACACGTGGCGCTAAACGTAAAAGGACATAAAAAAGAAGTGTTCTAAGCATATGAACCCTATGGTTGATAATTTTTTTAACCGATATAAGGTGAGGACACTGCTCTCACGAATCATAGGCTGATTACTACTTGTCGAGAGAGGTGGCACTATTTCTGACTCGTCATGGCGCGTTTCATCTATCCGTGTAGTTCGCAATGTTGTAAATCGGAATTGTCCCTCTTTGATATGCTCCATACACAGGTTTCTATTGAGCATAGTAACTTTATTACAATTAATCCATTAAACACAATTAGTTCAACGAGTGCCCCTGTAGAATTCGTGATACACACCTCAGGCCCATACGTTTTGATCCAAGCTGCATGCATATGCCATTCAGATGAAACGGACTGCGATGATAGTTACTCTGCATACCATGACACCAACTTTCTACACTCCATATTCAGCCAGTGTGAGGCGTATTTAAATCAGGTTAACATGTTGGCAGGAACGGTTTATTATCACCTACGAGCCTATCTGGAAAATGTCCTCAACTTTTCAAAAGAATCGAAGGATACCTTTTTAATTGCCAAGGGATATTATCAGACTAAAGGCGAAATTAGTATAAAATATAAATTCTGAAATTCTAAAAAAAAGATATGCGAATGTTTTGGACTTCTTCATACAGACTTCATGTTCCAGGAGAAACTGCTTATGAACAGCATCGACATGAAGCTAAAACTCAATCGCACGAATCTTGAGATCTGCATAAATCTGGGACCCGATCAAGAAGAGGACGCAAGGCCCGTTGTGATTCACTTCATGGAAACGTATTCGCGCGTACGGCGTGTGAAATTAAGTTCCCCGAAATATGTAGAAATTGAAAAAAATTTAATACACGCAACAGTAAAATACCCAATTAACAGAGTACAGGTCAAACTATACACGGTGCCCGCCGGGTTGCCCTGGAAGCAGCTAGGAAACGTTGCCCTGGGAGTTCTACCTAAAAGGATATTAATTGGAATGCAGGATTACACTTCGACGAATGGAAAATATGAAAAGCGCGCCTTTAAATTCGAGAATTTCGGCCTTAAAAATATAACTCTATACGTAAATGGCGCTGCATTGTGCGGGACTATGGTTACGGACTACTCATCAGACGCGGTGTTCCCGCTTTGCGCGAGAGCTTATGGGAATCTCGCCCATATTGCCGGTGGCTGTGACGAACTTGGGTTTGCCGTAACGCAGAAAGAATTTGTCGATCAATTTAACCTTTACCCATTTGATATTACCCCCGACTTATCTGCTAGTGTAAATACACACTTATGTCCACAACAAAGTGGGAACATCTCAGTCAGATTGGAGTTCGCCGACCCTATAGACGCGCCTATTAGTGTACTAGTATACCTCAAATCACAAGCTCTAATAGAGCTCGATCCTCTCGGGAACGTTGTCACAGACTTTGAAAATGGACGCGAATACACTCCAGAGAGTAATGAAAAGTGACCGAATCACGCGTTCCAAATTTATCGGTGTGTTTGCGAGGAATAAAACATTGAAATTGCCAATTACGACGAGAGATTGGTATAGCCTTATCGTGAACACAGATGTTATTGGTAGTGAAGGGATTCATTGGTTTGCAATCTATTTTAAAAATAGGGAAAGAATGTACTATTTTGATTCACTCGGCACTCAGCCCTGGAGTGACCCTTTGGTCGAAAAGCAACATTTCCTTGAAATTGTCTGAAATCCTTACCGTTTCCAAGGATATTTTAGAAATTCTTGTGGCATGTACTGTCTTTCATTTCATCTGCACATGTCACGTGGGAAGGTATTTATAAATTTTTTAAAATTATTCGATTTGTGCGACACTGAGATGAATGATGAATTGGTATGCAGACAGATAAAAAGAAGGTTCCCATTTGTACGCACTCGTTGTATTGTGTAAAGTTTTACGTGTGTATATATAATTGTAACTGTATTGTGTAAAGTTTTACGTGGGTATATATAATTGTAGCTATATTGTGTAAAATGTCTCCATTAATGTTAGTCTTATTTAATGGGCGCTACTTCTGTAAGCCGAATTGTACTAAAACATGCTTTCTACCGTTTAATAAATTGAGTGAAAATACTGTTTTGTTCTTAACCACAACAAAATTTACATTAGTTCCTCGATGACCTGGCATTCGTTGGACTGGATGTGAGTCAATATCTCGACCTCGGTATTCGGGTCACTGGGTTGGCTTCGCGGTAAAGCATCCATTTCGTGGTCATTTATTTGCCTTTCATCAAAGCTACCGCGAAAAGTAGCTATAACACGATCAAGTTCCGCATCGGTCCTTTAAGGAGAAATTAACATGATTAGTTCATACTGAATCTTTTTTAATTAAAGTTAAATTAAATTAACGTCTAATTAAAGAGTTACAATAAAAGAAGTGCCGATTAGGATGCCCGACAAATTATAATCACAAAGCAGATATCCTGACAGGTTTCAAAAGTAAGATTAGCTGGATGTAGTACGCATCATCTGCCAGCACCGGGTAACGAGCCCAGGATGGCAGGCATGTCTTAAAAGTTTTTAGTAATTCTAAAATCCTACCTGTAGAACTTTCTATAAATTTTTAAGTTAACAGTAACAAGCGTGTAATAAAATTTCACTTTCAAATAATAAAATTAAGTCTAAATGACGTTATCAGGAAGGAAGATTAGCTGGGTGTGCTACGCATCGTCTGCCTGCACCGGGTAACGAGCCGGGGACCGCAGGCAAATCTTAAAAGTTTTTAATAATTCTAAAATCCTCCCTGTAGAACTTTCTATAAATTTTTAAGTTATCAGTAACAAGCGTGTAATAAAAGTTCACTTTCAAATAATAAAATTCACTGTCTAAATGACGTTATCGGGAAGGAAGATTAACTGGATGTGCTACGCATCGTCTACCGGCAGGGGGCCTCACTTCGTTTTATTACGGCTTTTTATAAATTATAACATCTGCACTGAATGAAACGATATATATATATATATATATATATATATATATATATACACAAGCACGCTCACCTTTTTAAATATCCTACAAGAGCAGGCGCCCGTCTTTATCTCGGTAACTGACGCTCGAATCTGATTAATCTTTTCTAAGCCTTCAAGCACACGCCCGTAGTATGAAATATGATATTAAAACAGCCATTCATTTTAATCAAAAGCGCCCAGACGCACTTTCTCGACATCATACGCTCGCTGGTCGCATGTTTGCCTTCCAAGCAAACACCTCGCGGTGCTACTGTAGTATGCGGTCTACCGACGATTGGTTAGGTTTAGTCATGATATTTTCGTTAAAACTAACGAAAATATCATGACTAAACCTAACCAATCGTCAAGGGCGATTGACAATGGGATGTAAACAAACAATTAGTAAACAAGATAAGAAGCTATAATTAAAAGGTAGACCGCCGAATCGTAGGTAGACCGCATACTACAGTAGCGCCCACCTCGCATCCGTCTCGAGTTTCAGGATGGGAACCTTGACTCTGAGAATTACAAATATTAGTAAACAAGATAAGAAGCTATAATTAAAAGGTAGACCGCCGAATCGTAGGTAGACCGCATACTACAGTAGCACCCACCTCGCATCCGTCTCGAGTTTCAGGATGGGAACCTTGACTCTGAGAATTACAAATTCTTTTGGTCTCATGGTGACTCACCTCTCTGACGCATGTGAGAATGGATTCCTTCGTATATAAGGAGGGGTCCAGCCATTGAAAGACAGATTCTGGGTAGAGAGCAGATTCTGGGTAGAGCTCTGCTTACCTAGGTCTCCGCGGGTGACGGGGTGCGAGTCACCTCGTATGCATTAGTTTTGCTTCGAGGCGATTTTAGAACGGACTAAAGGAAAGTCTTAGAAGAAAATCGTTATTCATTTTACCGCGGGTAACGAGGTGCGAGTTGGCCCGTATATCATTAGTTTTGCTTCGAGGCGGTCTTAGAACGGACTCAAGGGGTAGTCCAAGAAGGGGGCCGTCTGACTTTTTTCACTTAACGTAATTTAAACCCTGGGTGAAGGGTGCATATCGGAATTGAGGAACTGACTGAAGGAAACGCCAGCAGACTTAATTCATTTATTTCAACGGGACCTTAATCGTCACTCGTAGACTTAAGAATAATTCACTTATAGCCCAGTGAACTTACTTTAAAATATAACCTTGTGAACTTAAAAGCAAAGCAAATTATTAAAAACTTTTGCTTGTAATCCGCTTATTTGAATTTAATTAAAGTGCCTAAAATGAAAAGTTGACTCCCAGTTAATCCACTCTTAGTTAATCTACACTCGACGGGTGAAAAGAGGGCTAAGGAAAGCTCCCGGATTCCGCAAGCGACGACAAAAAGTCGGCGCAATCTGTAGGTCACATCTGAACTCAACATTAAGAGAGCCCAGACGGGCCCTAAAGGAGTACTCTATTGTACTGGAGGGTTTGACAAAATAGAACCAGAAGACGACCCACAGTATAATATATATATATATATATATATATATACAGGGGTTAGACAAAATAATATGAAAACCCACCGATTTCACTGGTTATCTTTACGGACTGCTCAGACACAAAGTAAACGGTCAAATGACTGGCAAACCTATTTAAATGCGTAAAAGAGAGTGTATACGTCATGTTATAACCCTCACGTTGTTTTTACAGATCTGAGTGAATTATGAATTAGCAGTTATGAAAGACCTGTCAGACTTCCAAAGAGGGCAAATTGTCGGAGCGCGGATGGCTGGTGCATCGGTGACGAAAACTGCTCAGATGTTCAATGTATCCAGAGGAACTGTCTCTATGGTCATGTCTGCATACCAAAACCATGGAAAGACAAGCACCGACAAATGCAATAGTGGACGCAAGCCGGGTGCTAAAGCGCATTGTGACAAAGAACCATAAGACCACAGCTCCAAAAGTGACTGCAGAGCTTAACCAGCATCTTGCAAGCCCGGTATCGACCAGAACTGTACGTCGCGAGCTCCATGGAACTGGATACCATGGGAGGGCTGCAATTGCCAAACCCTTCCTTTCGCACATCAACATTGAGCGGCGCAGAAAATGGTGTAATGACCATGAGAATTGGTCAATGGACCGGTGGAAGAATGTAGTCTACTCCGACGAATCCTCCTTTACGCTATTTCCATGTTCCGGTCGAGTTTACGTCTGGAGACAGCCTAAAGATGCTTATGACCCCGACTGCCTGACCCCAACCGTTAAGCATGGAGGCGGATCTGTGATGGTTTAGGCAGCAATATCGTGGAATACTCTTGGCCCAGCTGTAGTACTGCATGGTAGGGTTAACGCCCAGGTCTATCTGTCAATATTGGCTGACCAGGTCCATCCCATGGTCCAAATACTGTTTCCCAATGGCGGCGCCGTCTTTCAGGATGATAATGCACCAATCCACACCGCTGGGGTCGTTAAAAACTGGTTTGAAGAGCATGTTAGTGAAGTAGAACGCTTGGATTAGCCTCCCCAATCCCCAGATCTTAACATTATCGAGCATCTGTGGTGTCAGTTGGAGCAGCAGGTCAGAAGCCGATTCCCACCGCCGGCGTCTTTGGAGGTGTTCATATTATTTTGTCTGACCCCTGTATATATCAGGTCATCCCATAAGTAATGTCGTTTTTTACGATAGATTAAGTTTAAACTAATCCTACTCGGTTTAAGCATAAATTTTCCGGAGGTTATATCTAAGAGATCTATCGTGTTTCGCTACATACTTTACAGACCTTGACCAGTGAAGACGTGTGTTTTGCTTTATGTGAACCCCTCATAAACATGGCGGTATCAGAAGAGCATATCAGGCATATAATGCTTTACAAGTTCAAAAAAGGGAATAGTGCTACTGAAGCAACGCGAAACATTCAGGACGTTTATGGCAACGATATTCTGCATGTGAGGAAATGTCAAAGATGGTTTCAAAAGTTTAGGAATGGTGACTGCTGTTTGACAGATGCAGCGCGCTCTGGACGCCCTGCTGAGTTTGATGATAACCTGCTGTTAGCCGCACTTGAAGAAGACTGTTCAACAACTGTCGAAGAATTGGCCCAGAAACTCAATTAACCCTCAATTCATCCCCGTCCACCATCCCTCGACATTTGCAACAACTCGGGAAAGTGCCTAAGTTAGGAAAATGGGTGCCACATGAATTGTCGGTCGACAGTCTAAGGGTGCGGGTAAACATTAGCACAACTCTTTATTCCCGTGAACTCCAAGATCCGTTTTTGCACCGTTTAGTGACTGGTGATGAAAAGTGGATACTGTACCAGAATGTTAAGCGCCGTCGTCAGTGGGTTTGTGCCGGAGAACCAGCGACACCGCAGCCAAAACCAAATCTTCACCCTCGGAAGGTGTTGCTTAGTGTTTGGTGGGATAAAGGTGGTGTAATACAATTTGAAACCTTACCACACAACCAAACAATCACCGCTCAAGTCTACTGTCAACAATTGGATCGATTGAACACTGCACTAAAAGAAAACAGACCTTCTTTGGTTAATCGGAAAGGAATCGTGTTCCACCACGACAACGCACGTCTTTATACCGCTCGGATCACTTCTGCAAAAATTGAGGAGCTTGGGTGGGAAAAACTTCCACATCCTCCATATTCTCCAGACCTTGCGCCTTCAGATTATCATCTCTTCAGCAGTCTGCAAAACTATCTTGACGAGAAACAGCATACTTCTTTAGATGACCTGCACACCAGTCTTTGTACGCTTTTTGCCTCAAAACTGCCTAAATTTTATAAACATGGCATTGAAAAGCTTGAAGGACGTTGGCAGAATGTCATTGATTCTGGTGGAAAATATATACTAGATTAAAAGGTTCCAGTTGAGTTTTTTTTGTCCAAATTCCGATCTAAAAAACGACATTACTTATGGGATGACCTGATATATATATATATATATCGTAAAGAACGACGCTTGTATAGGAGATATTCCGCGCAAGACGAGAGAGAGAAAACGGAACAAATGAAAAAATGAAGTAACCACCTGGGAATCGAACCCGGGATCTTCCGATTGCCGGTCAGACGCGATACCATTACACCATGGACTTCACTCTTCCAAATGCCGTAATTCTTCTACATACTCGCAGAAACCAATGCCCCAAGGGGGCACCTCCCGCATGCCGTAACATTATATACATTCAACTGCGTGTTCTTTGCAGTTGAATGTATATAATGTTACGGCATGCGGGAGGTGCCCCCTTGGGGCATTGGTTTCTGCGAGTATGTAGAAGAATTACGGCATTTGGAAGAGTGAAGTCCATGGTGTAATGGTATCGCGTCTGACCGGCAATCGGAAGATCCCGGGTTCGATTCCCAGGTGGTTACTTCATTTTTTCATTGGTTCCGTTTTCTCTCTCTCGTCTTGCGCGGAATATCTCCTATACAAGCGTCGTTCTTTACGTTATTTATACTGCGGTTCTTTGCAGTTGAATGTATATATATATATATATATTATATAGAGGGTGTCCGAGAATTATCTGTACAATTTTTGGCTGTTATTAAAAGTCAACCATGAAGTGTAGAAATTCCAGTGTTGTCCCATTTTACAGAAAATCTCATTGAGTTTTTTCTGATACCAAGTTTTGACAAGTTTTTTAGAAATTCCAGTGTGTCCGAACATTATCTGTACAATTTCATCTTTTAATAAAATTCTTGATAACACACGTAAAATTCTTAAACAAGATTATTTAGAATCTGTATTTTCAAAAGTTTCTTTTTTTAAAGTAACGTTGTTACAAACATTCGATATGTGCACCATTAGTGATTCGCAAAACATCCAATCGATACTCCAAATGTTGCCATGTACGCTGCAGCATATCCACAATAATTCGCTCAATAGCAGCTGTGATTCTTGCTTTTAAATCATCAATGTCTGCCCCCCGCGTACATTTCTAAAAAACTTGTCAAAACGTGGTATCAGAAAAGACTTAATGAGATTCTCTGTAAAATGGGACAACACTGGAATTTCTACACTTCATGGTTGACTTTTAATAACAGCCAAAAATTGTACAGATAATTCTCGGACACCCGGTATATATATATATATATATATATATATATATATATATACAGGGTGGGCGGAAAGTAGCTCCCTATTTTGGATTAGTAAAAAAATACGTATATTATCCATTTATTTCAGAAGAAATAATATGAAAAGGTAGGCATACATGGTAGGTTTTCTCTAAAATTCAATGTGGGCTCCAACTCTTTCCACCAGCTTCTGGAGCCGCCCAGGAATGGCGTCCACTGACTTTAGCAGGAACTCCGGCGGGATGGAGGACATGACTTTCCGAATTCGGTCCTCCAGTTCTTCCAATGTCCTCGGTTTGGTGCGGTAGACTTCTTCCTTTACCCACCCCCAAAGAAAGAAGTTGCACGGTGTCAAGTCGGGGCTCCTGGTTGGCCATTGATGTGGACCACGACGACCCATCCAACGCCCAGTTCAGCTCCTTCTTCAGCACAGTTCGCACTGAGTAGCGGGAGAGTCCACTTTCCCGAGCTGCCTGGCGAGTTGACTTTCGTGGACTCCGTGCGAACATTTCTTTCCTGAACTGCCTGCACCGTCTCCTGGGCCCTGGATGTCGAAGGGCGACCACATCTTCGAACATCTGCCACAGACCCCGTGGTCATGAGCTTCGAGTGGCAGTTCTTGATTGTTTTCGGGTCCACTTGGGCACGTGGTCCGTGAATGGCCCGCCACCATCTTTGAACTCGAACGACAGATTGCCAAACTTCGTACCGTGCCGCCAACTGGGCACGCTCCTGCAGTGTTAAACGCTCAGCCATGTTACCCTTCAATCTGAAATGAAAAAAAAATGAACGTTACAATTGTACCACTTTAGAGAACACAAAGAGAACACTTTAGAGAAAAAAAGATTACCGTTACAATTGTACCACTTTAGAGAACACACCATAACAATATAACAATACAATCACAATTTATACATAATTTATATGTAATTTAAATTAGGGAGCTACTTTCCTCCCACCCTGTACATATATATATATATACACAGGGTGTTTCAGGAGGAAAGGTCAATACTTCGGAAGGTGATAGTATCGGTCATTGTGAGAAAAAAATTCATATGAACATGTGTCTAATTCTGAATGGTTACGGAGATAGAGCTCTTCCTCCCCCTTCCCTCCCCTATAACCTTGGACTATGTAAGCTGTAATATAAGCATGTAACATAAGCTAATCGACAGCTGACTATTGTGAGTGACATTGTTTGGTGTTTGAAGCAGTGCTGAAAATGCCACACACCTTCACACATGCCGAATATGCAGATATGGTGTATGTCTACGGTTTTTGCGATGGAACTACACCAGCTGCTGTTGCAGAATACCGTCGACGGTTTCCAAACCGCAGAATTCCGGATCAAAGTGTGTTTACCATCGATGTTTATCATCGATGATCAGCTGATTGGCCCTGTTACTTTAGAGAATCGCCTTACAGGACAAAGTTACCTAGAATTTCTGCAAAATGAATTGTCAGGACTATTGGAGGATGTTCCTTTGGCTACACGCGCTGGTATGTACTTTCAGCATGACGGAGCTCTTCCACATTCTACCCGTCTGGTGATGCAATACCTAAATCAAAATTTTCCTGGTCGATGGATCGGCCGCGGTGGTCCCATTCAATGACCACCAAGGTCTCCAGAACTCCCTCCGTTAGATTATTGTTTGTTGGGGTGGATGAAAAGTCAAGTTTACAAAAGAAAGGTGGATACACGAGACGAATTGCTCGCGCGCATTTTGGATGCTGCTGCCCGCATAAAGGAACGTCAAGATCAACTCAGACGAACAACACGCGATCTTCGCACAGAAGTTGCAAAGTGCATTGAGGTTGACGGTGGGATTTTCGAAAACGTATTGTAAACTGTAACAAATTTGTCATTTCTCTATCTTATACCATTCAAAATGCCAATGTTTAACCATTAAATGTTAGAAACAGTAATTTGTTTCTCTTTCTTGATTACCATTAACAATGCTTTCGTATTTGTAGATTCAAACAGCTCTATCTCCGTAGCCATTCAGAATTAGAAGCATGTTCATATGAACTTTTTTCTCACAATGACCAATACTATCACCTTCCGAAGTATTGACCTTTCCTCCTGAAACACCCTATATATACATAGCCCCCGCCTTCCGCTTAAATCACAAATTAGGTTTTCAAAACGCATTTATTATGGCTTTTTATAAATTAACTAACACTGGCACTGAATGAAAGGAAGTATATAGCCCGAATCACAAGTTAAATTAACTACTTACATCTCGAAGGTAGAGGCTTCTGTTGGTTCAAACGGAGGATATTGTAGAAATCATTAACGTTTTGTGTGGAGAGAAGATCATTCCCGTCAGTCGCCCCGAAAAGATGAATTGTAGACAGTGCTGTGGCATCTCCATCTTCAAACAACTGCGGGTAGCCGTAAAGGTTTTGTGATTGGCTCATGACGAGGTATTTCTGTAATTACTGGTTGATAAATACAACTGCTGTGGATTCCAGATAAAAAAGCCCCTTTTATATACGCGAACTTAATTGTAAACATCCCAAATAGCCGAATCA
The DNA here is from genome assembly GCA_023014485.1 of Bathynomus jamesi. Classification (NCBI taxonomy): domain Eukaryota; kingdom Metazoa; phylum Arthropoda; class Malacostraca; order Isopoda; family Cirolanidae; genus Bathynomus; species Bathynomus jamesi. The sequence continues at coordinate 594,027 of JAJOZX010000834.1, read as the reverse complement.
CGAGTTTCCTATTGGCCGTCGGTGAAATTTGGGCGGCGCATAACGTGTAAGTGCGACTACACACCAACCAAAGGTCCTGGGGCACTGCCCACTCGGGTGTAATTGGCTAATCCGTGAATTCTGGGGCGTGTCAGGTATAATTAACCCATTCCATAAAAAAACTTTATACGAAGGATTTACAAAATAATAAAAAAAATAATTGTGTAGGGTTATGGAGAGAATGGCCGTGTCATAAACTTCTGTTTCGTTGTCTTACCTGTGCTAATATATATATATATATATATGTGTGTGTGTATATATATATATATATATATATATATATATATATGAAGGATTTAGCGGCTTTTACAATCACGTAAACTAATTACAAAACAATTAACTGGCCGAGAGGGGGAAATCAGCCGTACCATAAACTTCTGTTTTATTATCTTACTTGTGCTAATATATATATTATATATATATATATATATATATATATATATATATATATAAAATATATATTAGGGTGGAGCGAAAATATGAACATTAGAATATCAATTTGGAACAGCTAGGAAAAGTTGTAAATGACGCTAATTTAAATGTCCACCAAATTTGAACCAGCTGCTGTTTCAGTAAGGGGCTTCCCAATGACCTTGAAAAACTGTCACATTTTGAACCTTAGTCACTCAGTGTTCCTAAAGTGCGTGCAGTGACGAGATGTGTTACAGTTTAGCTTAGCCTATTAGTATAACTACTTAATCGTTTTTGCATGCATAAATATTTATTTATTGTAATTCTCTGATTTAATTACATTCATTCTATTTTTTTCAGAAATATTAAAATGGATAAAAAAGTAAAGACGAGGCAGTGTAGTATATGCCTTGCCGCTGCTAAAGAACTAAATAGCAATAGGCTTCCAAACTATGAAGAAATGTTTAGACATTATTTGTGGGTAAGAGTTGACATAAAGTTCACAAATAATAACAAAGATCCTGCAGTATTCTAACGTATCAGAAAGAGTCACTTTAGATATTGAAAATATTTGGGTAAAGGCCTTAATTCCAACAGTTTATCACAAGAATTTTGCAGCTTATTCGCTCCTATCATAATAAATATATGGTGTTGATAAAGCCATACAAAGGAAGAAAAGGAAACCCAAATTATCAAAACAAATTACAGTTGTTCAGAGAAAAAGCTAAAAATTTATTTGATATTGCTAGCTGCAAATGTGAGTTTGATTCATGTCACTGTGATAAAACACATGAGCAAAAATTTCTCACTGATCAAAGAGGAGATAGAAACATGGCAATTGGGAACACAGATAAAATAACAATTGAAAAACTTAAAAAGAATATGAAACGAAAAAAAGTGGAACTTTCTCGAATTAGCAAAAGCATTTCAACTAATGATGATGCTGTAGGCCTAGGCCTTGATTCTTCTGATTCGGAGGGTGACATTTCAGCTTGCTCAGTGAAAGAATCAAACTCGACCCAAACAAGAGCTGTTGATGATACTAGACCGTCTAACTCACATCAACGAATGAGAGTTAATTTAGGAAATGCTGCACAAGTTTGTGATAGATACGGCATATCTGACCAGGCAGGTGCATCTTTGGCATCTGCTGCCCTGCAAGATGTTGGTCCAATAGGAAATGAGGATATCTCCCTCGTAATTGACAGGAGTAAAATCAGACGAGAAAGGACGAAAATACGGCGTAAAATGCAACAAGATAATGAGGAACACTTTACAGCTCTATATTTTGATGGAAGAAAAGATAAAACTAAATGTCATATCAAGCAAGGCAAAAAATATTATTACAAGTCGGTCATTGAAGAACACATAACCTTAGTAAGAGAACCAGGGTCTTGCTATGTTGGTCATATTGCACCTGTCTCTGGTACTGCTCATGGTATTAAAGATTCGTTAATTCAGTTTCATCAGAAAATGTTCAAAACATTGATGAACTGGTGGCTATTGGTTGTGATGGAAATCCTGCAAACACAGGAAGGCATAATGGAATTATTAGCCTCTTAAAATTGGCATTAGGTAGACCTTTGCAGTGGCTAATATGTTAATTGCACGCTAACGAACTTCCACTTTGCCACTTGTTATATCACATTGATGGGAGCACAACAGGACCTGATACCTTCTCTGGAACAATTGGCAAAGCAATGAAAAATTGTGAACAACTTCCAGTTGCAGGGTTTGATAAAATTGAAGCTGATATACCATACATAGCAAATAAAGACTTAAGTACGAACCAGAATATTTGCTTGAAATCTGTAAAGCTGTGTGCTCAGGTAAATGCTCTCAGGATTTGGCTGCAAAAAATCCAGGAACTTTATCTTATGCAAGATGGATAACTACAGAAAATTGAATGCTACGCTTATACATTGCTAAAGATAAACCATTAGAGAACCTTCGGCATTAGCAACATTTGTAATGAAAGTTTATGCTCCTATGTGGTTCACCATTAAGTCAAAATCTTCAGCACAAAAGGAGGAAGACATGTCTGGGAAACCATTTCAAGATCAAGATACCTTCCACTTGAGCTGAGAAACGTTGTGGATTCTTCAATACAACGCAACGCTTATTTGCTCACCCACAGAACCTACTGTTCTCCATGATCACCGATGATCAGGAACACATCAGAGAGCTGGCAATTCGAAGAATTATGCTTGCAAGAAGCAAAACACGAAAGGAAATCCGAAAGTTTACAATACCAAGGCTGAACTTTGGAGCAAAAGAATACATTGATCTTATTAACTGGAAAGAAGAAGGGTGATTAAGTCCTCCACTTTTGCAGCAAATAACGGAGAAGGAATTGAGAGAGCTCGCTTCCAAATAGTCAGATTTTGGAGGCATACTTGGGATGCCATGTCACACACAGACCGTAGAGAGATGTATTAAGCTAGTAACAGAAGCAGCAGCTATAGTTTGTGGAAAAGAATGAAGGGATGGATTCATTCAAGTGAGATTGGGATCAAGAAGCATAATGCCATTTTTCAATACTAAATCACAACATAGTTCGATAAGCAGGAAAAGGATAAGACTTAGACAAAAGTCCATAAGATTGGGTGGTTGGGATGGGCTAGGCTGGAACTCGATGTGCAGCTACCTCTACGTGGTGAGTTCTGTGTACTTTGTTTATATATATATATATTATATATATATATATATATATATTATATATACATACATACATACATACATATATAATATATATATTATATTATATATATATATATATATATATATATATTACATACACAAAGTAGCGGAATGCTGCCAGAACTGTTCAAATTAGGAAGCGATTTTTTGCCCTCGCTAGGGACCCTGAACAATTAATTGAAGGGACATCAAATTTTAAGTGAATATTGACAATAGCCTGTTGACAACTTTTGCTGGTATTCCAATTCGATATTTGAAAAAAAAATTTTTGGTCCATTTTCACTCCACCCTAATATATATATATATATATGAAGGATTTAGCGGCTTTTACAGGGTTTTACAATCACGTAAAATAATTTTTTAAAAATTAACTGGCCGAGATGGGGAGATCGGCCGTACCATAAACTTCTGTTTTATTGTCTTACCTGTGCTAATATACATATATATATAATATATATATATAAAGGGTGATCCAGAGAAATGGGACCCAAAAGAAACCCCTGTAACTCTTAAAGTATAAGTCTTTTTATAAAATCATACGCATCATTCGAAAGAGGATAGTTACAAGTTTGTACAGGATTGTATAGGTTTTGACAAGACAAGATACAAAACAAAATAAAAGTGTTAGTTAAAACTAACCCTTCGAGATGACTGCATGGACTGTGGAACAGCTGCGTTTCATAACTGAGCAATATTATGAGCATGGAAGAAGTGTAGTTTCAGCTCAAAGACCTTTCAAGACAAATTTTCAGATGTCAAAATCACCTTCTAAGAAAGTAATCCGTCGGTGTGTCAGAAATTTTTCCCTAACTGGCAGCATTGGAAAAAGAAAACCAACTGGAAGAGTGCGCACAGCAAGGATAGACGAGATCATTAACAGAACTCATGAAATTGTACAGGATAATCCTAACATAAGCATGGAGATTTCGCACGAAGACGACAATTCTGTCAATGGATCCAACAGAAGGTAAATGACACCACCAATTTTTTAGCAACTTTGATTATGTCAGACGAAGCCCATTTTCACTTGAATGGAACTGTAAACAAATAAAATTGTCGTTTCTGGGCAACAGAAAATCCATTGAATATTACCGAAGTCCCGTTGCATAGTCAGCGTGTAACTGTTTGGTGTGGTCTTACTGCATCTCAGATCATAGGGCCGTACTTTTTCGAGGATTCCACCGGAAACACGGTCACTGTAAATGGTGATCGCTACGAAAAAATGTTGACCGATTTCCTTATTCCTAAATTAAGAGATCTTTGTCTAGAAAATCACTGGTTCCAACAGGACGGAGCTACCTGCCATACCACGAGGAACTGCATGGCAGTTTTGCGTCAAACGTTTCCAGGCGAGTTAATCTCAAGATTTGGAGACGTTGAATGGCCCGCAAGGTCTCCAGATTTTTCTCCCTTAGATTATTATCTCTGGGGATATTTAAAGAGTAGGGTCTACAGAAATAACCCAACGACCTTGCAAGAATTGAAGGCCGCCATCACAAATGAGATACAGGCCATACCACCGCACACTCTTGCAAAAGTGATGCAGAACTTACAAGCGAGAACACTGGAATGCTTGGCAACTAATGGAGCACATTTGAAAGGAGTCATTTTCAAAAAATAAATATTTCATAATAAACTTGTAACTCTAGTCTTTCGAATGATATATAGTTTTTATGAAAGGAATTAAATATTAAGAATATTTGGCTTTTTTTATGGGTCCCATTTATCTGGATCACCCAGTATATATATATATATATATATATATATATATATATATATATAAAGGATTTAGCGGCTTTTACAATCACATAACAAAATTTTAAAAAAATTAACAGAGATGGGAGGGGCGGCGACGCATTCGCACTCAAAGTTTATGGTGTCGAGATATTGGGGTATTAGGGTGTGTCGAATTTTTCAACTTTCAAATTCCAAATATGAGGGGTGCTAAAAAGTTGCAGCAAGACTTAGGAATTCTAAACATATTTTTGTTAATTTAATATAATTTAGTTTTGCTTGGTAAGAAGCTACATAAAAATAGTGACTTTTTTACTTTTTTGTGGAATTATATAATAATTATTATATTAATAATTATATATGCTGTATATATAATGCACTGCTGTTTTTGCTTATTTCACAGGTTGAAACATTTCATCAGTGTGCTGAAGATTACTTGTCCGTCAGTGCTACCATCCTAACCAGTGGGAATTGACCTACAATGGCTTCTAAAAGGAGGACAAGACTGGGGACATTCACACATATGAGCAACCTAATTGGAACTGGTAGAGAGTTGTTGCCCTCTGAACTCCCAACTCTGCGAGACGTTCTGAAATATGGGCTACTGCTAAGAGAACAAAGTGGTGAGGATGTGAGAAACTACCCAGCAGCCAGTCTTGCAAAGGACATTTACCCTAAAGTGCTTGAAAGTGGGAACGAGCAAACAATTCTTTTGTAGCCCCCGTTGTAAATTCACGAGTCACAATCTTAAACAAGATCCAAGAGAGCTGGGAGCAGGCCAAAAACATATCTCTTGGGAGAGGAAAGCTACATGTCAAAGAGGCTTTCATTGCAAAACTTGACAAGCTTTTTGACATCCTCAGTTGCAAGTGTAAAATTGTTCGGATCAAGTAAAGATAATCCCTCCCAGGTCACACTAGTGAAGCAAATCCCTCCCAAAAATGACCAAGTAAAGATAATCCCTCCCAGAAAGTAAAGTAAAGTGAAGCCGTCTGACATAAGGATAAAAATTAAGAGAATCTTTTTTTAAAAAATGATTTATTTGAAAACAAAATTTATTAAAATTCATTTATTACAATGGATCAAGTAAAGATAAGCACCCCCAACCTTTTTTAGTTAGCTTTATAAGGCTAACTAACGAAAATATCACGACTTAACCTAACCAATCTTTAGGTCAACTGTACGCCCTTGACGATTGGTTAGGTTAGGTCGTGATATTTTCGTTAGTTAGCCTTATAAAGTTAACTAAAAAAGGTTGAGGGTGCTTAACTTTACTTGATCCAAAGACTTTAATTAATGCGATATTGCGGTAAAGCGGTATTACCAACTTTACCAAGTAAAGATGATCCCTCCCAAAAAATTATCAAGTAAAGATAGTCCCTCCTTTTTCTGTTGGGAGGGATTATCTTTACTTGATCCAATTGTTCTCTGCTCTGAATTTGGCTGCCTTGCAGATGCTGGTTGCAAAAACGAAACTCACATTAACTGCACTGCCCTAGGGAGATGAAGATCCCTGTGAAGGAATTTGCTTTCATTAAAGGTCAGAGAGACAAGTCTGGTTTTATTGGACCACATCAGATTGGCTTGCCAGATCAACCTGAGCACAACAGACAAGTCAAAAAGCAGAAGCGGCAAGAAGACGAAAGAAGAAGGCTTGCTGAATATAAGCAGACAAGTAAGCAGGATGTTTCAATGCCATCAAATGAAATAATTTTCTCTGATGATGAAAATGAAGAACAAATAGCTGATGCTCAAGATAGAAAGGATGGAAGTTATGAAGTGACATTAGAAATACCAAGCACGTCTTCAACTTCCAATAAAAAGCCAGAGTACAACACATTAGAAATACCTAATGTTGCTATGCATAGCATCAGATATGGTGTTGGCCTGCGTGCCACAGCTGCCATCACCACTGCTGCCTTTATGGATGCTGGCTTGATCACTGAAGCAGACAAGAGACTTGTAGTTGATCACAATAAAGTCAAGAGGGCCCAAGAAAAAGTTATGAGATCCCTGGATCAGGAATTTGATGATCTTTGTAAGAAGGGTGAAATTGACTGCATCTTCTTTGACGGCCGTCAAGATACAACTAAAATTATGCTGAAAGCAGACAATTTAGATCGTCAGTTCCCCAGTATCATCAAAGAAGAGCATTATTCTGTGTGCAGTGAGCCAGGTGGAAGATATCTCTACCACTTCACTCCTGAGAAAGGCTCAACGAGAAAAAAACCTGCTGAAGTTATTACTGATAATCTTGTAGATTTCATGAAGAAGAAGGGCATTGATAAAAGCCTGCAGGCCATTGGAGGTGATTCTACAAATGTTAACACTGGCTGGGAGGGTGGTTCCATGCATTGGGTAGAGGTCAAGCTTTGCCGTAAGCTGATCTGGTTGGTTTGTGCCCTCCACACTAACGAGTTACCCCTGCGACACTTGATCACAGCACTGGATGGGAAAACCTTGTCTAACAACAAGTGGACAGGTAACATTGGCAAGATGCTAGACACTGCAACCGAACTTGAAATTGATCCTTCATTCACCAAACTCTCAATTGGAGAGCCTCTTACTTCACTGAGTGACAATGTCGTAAAGGATCTCTCTACTGATCAAGCGTACGGGTATAGGATCACACAGGCCATAAGGACAGGAGAACTTCCCACAGATCTGGCCCTTCTTGAAATTGGTCCAGTGAGCCATTCAAGGTGGTTGACAACAGCAAACAAGCTTTGTCGCATATGGGTTTCAAAACATGGCCTTAAAGGCAAAACCCTCAACAACTTAAGACTGATAGTGGAATACATTGTTGGTGTGCACTACCCCTGTTGGTTCAACATCAAAGTAAAACACTCTTGGGTGGAAGGCCCACGCCACATCTTGTTTCAGCTGCGGCTAGTTAGGCTGCAAAAGAAGGCTGTAGTGGATGCTGTTTTGCCAACCATCAAGCGCTCAGCATGGTATGCATTCAGCGAAATGATAATCCAGACACTCTTGTGCTCAGATGACAGTGAGGAGAGGAGAGCTGGTGTCCAAAAGATTGTTGACATGAGGGGTGGAGATGATGACACACTTGGAGATCTTTCTGCACGTCCCAGGAAGACACCTTCCATCAACCCCAGTGCTTCTTCCGTGTTGGAGCTGACAGACTGGTCTGACGGGGTATTTGAACCTCCTTTGACATGTAAACTGACTACAGCGGAAGTAAAGAAGTTCTTTGACAAGCCTATGCAAGTTCCACAGTGGCCCTGTCATGCTCAGTCAATAGAGAGGTGTGTGAAACAAGTCACAAAGGCAGCAGGGAGGGTGTATACACATGAGAAACGTGAGGGCTATATCAGAGGCCAAGAAGCAAGTCGGCGGCTGATGTCCAAGAACGAATCAAAGCAAGACTTGATGAAACTTGTTGTTTAAATATTTTTTTTACTGATGTCATTACTTTCTAATGTTGTTTTATGATTACAAGGATATGTTTTATGATTACTAGGATATGTTTTATGCAGAGAAACTAAAATTTTTATAGCATTACCTGACATTTTGAGAAGCTAAAATTAATAAATGTTGTTTTCCGAGAGCAATTTATGTGCTTTTTAATCAAACGTAGATTTACCAAGCTAAGTTTTGAGCAATCACAAAAATATTAGCAGATTTGAATTCTTCACATCCAAAAACATATTTTTAAAACCCCTCAGTGAAGGAATTGGCAAAAATTAATTTTCACCTCCCAAATTAACACACCCTATTGGGGTATGGCACATGTCCATTTTTTTAGCTGTGATAATATATATATATATATGTATATATATATATGTATATATATGTGTGTGTGTGTGTGTGTGTGTGTGTGTGTGTGTGTGTGTGCGCATCTTGTGTTGGTTTTAAAGTAAATAAAACCCAATTATCAAAAGTTTCATAAAATTCTTAATCAAAATTGAACTTTAAATTGGGGCAATTTATTCTAGTTTAAATTAGAATACATTATTATTATTATTATTATTATTATTATTATTATTATTATTATTGTTATTATGATTATTATTACTGATCGATAATTTGAAACATGTGCTAGCTGCATTATATACAATTAAATAAATTATTAATTGATATGATAATAAAAACCCACTCTAATAGACAGTTTATTTCCACAAATGTTTCGATGCCCACTGGCATCCTCTTCTGGTGGATACAGAAAAACATTCGTTTTTCTGTATCCACCCGAAGAGGATGCCAGTGGGCATCGAAACTGTTGTGGAAATAAACTCTGTCTATTAGAGTGGGTTTTTATTATCATATTGTGACTTTCACGTAGAAAAAAGTGAAGTTTTTTTTGCATTTATTAATTGATAATTGAAGATTCTCTTTCGCATAATAAAAGGGGAATATATGTACGTTTGTGTGTGCTTTTTGGATGTTCAAACGTTGTGTGTAAACGGGTGATGACGGAGGGAGTTGGCGACCTATAAACCTGCATATAGTTGTGTGTGTGTAATAATAGGGGAATCTATGTGCGTTTGTGTGAGCTTCTAGTACTAATTAGTAAATTTTTATAGTTTTCAGAATTTTTTAGATGAACTTTTTTCCGGAACTGTGCATATATAAGCTTTCCTTTGGTTAACCTTTCGTTAGCTTCCACCCGAATTGTTCATTCTGACGAAGGTCAAGCTTTACATTCCACTTTAGACCTACAGTTTAACGGGGAACCCGGTCCACCAGCAGCCCAGCGTCTTAACCACTAGGCTACCCAGGGTACCCATTTATCTACCAACCAATTCTGTGGAAGGATGAACGTTTGCTGCGCGCCGGCTGCCGTCACCGGGTCTCGAATCCGGTGCATATAATCTGTGAACGTGCATATAGTTGTGTGTGTAATAATAAGGGCTTTATGGGCGTATAGTCGGGGAGTGTATGTGCGTTTGTGTGCGTTTCTTGGGTGTTCAGGCATGTATACACTGTGCCAACTGGCTGATAATGCCTGGAGGTACTGGCTTCTACGCTAACTGGCGGATTTTGAGTTCTAAGTCAAGTGTTGGAGTATAATCAGTCATTGAGCTTCTGCCTCTTGTGGAAGCTGGAAGGTCTCTTCCTCTCTCTCCTCCTTCTCTCTCTCTCTTAGGTTAGGTATACCCATTTGGGGGGTGAGGCCGTCCCAACTTCTCCCCCAAAGACGTTAGGTCGACTCCCCTGGCTTGCTGGGGGAGCCCCTCGCCCCCTTCGTTTTTTTGGCACCCTGGTTTTGGCACTGGGGGTAGTGCAACAAGGGGGGGAGGTTGGCACTGGGGTTGGCACTGGCACTCATTGCAACATTGCGTCATTGCATTGCACTCTAACCTTTTGCGGTCGTACTACTGTCGCGTAACGCTGTCTGTATATGAACCGTACGTTCGGGTAAATTTTTTATTTTCTTTCTATTTTATTTTTGCTGAATAATTGATGAATTATTTCTTTTTAAATTACTTAATCATTTTTGTAGATTTAGCTTAATAATGTAATCATGTTAAATTCTGCAATGTTCATTTTCTTTATACATTCTCTCTTCGCTGTAAACGATGAAGTCATGTCTTGCTTAACACTTCATTTTAAATTTTAAGCATTTAATTTTCGCTCATATGCATGTTTAATTGTAGTTCATACGGCTCTTTTTCAAATTAATTACTAACATTTCAGAAGTCAATATATTTACAGCTAATAATGAGTATCAAGCCAGAATTAACACAAAACACAGTGAACACTCCATACACCAGTGATACACTTCTTATTATTGAAATCGAGTTATTTCCATTATTATAGTTAGCATAGAATAATTTTATTTAATGTGCCAATCATAATATTATTGTACATTCACGTACATTTGCCCTCGTATGTAATGTTCCTCGCCTTACAGGCGACTCCGTACATGTGGCAAAGCCGTAGCGATAGTCAAGGTACTCCAACTAGGAGAAGCTAGGGGTGGAAAGGGGACAACCGAGTCCAACAACAAATAACATTGACATACAGGTAAGGCGTCTATGAAATAACTATATAGGGCTATGGTTGATTGCCTGTTACCTCTCATCCGTTGGAAATTTCCAGCAGATTACAGTGGAGAGTTAACGACAAAACCCTATGTTTTTTCGTTAGAGAGTTATGTATTTTAGGTCTTCAAAGGACCTCTTTATGTTTATTTGCCTTCGGTATTTGCGCTGCCTAATGGTAAACAAAGAAATTACCTCACCTTATTATTTCCTTGTGCCTCGCTTTTGTTAGTAGGGCGCGACGATCTCTTTCGGTTTATTTGCTATAGGCATTCACATACTTAAATACCTGAAGGAATAGGCCTATCCCTTTTATAGTTATTAGTTTTTATATTATGAGGATTTCACTCAGAATTTATAGGAAGATAAAGTACATCTTCCTTGCTTAAAGCATCGCTATAACATAAGCAGCTCAGAATGCTGCAAAATACAAATCGTTCGCTTAAGAATCTGCTGATTTTACAAAGTTCGTTGACTCTTCTCTCGAAGTAATTTTCATGAGGCAGCAGTGGAAAGTTTTGAATATGAAATAATAAATTTGGTTTTCTTGTTGTCATGCAGGCCCAATGCCTACATATGGGTTCTATGTATGGCAATTAATTTCATTCCCAATAGGCTTTGTCGCCAATCCTGAGGCAATTTTGAAGTTATTTAATTCAATAAATTAATAATTTGTACTTAATTAAGAAAGAAAGGTATCACACACGATACCATATTGTAAACATGTATAGTTTTTCCATATACTGGGGGCCCGAAGGAAAAATTTGTATGTTATACATTAAATTTTTTAATAAACAGTGTGTTTTAAACCATGTGAAATGAGTTGTAAGGAAAAAAGTAGGAACTTAGAAAGAGAAAGGTTACTCAAGAACTATTTAAATATAAAAGTTCAAGAAGTCAACTTCTCAAGTTTAGTTAAAGTTATGTTAATCAGTTTGACTCCCCTTAGGTATAGGAAATTAATGGAATTAAAGTAGTTATTAAGCATTTTAACTTTGCTCAATTTGTGTAAGGTTTATAAATCACCAGTCTTAATTTTTCTTGTAAGATTTTCCGGCTTTCAAAGCAGTCTTTCTTTGAGGCCTGTCTGGTTTAGTCTGAGTTACATCAGGTACATTGAGAGACTCCTCCTCAATAGTATCCTGATCCATCCTTTGGGGTAATGGTTCTAACTTATCCCCACACTCCAAAGGATATAGTAATGTGATATCTCTGGCGGTTTCACCAGTTGCTGTTTTCAGTTTTACAACCCTGGTAATTTCGTCTTCACCAGTTTTGAGTTCTATGACTTTTCCCATTGACCAATGTTGTCTTGGAGTCTTGTCATGTATCAACACAATGTCCCCAATTTTGACTGAATCATTCCAATTTTGTTTTGTTAATTGTTTATATCTTTCTCTAAGACTTGTTAAGTATTCTTCTCTCCATTTTGTTATAAACTGAGTTTTGATTTGTGTCAAATGTTGGTATTTTGTGTCGAGTTCTCTGTGTCCTATTACCCAATGTGGATCCTCTGTACTGTTACGCTCATATTCTGGTAATATGTTTACCGTTTCTCCCTTAATTAGGTGGTTTAGTGTGAGAGGTTCTGGCTCATTAATACCATCTCCCACATAAGTTAATGGTCCGTTGTTGATAACGTTTTCAATTTCTGACAGAATAATCATGAGTTCAAAACGTTGTGGATGTTTGGTCCCAATAGTCTTTTTAAGGCAGTTCTTTACAGTCTGTATGTTTCTTTCCCAAATGGAACCATACCATGGTGTATTAACAGGAATGTACTCCCAGGTTATATTGTGTTTGATTAAATAAGTTTATACTGTTTCACTGTCACAAATCTGATGAATAATTGTTTCACCAGATTTGAAGTATGTGGCACTGCTGACCATATAGTTTTGGGTACAGAATTGTGTGCACAAAATCGTCTGAAAGCAGCAGATCTTCTACTATGTCTAGACATATGGCACGTGTTGCAGCACAGGTAAAAAGTACAATGTACACTTTGTATTCCTTTGAATCCATTTTGTCTCCAAAACTCACATTCACCGCTCCAGTGTAGTCAATACCCGTGGTTTCAAATGACTGAATAATTTTACTCGTTCCACAGGTAGATCTGGAGGGTTTGGGGTCTTAACGGGTCATAAATGGATACGTTTACAAGGAATGCATGTGCTTAAAATTTTCTTTGTTTCAGTTCTACCCTTTGATAGCCAGTAAGGTTTTTTCATCTCTCTCAGGGTTTGTGGGACCCCCATGTTGTGTATTTTGTTGTGGGTATCCCTGATGATGAAATTTGTGAAGTGATTTCTCCTCGGAAGAAGAATTGACTCCTTGTCAAATTCTGAAGCTTGTATGTGTTTGAGCCAGTACTTTGTTGCAGTTTCTGTTAAGTTAGAAAAGGCCTTCTGAGGACAGCATTTGAGAAGGTAGCTATTGACAAACTTGCAGCAATAGACTGTAATTCTCAAGAGTTTGTTGAGGTCTGAATAATGTTTATAGTAAAAAATAGGTTTGTTCTCAGTGATCTTTTCAGTTGTTGTAGAGTTGAGTGTGAGGTTAACTACTTCGGCTGGCCAAAGATCCTCGCATGTTAGCCACTCAGGCCCTTCATACCAAATTTTGTTTGCTTTCAACAGTTTGTAAGACAGCCCTCTTGTCAAAAAGTCTGCAGAATTCTGTTTTGTTTGTATGTACCTAAATTTGATACCAAGGGATGTGTTTGCAGTTTTGATTTCTGTTAGTCTGTTCTTCACAAATATGTTTTTGCAAGAAGTTGTATCTGTGTTGGTCACCCATGTTAGACAAATTTGACTGTCTGTTCATAAGTAAATGTCTGTTATGTCAATTTCTTTATACACTTGTGAGAGAGAGTCTGTTGTTTTGACTCCCACTGAGACAGCCAATAATTCAAGTTGTGGTACAGTTTTCTTTTGGTTTAAGGGTGCCATTTTTGCCTTTGAATAAACCAAGTTACTTTCATTTTCACTTGTTAAATAGGCAAAACACCCATAAGCTTGTGTGCTGGCATCTGTAAAAATATGTAGGGTTTGAGGTTTCAATTTGTAACCAGCACATCTTGGTAAGTAAATGTTTTGAACTTTGTTTAAGTCTGTGGCCAATTTTTTCCAATGAAGTTGGTCTTCCACTGAAAGTGGTTCATCCCAATCAATTTTCTTTTTCCATAAGTCTTGCAAAAGGATTTTGGATCTTATGGCTACTGGTAAATATAATCCAATGGGGTCAAAAATTTTGGATGATTCTGAAAGCACTCGTCTTTTTGGATTGGCATTTGGATTTAAGTTATAACTCTTTGTGCAAAGAGTGTCATTGTGTTTGGAATTCTGTTTTAAAAACCAAAGCACTCCAAGTGTTTTTGTGTAATTGTTTGGTCCAATGTTCCCATTGTTGTCTTGTTATTTGTTCATTTAATTTAGGAGAATTAGAAACCCACTCTCTCAGACCAAAATTTCCTTGCTTCATTATGGGTTGTGACATTTTGTAAATTTCAAGCAATTCCTCTTCAGTTACAGTGGAACCAATGAAGTTATCTACATAAAAATTTTGTTTTAAAAACTGAACTGTTAAGTCCTCTTGAAATAAGTTTAGGTGGTTTTTAATTGTTAAAGCAAGAATACTTGGAGAACAATTTGCTCCAAAAATAATTACTTTAAATCTGTAGGTTTTGAAACCTTTGTTAATGTCATGTGGATCATTAAACCACAAAAACCTGAGATGATTTTTATCATACTCAAGATTCAAATTTATACAGAGGAATGATTTTTCTATGTCACTCTGCACTGCATAATTGTCATAATTGTAAACGGAAGCAAAGGAGAATTTTTACAAGATCTGAGACAAGATTTGGGCCTTCCATGAGACAATCACTTAAACTAACAGAATTTGTATCCTTTAAACTACAGTTGTACACTAATCCTAATTTAGTTGTGGATGAGTCTTCTCTGTAAACTCCTCTGTGTGTTAAATAATGACAGCTTCTTTTTTTAAAGGGTTTTTCAGTAATTTCTTCAATGAAGCCCCTTTCTATTTGTTCTTTGAATATGTTGTTGTATTGTTATAAAAGATTGTCATTTTCAAGTTTTCTGTAATTTTTTTACAGATGTGCCTTAGCTACTTCCAAGGTAGCTCCACATAGTATTGATTGTCTCTGTGTTGTAATGTATCCTTAAATTGTTCGGTCATCAATTGGTCTTCATGTGTAATTGTACTGTCCTTTATGCCAACTGATTCTAATAGTCACAACTGCTGTAACCCTTCATCCAATGTGGAATCATTTTCATTCAAATAATGTGGGATTACTAGTGTTTTTGTTGTTCGAGTTTGTTACACAGTCAGAAATTTGTGAATGGGGTGATTTTGTTTTGTGTGAATTTTGTTCGTGTTCTGTGTTTTCTGTGTCAGTAGTAAGATTGTATTTAGTTATGTCACCTAAAGGTGCAATACCTGTGGGAATTTGTATGGCTATTCCAACTCCAATTTTAATGATGCCTCTATGGACCAGATGAAGATAGTCAGGCCCCATGAGCAAATGTATATCATCAACTACATCTGCATTAAGGGTTTTATCAACTATCGTATATTTGTTTTGAAGTTGCAGCAAAGTTTGTTTTAACCCAGCTCTTTGTAATGTTTCTTTTTCTACTTTGTCCACAACAACAACCTTAAGGGTTTCAAATGTTCCGTCAAGAGTTAAAGTTACATTTGCAGTTTTAAAACTGGTTTGTACTGGGTTTTTAGTAATAAATGATGAAATAGAGAGATCTTCATTTCCTTGTTGCTTCTGAAGTCCTAATTTTCCTATCAGTTGTTTGGTTACAAATGTTTGTTGTGAGCAGGTATCTAAGAGACACCTAACCCGTACTATTTGTCCCTTTTTGTTTTGGATTTCCAAGGTTTTGGTTGGTAAAATAATTTTTGAATTGTGGTTAATGCTAGATGAACTGATATGCCCATTCATAGCATTTTGAGTTTGTTTCTCTTTGTTTTGTTTTGATTTGGGTGTTTGTTCATAATGTTTGTAAGTTTTTTCCATGTCTTTGTGTGTATTACACTTGGGGGGTAATATAGTCAAAACTATTGCAAATCTTACAATTGTATTTCAAATTTGATTTGCAGTCTAACTTATTGTGCCCTGACCCAGTGCACTTTTTGCATAAGTTTAGTTGTTCACAACGTTTTGACCTTGCTGAAAAGTCTGTGTATTTGAGACAGTTTGCAGAACTATGTTCACTGCTAAAACAAAATTTGCAGGTTATGGGGTTAGACTTAGAAATAGTTACATTAAAGTTTTGTAGAGTAGGAGTCTTTGAGTCTTTTCCTGTCACTTTATTTTCTGCAAATTGAGTTTTGCGGCTGTGTTTCAATGTAACTGGTAAGTGTTGAAATTTTTTGTTCGGTTTTGGTTTCCTGAATTGTTGGTTTTTTCTTGTGTTGGGTTAAATTTTGGGAGTGTGTAACTTGATTTGTAAAGTGCAAGTACAGTTGGGAAATCTTCTCTTAGCTTATTAAGGCTAGGGTATATGTCAGTTGTTCTCTGATGAAATATCTCTTTGACCCTAGAAGGGAGTTTTTCAAAAACAACAGCTTCAATGGTCCAAGTTCTTTCTGTAATGTTTAAATTATTGTTTTCAAGTTGTCCCATGAGACATTCAAACTCACAATAAAAGTCAAAGAGGTCACCATAGTTGTCTTTTGGGGTTCGCATGTTCATTACTTTAAGAGCCAAATCATGTATAATTTCATCCTTATTCATGTAATTTCTGTTAAGTAATTCTATTGCCACAGAATAAGAAGTACCTATGGCTGGCAGTGATTCCACTAATCTGAATGCAGGGCCTTTCAAATAGTTCACTAAATAACTAAATTTATCAACATCTGTAAAGTAGTTTTTATTATCTATAAGGCTATGAAATTTTTCAATAAAAGATTGAAATTTGGCTCTGTCACCCTCAAAAGTGGGTACTTCAAGTGTGGGCAATTTTGATTTTAGTTCATTGCGCTCAGCCATATTGGGAGAGCTAAGTGAAGCATTTCGGATAGCTTCTAAGAAGCTTTCATTTGTGTGGGGTGTGGGGTGTGGGGTGTGAGGTGGGGGAAGTGTCACATAAAATCTCAGGGGGTGCCTGGTCTAGCATTACAGAATGTTCCTGTGAGATCTGGAGTTTCAAGTTTTAAAAAAATAGCGTTACATCATTTTTGAACAGCCCCTAATTATAATGTAATGTCGGAGTTCAACGCTGTTCACGATCATATTAACCGTTTATCTTTATTATAAACACAATGTTTTCTAGTCTTATACAATAAAAAGGTTCCTTTATGATTACTACAAGTCTACAGGAACAGATTCTACAATACAACTTTTTATATTCTAGTGAATTTGAACCAAAATTAGACATTACACAACCATCCTCCACACTCTCTCATTCCCCTTCCCCACACACCAGTCTCGCGTATATTAAATCATTATGTAACAATACTAATAACGCTGCTTGTAGAGTCTGTGTGCAGCTTTAAGCCTCTACTAACTTACGAAGCTACACAATTATACATATATATGTACTGATATTGAGCGAGAAAAAGATTGAGACAGTGTGAGAGAGAGCAAGGTAGAAGGGCAGAGAGAGTTAGTGGGAAATGGCTTATCAATTGTGACACAAAAAACTTGTTAACAGTTTCGATCTGAATAACAGTAACTGATTATCAAAATCACATAAGAATAAGCCACGGTTATACTAGCATAAATATATTTATGTACTGTATACTTATAAACTCATAAAATATTATACTAATGTTTGTGAAATGGCGTTGATGGGCCAAACCGTGGTGTTGACTGGTTACTTGCTGTCGCCGTCCAGGAGAGACTACATATGGGTGGACATGTCAGTGGAAACCGTAAGGTGACGGTTGCATGAAGCAGGATATCACCACCGGTTTGTGGCTGATGCCTATTATATTAATAGTGTTTTCCAGATTGTATTTTTATTATCAATGTGGAGAGATAATAATTTAATCAGGATGGACAGATAAACCCATTAATGTTTTCCAGCTTTCCCGTTGCGTTATCAATGTGGAGATATTATTAGATCTTAACAAGAAATATATATATATACACAATAATATACAAATTCTTTATTACAACAAATATGCAATGGTTGAGAATGTTTTACTAAATAGTTTATCATACAAAATGATAAAGTCACAAAATGCTCACAATTTGCCATAGATTAACATAAATGGCACAGCTATTCCCGGTTCATAGTTAGTATTTGGTCCGTCCCCCATTATTGTCTATTACATCTTGTAATCTATGCGGCATAGATGCAACATGGTTATGTATGATGTATGGGTTCCTTCGGAACATCTCCCACTCAGCCATAGTGTGATCCAGCAGCTGGAGGCTGGTCCGCTCCTGCCCAGGCTCCCACGAGTTCACCACATTCCCACACACATTCTCAATGGGGTTGAGGTCACACCCTTTACTAGGCCAGTCCAGTAGTTCTAGATTTCGCTGTTCCTCGAACCATCTTCTAACAATCCTGGCGGTGTGGATGGGAGAGTTGTCCTGCAAATGGATTTTAAATATTAAAAGTAGAATTATATCTCATCCACACGCTTCATCAGTAACCCACTATTCGAGATAGGTTTTAACTCCTATGTATGAGGGGTTTCTCTCAGTTAAATGTAATTGTGTGTCGTTATACAAATAATACAGTCTGCAGTTATCAAGAATAAAATCCTAAAGTGTTGTCATAGTACTGAAAGAGTTAAAGAACAATTTTATGACCATTATTCGTCCAATGTAAATATGGAAACCGGACATACTGTACAATGCATGTAATACATAAATCTTACTCTAGTAGTAGTATAATATTCTTAACGCACAAATACAACATACCTGCATAAAGATAATCTGCTCAGGATAGGGCAAGACATACGCGCGTACAGAAGGCAGCATCACCGCATCCATAATCTCTATATATTGATCTGCTGTAAACCTCCCGTGGATCTCAGTCAGCTCTCCTCGTCCTTGCAGGTGCATCCATCCCAACACATTCGCCGTCATGTGCCCACTCCGTGCCACTTCGTAAATATTTTGGCGGGCATATCTCGTGTTGTTCTGTTGCCAAAACCGAAGAGGCCCGTGACAGACGCAAACGTCTTCTCGTCAGAGAAGATAACTCTGTTCCAGTATGCGAGATCATCATTTATATCCTGCTTCATGCGACCGTCTCCTTACGGTGTCCACTGACACGCCCATATGTAGTGTCTCTCAGATGGCGACTGCGTTTCTGATAGGATCGTTCTGCACTTTGTTCATTATTCTCCGGTCTTCTTCTGGGGTGGTCTTTCTTGGTGCTCCACACTTAGCACGATCTAGCAGATTCCCAGTCTCCTGCCACCTCTGCACCCAGCGTCGAACAGTAAGCTTCGAAATTATCAGTCCCATGAATATGTCAGCTACAGAGAGGCCTACCTCCTGCATACCATCAACGTCATTTCACAAACATTAGTATAATATTGTATGACTTTATAAGTATATATGCTGTAAACCAGGTTAATTTCGCGGCAGCAAATTTTCGCTCTTTCATATCGTTGGACGAGTTCGTGGCATTATAATTTCGGTTGCTAGTTATAATCTTACAGATTAAAATGACGTCATAAATGACTACATTTATTCTGGACTGTAATTGGTTGAGGTTGAGGTTGTAAATCAAGGCAAGTTTTACCTCTTGGTATGCGGATAAAGTTTAAGCAGCACTCGACGTAAATGAATCTCTCGGTAAGATAGACTTGAAGCTCTCCACACTGAAACCTATTCATGCTAAATGGATTGTCTCTGCATGAGATAACCTACACAAAATGAGGGAGACCATTCGGAAGGGTTGGGAAATTAGCGGCATTCATGACATTTTTGCTGTACAGTAATAATACAGTATAATTTAAAAAAAATTTACGGCTTTCACTTTACAATGTTTTATTAGAATGTACTGAATTTATTTTTCAAATAAAATATTTTAATAATCTAAGTTTTATTTTCTTACTCTCTTCCAAAGATTAGTTAAAATTGTCAAATTTTCGCCTGCTGGATATTTTCGCGTAAACTATAGCCTACTGAAAAAATGTGAAAATTTCCTGCAGGCTAACATTTCGCATTCATAAGTATATAAAAAGTCCTATTTTAGTAGATGTTCATATGCTGTACATTTGCAGCAGTCATAATCGAACCTTATTACCGTATAAAACTAGTAAACTACATGTAGTTCAAAGCTGTTCACGATCATATTAATTGTTTATCTTTATGAACGCAGACTTGCACTCGGTTGTCCCCCCTCCACCACACCTTCCCCCAGTTGGGATACCTTGACTAACACTGCGGCGTTGCCACATGTACGGAGTCGCCTGTGAGGCGAGGAACATTACATATGCGGGTAACTGTATATTTAAGTGAATTTTTGTTTACATTTGTTTACAATTTTTCCAATTTTTTTCCCTAGTTATGTAATTTGTTGTGCATTTACGTGTGTATTTCTTAGATAGAGTAGTTAGGAAAGCCACTCAAGTGATCATTCCATAGATTGAGATCGGTTAAGCAGATCAAATTAAAATACATTAACAGTTCCTTTACATATGAGCAATTCAGACGGTGCGCTCTCTGACATTGAAAACTCTTCTACACCCATTTTTCCACGTACCCCGCGCCTTTCAATCATATTTCCAAACACGCAAACCTCTTCAGATCATGAACAAGCCAACATGTCTCAAACAGCTTCCCCAGCATACATTAATTTAGGTAGACTTGTAAACTTTACCCATACTGTCCTAATTTTTAAAGGGACCATAGTCAATAACTTCTTTGAACTGTGCGTAAGACCTTGGATTGAGTCTTTAGAACAGCATTTCTTGCGCGAAAACGTCACAGATGATGACATAAAGATTAGGGAAGCTAAAAGGTTTCTTGACCCTAAAGAGGGGAATGCCTATGATATAGTTACATATGTCCCATCCATGAGCGAAGCTACAACTTGCGACAATTTATAAAAACACTTATTAGAATTTTTTAAAGAAATAACACTTGCACAACCTTTAGCCACATTAGAAGCTGTCTTCCAAGCTAAATGGAAGAAAGAATAATATGTAGATTTAAATAATTTTATTACACGAACACATAAACTCGTAGGAGAAGCCCTCCGAGCCGCAGAAAATGCATACAACATTACATTCACTTCACAGCAAAAAGAACCTGATAGTAGCAGCATCCATTTACCAAAATCTACCCGTAGCGCCTAAAAAGAAATTTCAAGTGTCTAAATATTGACAAACCAGTAAGCGAAGCCATAAATAAAACAAGGGAACATTACCCAGACTTAGCGAACCAGAACTACCGGAAGGGTAGAGAGAACCCCCCATACCCTACATCCAGCAGCAACAACAACAACAACAACTTATTCATTCGTCAGCCAGACTCCTTACTGAGCGGACGCATTCCTGGGCTCTCTGATATTGTTTCCACTTTTGGATATTGCCGATAAATTTACTGTTGGAAAGTTCTGAATTTTATATACTTGCGTTTATATTCTCAATGTTATAGTTAAGTAACTGAATATTACTGGATTTTAGTGATTTAGAAGTTTTCATAGCGTGCCGGTTTAATTTAATTTAAACTTGTGACGGTTATAAACGTTAACTACTTTAACTTGCGAGATGCCGTCGCAGAAAGCGTCGTGTGCTAGGTGTGGGATTTTAAAGATCACAAAGGCGGGTCTATGGCGATTACCGAGAGATCGGTTTGTTTCTTTTGTGAGTAAAGTGAAGAGAGGGAGTTGATTTAAAACGTAGTGTACGCGAGGTGACGGGAAGACTTGCAACGCTTGATGAGGGCAAGGGTAGGCTTACAGTTGACGAAGGCCGAACCTATAGTAACGTTGAAGACGTTAGTAAGTTGAAGGGTGAGGTTAGGAACCTAGTTTCTAGTATAGGTAGCTTATCGGGAAAGTTAGATAGAGTTGAGGAAGTGGTTAAGGTAGGCCCGAGATTAGTAGACGGGGAGGGATTTAAAGTAGTTAAGGGTGGAGCTAGGGCACGTACGTTAGGTGATAGGAATCCCCACTCTCCGCTATCGAGGATTCGAACCAGTTGGATAGGGATGTGAACGAGTGGGAAACGATTTTAATTGGGGACTCCTTAGTGCGTCATATGGATAAGAAATTCGTTGAACGGAATCGAACCAAGAGGAGGAGTGTCTCTACCAGAGGCCAGTGTTAACAGAATTAGAGACGAATTAGATAGGATTGATGTTGCCTCCCGATACGAGAGTACCTGACCTTTTGGAGAGATACAAGGGTTAATTATGTCCCTGAAGGCGAGGTCAGATAGGTCTTTAGTTCTAGGTATTAACCCTAGGCACGGTTTAGGTCTTAGGAATACGTCAAAAACAATATTTTTGAACACTAAGCTAGAAGAGACTTGGGATATCTTCGGTTTGACGGCCTGTAATATTTCTTAACATTACTTGTTTTTTATTGTCCAGTTTTAATCGAGGATTTCAAAAATAACATTCATGTTTTAGAGAAAAAAATAGTTTCTCTAAACATCTCAGTTTAGAGAATATCATATAAGCTTTAAGATTCCATGATCCCTGAAAGTTTTAGGTCAACTGTACGCTCATGACGATTGGTTAGGTTAAGTCATGATATTTCCATTTGTTTTGACAGTAAACTAACGAAAATATCATGACTTAACCTAACCAATCGTCAAGGGTGTACAGTTGACCTAACCGGGCATTCTGTTAACCTAACTGGGCATTCAGTTAACCTAAAGTTGGTAGAGTCTACAATTTGACGGTCCCGTAGCAATGACTCGTTTTTTTCCGCCGGCGTCAAACCAAAAAGATCCCAATACAGTAAAAAAATATACAGGGTGTTTGAAAACTTTCTGTACAAATTGTAATGGGGGATAGGCAACACCAAGACAAACCCTTTTCGTCTATAAGTGTATGTCCGCTGACGTCACCATTCGGCGCGAGAGGGCGCCGCTGCAATTGGCTAAAAGGTGAAGTGGGCTAGACTCGCGCTTGCCGCGGGCATTCTTAAATCGGACGTAGTACGCGTAACATGGAGCGCTTCACGACTGCTGAGATGGCTGACATGCATATGGTGTATGGGGCTGCCAATGGAAACGGAAGAGCTGCTGTGAGGTTGTACCGACAGCGCTTCCCAAACAGACGTGTGCCAAACCACCAAACGTTTGCGCATTTGCATTGGCGACTGCGAGAAACTGGAACATTCCATGCAAACATGCATGACACTGGTCGGGAGAGAAACGTGCGCACTCCTGACATGGAAGAAGAAATCCTACGGCGATTTGAGGACAATCCAAGCGCAAGCACGCGAGGTGTTGCACGTATCCTCGGTGTGAACCACGACCTGGTCTGGAGCGTGTTGCACGAGCAGCAGTTACATCCGTTTCATCGTCAGAGAGTCCAGGCATTACAACCTTGGGATTACCCTCTTCGTGTGGAATTCGCACGCTGGTTTCTGCAGCAGACAGCAGTGCAGCCTAATTTTCCGGCTTATGTGCTGTTCTCAGATGAGGCCTGTTTCACACGTGAGGGTGTGTTTAACATGCACAATTCTCACGTGTGGGCGCACGCAAATCCACATGCTACACGGGTGCATGCTCATCAAGAACGGTTCGCCGTCAATGTTTGGGCGGGTATCGTCCATGGCAAGTTGATTGGGCCGTACCTGCTGCCTGCCCGACTCGACGGGCGGGTTTATCGAATATTTCTTGAAGAAACGTTGCCGGAACTGCTGGAAGATGTTCCCGTGGCTATTCGTAGACGAATGTGGTTTCAACACGACGGGGCGCCAGCACACTCCAGCAACGATGTGCGGGATTATCTGAACGCCACTTTTGGGGACCGATGGATAGGCCGGGGTGGGCCCGTAGCCTGGCCACCGAGATCGCCCGATTTAACATGCCTCGATTTCTTCCTGTGGGGACACATGAAGAACCTCGTGTACGAGACTCCCATTTACTCAGAAGAAGACCTCGTAGCTAGAATCGATGTCGCCACTGGAACTGTTCCCGAAATGCCGGGAATCTTTCGACGTGTACGTCGGTCAATACTTCGACGCTGTCGGGCATGCATTGATGCTACCGGTCGCAACTTTCAGCACTTTCTTTAAATAAACATGCCTTCTTTAAATAAACATGTTACGCATACTACGTCCGATTTAAGAATGCCCGCGGCAAGCGCGAGTCTAGCCCACTTCACCTTTTAGCCAATTGCAGCGGCGCCCTCTCGCGCCGAATGGTGACGTCAGCGGACATACAGTTATAGACGAAAAGGGTTTGTCTTGGTGTTGCCTATCCCCCATTACAATTTGTACAGAAAGTTTTCAAACACCCTGTATATTTTAAATTTGTTAAATTGCATATAACTGTCTCGCTATTTGTTTCTCTAAAACATGAATGTTATTTTTTAAATCCTCGATTAAACTGGACAATTAAAACAAGTAATATTAAAAAATATTACAGGCCGTCAAACCGAAAAGATCTGAGATTTTTGCTCAGGAAAATGTACCCTTCGTAAAGTTGTGGTCAGAATTTAGTGATCCCAAACTTTTTATAAAAGATGGGGCGCATTTCAATGAAATAGGGAATGCTAGACTAGGTAGGTTAATCGATGAGAACGTTCGAAAGCTGTATAGGTCGAAGCCCTCTTTAAACGTTGTGGGTCCGGGAAACGCCGGCCCGACGTGAAAAATAGTTTAAAACGCCGATCCGTGGTAAAAAATAATTTAAACGTCTTTTATTGTAACGCGCGTAGTATTAGAAATAAATTGAACGAATTTAAGGCGATAATTTATTCCGGGAACTACAATATAGTTGCTATAACCGAAACGTGGTTAGATACCATGACTTGGGACTTGTTGGGAGAACTTGATATATCGGGTTTTAAACTTTTTACTAATGATAGGTAACATAGGATTGGTGGCGACGTTTTGTTGTACATTCTTAATTCCCTTAGGGTTATCGAGGTAAGATAGATTTTCAGGCGGCAATTAATGCGATATGCGTTGAATTAGGGCGGGTAGTATTAGCTTTAATTTCGTTGTTGTTTAGAGACCTCCCGTTCAACCCCTCGATAGCGATACTAGATTTTACACACTTCTTGGTAACTTTATTAACAATCGGGATAGTATAATTGTCAGACTTTAAATGTCCTAAAGTTAATTACGAGACTTTTACTGGTAATGATAAGGGTTTGAGACTGATTGAGTTCATGCACGATAATTTTTTACGACAGGTGGTTACCGAACCAACGCGCGGTGACAATATTTTAGACGTGGTGATGGCGAATGGTGGTTTAAGCTATTGATAGAAAACAGTAAGGATAGTAGCGTATTAGAAGTCCCTGATTTTCGTAGGGCTAATTTTGATAGTTTTGCGGACAGGATGAGAGTAGTGGACTGGAATAATTTATTTATGGGTAATGACGCAAATTTTCATTGGGAGGCGTTTAAAGAAAGTTTTTTGAATATCGAAAGGGAGTTCATTCCGCGTTGACCCAAGCGCGCTAGAAATCATGGTAGCCCCAAGTGGTGGACTAGGGAAATAGGTGAGTTCATAAACGAGCGTCACAGAACGTATAGACTTAATAAGCGCAATGGCATGGAAGCTAACTTTAATAGATATAGCGAGCTTAGACGTCAGGTTAAAAGATCTATTACGAATGCTAAGTGTAATTTTGAGATACTTGTAGCTACGGATAGTAAACATAATCCGAAAAAGGTTTTTGCCTATGTCAATAATCGTAAGCCGATAAAAGATAACGTAGACCTTATAGTGGACGCTAACGGCGCTTTGGCTTCCGACGCTAAGACGATGGCGGTTATTTTTAAAAACTTTCCTGCGACAGTTTTTACCATAGAAGACGTAAATAATGTTCCCGACGTGGACGATATCGTTCCATTTAGCAGCGAGACTATTTTGAATGAAATAACTGTTTAAAAGGTGAGATTGCACATTAAATCGATAGGCTAAAAATTAGCAAGACTCCAGGCCCTGATGCGCTTTATCCTAGACATTTGAAAGATTCGAAAGACGTTATCGTAGGCCCATTAACAAAAACTTTTAATAAGTCATTGGAAACGGGGATTATTCCAGAAGACTTAAAATTAGCTAACGTTACGCCCACTTTTAAAAAATGCGACAGCACAGTAGCTAGCAATTATAGGCGTATTAGCTTAACGTCAATTGTCGGTAAACTTTTCGAATCCGTAGTTAGGGATCGTATCGTCGATCACTTGAAAGTTGCGATCCGATTAATAGTACCCAGCATGGGTTTCGACGCCATAAATCTTGTTTAACTAATTTGTTAGAGTTTTATAAAGAAATAGTGCGCGAATACGATAGGCATAGAGCGGCTGACGTTATTTATTTGGACTTAAAAAAGTGTTCGATACAGTTCTGCACAGAAGATTAATTGCCAAGGTTAAAACACAGTATACGCGATCAGGTAGCTAACTGGTTAGAAGAATGGCTTCGTGCCAGGAAACAGAAGGTCGTTGTTAATGATAGCGAATCGGGGTGGCTGGATGTAGGTAGCAGTGTCCCTCAAGGTTCAGTGTTTAGGCCCATTGCTATTCGTAATCTACATTAACGACGGATGTCGGCTTGACCAGTAACGTGTCAATATTCGCGGACGATACTAAAATAGGCGGTAAAGTTCTTAACGTGGACGATAGAAATAGGCTCCAAGACGATATAATTAGGATTATGGAGTGGACGGATAAGTGGCAGATGCAATTTAACGTAGACAAATGCAAAGTTTTGCATATAGGTTCTCGTAACAAAGTTACGATAGACAGTTAGCGATCGTTGACGAGGAAATAGCTTTAGGCGTACGTGTATCTAAGGATTTAAAAGTTAGGAACCAGTGCCTGGAGTCTTGCGCAAAAGCTAATAGGATGTTAGGCTTCATAGAGCGTAATTTCGAATTTAAATCGGAGGATATTGACTTGTTGGAAAAGGTTTAGCGACGCGCCACGAAACTAATTCCGTCACTACGCAACAAGTCTTATGAAGATAGGATTAAAGAATTAGACTTGCATTCACTCAAGGCTAAGAGATTAAGGGGGGAGCTTATTGAACTTTTCAAAATCGTTAATAAAATCGATAACGTAAATTTTGAAAAATTTTTCATTTTCGTAATAACGGATTTAAATTACCTAGTAGCCGTTTCATTACTAACATCGCTAAAAACGTTTTTACGTTTAAAGTAATTGATAAATGGAATAATCTTCCCCCCTCCGTCGTGAAATCTACCAGCGTTAATATGTTTAAAAACCGTTTAGATAGGCATTTTAAAAATATTAACGTTTAAAATAATAAAACAATTAGCAACTGAAGCTCTATGCGGGATAGTCGAGGGTTTGAGTCTGTTGACGATTGATGCCAACTTGTGACATGCCAGGGTGTGATACACCAGCATTAAATTTATTTATTAAAAAAAAAATAGACTAACACGAACTTAGATGTAGCTTGTAGTGTAAACTAACCCACTTTTTGGTATACTCTTCATACTTTTTTTCCCCATTTTCAAATCCTCTCTTTACTTGCATGTTTGTAATTTGCATAGTATGACAATGTTTCTTTGAGTGAAGACTGTGTTTGCATGGTTTATAAGCGTTCTTATTTTACTTTTTTTCATCTTTCACCCCTTTCCTATTCTTTTCGACTATTTTCCAACTTGTCGGCAGTGGCGTGGCCGGCGGATGATGATGGTGAGTCTTTCTCTCTCTTTTCTGAATGAATGTTAACCCGCGAATGATAGGTTTTTCTGCTTACTTAACCCCTTATTCTCTTCTTTTAACCCCCTACTCTCTTCTTTCTCTCGGGCTAACCTTAGAGTGGAACTTAGGGTCTTTGTTAGCCTTAGCTTCTGTAGATCTGTTGAACCCCATAAATCAGGCCAATGCAGGGAACACCACCTCAGAAACAAGCTCCACAAACCCAGAATGCACGCCCTCCTTCTCGGTGTTTTAATTATGATAGTTTTGGGCACATGATGAGTCAATGCAATTATCGCCCGTATTGCTCCCACTGTCATGAACATGGTGAGCGCCTTGGCGACCGACAAAAATGTACTGACAAAGCCCCTGCAGGGTACAGGCCCCATTTCCAGAAGTCAAATCACCAACGCTCCCAAAAGTCCTCCAATTCTCAGAAACCAGTTAATTCACAGCCTCAACAGAAGCACCAACAAATAGATCACGACCACACAGTCTACCACACTATTACCCGATGTCCCAACCCCAATATAATCAGCAAGGTCGGATGGTTCGGTAAGTAGAGGTGCCCGTTGAGGAATCAGTTTCCCCACAGTACACTTTTCAAGAAGACCCTCCATTGTATGGTGATCCAGTAGCATTTGACTCAGGTCCTCCCATCGAAGTCAGTTCAAGTTCTTTTTTAGATCCCACTTTGGAGGCAGCAGTTCTGCCTCCTCCTTCCTATATAGCAGTAATAAACACACACACACCCATAAATTACCCATCAGGATTATAGGTGCGAACCTACTAGATTTAATAATAAATTGCAGCACAGATAACCGAGATTTAACCGCTCTCCTAGATACAGGAGTACATGCGACATTAATTAAGAAACAATGTGCAGATGAGTTACGAGAGAGTACAAATTATAAATATGAAATTAAGGCACCTTCCTGCCAACTCAGAGGAGTTACAGGCACATCCATACCTACATGTGAAGAAATCGAATTATATTTAGAAGTTGGTAACGCGGTATATCCCGCAAAATATTGTATTGTGGACGCAGTAGCTACCTTTCAGACCGATATCTTACTAGGTATGGATTTCTTCAACCGGAATCAATGGGAAATTTACCCAGCCGGAAAATTAGTTAAGTGTAGAAATAGTACACACCCTCTCCATGAAAATAATAGACAGGTGCCGCACGTTCAGCCTAATGCTAACGGAATCAGTTTAGTTCGGATTTCCAAAAAAATAGGAAACCCACGCCAGTCTATAACAGTTCAAGACAGTTGGTTGCATCCAGAAGGACAATCGCCTCACAAATTAGCCCCAAGAGTAAAGAGTTCCAGTTGCTGAATCTAGCAGGATGAACACAATCAGCTTCCAGTCAGTCATCTTCCA
Source organism: Bathynomus jamesi (assembly GCA_023014485.1). Lineage (NCBI taxonomy): Eukaryota > Metazoa > Arthropoda > Malacostraca > Isopoda > Cirolanidae > Bathynomus > Bathynomus jamesi. The sequence continues at coordinate 564,938 of JAJOZX010000834.1, read as the reverse complement.
GTCAGTCAGCTTCCAGTCAACCAGTTTCCAGTCAGCCAGTTTCCGTTAACTCAGCAGTTGAGACTCGAAATCCAACTGAAACGATTTTTCAGCCAAGAAGGTAAATTTTTATCACCGAACTAGAGTCAGAATCACAATTTTTCATATGCCCTACAGAGCACCTTATTAGCACCTTATGGAGCACCTAATGAGAAGATTTGTTTCCTAGTAAGTGTAGTAAAAGGTCAAGGAAAACTATTAGTCAGATCGCAACTTTATTACAGAGAAAAGTAATTTCGAGAGAGATGTTCTTATTGCCCAATTTCTTAGTCATAGTCAAAATTCAAGTATCCCTGTTGTTTGGTTAAACAAAGGAAAAAGCCCTATTGAATTAACTTCAAATCAGAGAATAGGGACTATTTTCACAGTAAAAATAAATTCAGATTTCCCCACCAGTACTATAAATCGTGTTTCCGGTTCCTTAGAGTTAAACCCTTTCGCATTAAAAGAAGACTATAAGAAATGTCTGGAACACTCCCTTCAGGAGCCACCAGCCTTACAGGATTTCAAACTACTTCAGTCACTCCTCGATTTCCCGATAAGAAATAGAGATGTCATTGCCTTAAAAGGAGATCCTCTGGGCCAAACTAATTTGGTCCCTTTCGAAACCAAGCTGGAACCAAATCCAAACCCATCTTCATTCATCCCTATAGGGTTCCACATTCCCAATTCGTAACTCTTGAGGAACACATGAAGAACATGTTGGAGCAGAATGCCATTCAGCCTTCAGCTAGTCCTTGGTCCGCTTCTATGTTTCTTGTTTCCTAAAAGGGCGGAACATCTTGCCCTTGTATAGATTTTAGACGCCTAAACCATATTACCATCCCAGACCGTTTCCTTACTCCACACTTGCAGCAGCCAGAGTAAAAAAAAATATTAAGCAATATTGCCAATCAGAAGAGCCTAGAAGCTCTCCGCCATGTTGTCGATGCATCCTCCCGTACATAGGATGATTCCTTCCCCATGGTGCAAACAGCCATCAACAACGGATATAACATGTCCATCGGGGACACCCCTCATTTCGTCTTATATCACCACAACAAAAGGCTACCTTTTGATTTGCCTGACCAAATCGACCCGGCAGTTCTAACACTTTCCGAGATGGCAGAAGCAAATCAGCAACTAATTGAACGATCTTCCAAATTTTTTACATAATCCGATATGCTCTAGACCATGGGCCGGGGAACTTTTTTGGGTATTACCCAAAAATCTATTTGAGTAAAATGAAATTACCCCCAGACTTCAAAGTAAAAAAACAAGCCAATTGCAATTAAAATTGTTGCATATGGTATACAAAAAATTCAAATTCAAAAAATGTTTATTGGATCCATTATTATAGAAAAATAAAAAAAGCCACACATGCTGGCATAAGAATAGCGCATAAACAAAATTAGTAAAAAGGATTGAAGAGCTGAAGAATTTCATTCAAAACATCTCCACTTCAGGTTTTGGAAAAATGATGCTGTTTCATTTTTGATACAACAACATCAAAATCAGGACGTAAATTCGTAATATTCTAAAATTTAGAATAACGCCACATTTATGTAACAAAATAAAATAAAAATATACGAAAAAAATATCAGCACAAAGTGTCAAGCACTAAAAGCACCTCTTCGTTTCATGATACCATACACACGACTGAGGCTTTGAGAGAAGTGTCTCTCATACCGCACGCATTACCTCCAAAATTTTTAAATTTACCCCATTTGGGGTAATTTACCCCTGTTCCCCGACCACTGCTCTAGACCAACGAAACCAACAGATGGAGCAAGAGCAACATAGGCGTCATCCCCGTCAACGGATTATAATCGTCGGTATGCGCTGTTACATAAAGAGCGTGAAACCGCCAAGTGCTCATCGCAAATTATACCCAAAATGGGATGGCCCATATAGGACTATGAAAAACCTCGAAAAAAACCGTTACGAAATCCTCGACCTCCGAGACCATTCCAAACTAAAGATCATTCACGCTGATAACTTGAAGATAGCTGCCGAACAACACCTTCCCAAAAAACATCTGCCAGGTGTTCGAGCCGCCTACCCTTCGAAACATCGAGGTATTTTAAATCCAGCAGGGACCACAAAACCGAAGCGGTCACCGCGGAAACCACTACCCGTGACGAAGATTGGTAGCTCGTAATACCACCAGTACTCGAGCCAATCTTTGAACAAGAAGAGATCTCAGAACCGAGAGTCCCGACCACTCCGCACACAAACAAAAGTATTCACACGGCAACCCCCAGCTCAGTGTAATCTAAGACGTAGAAATGAATAAAATTGTCCCCCTTATAATTTTGCAAATTATTTACTCTTGTAGCCCTAGCATTAAAATTTCCACCGGAGTTGTTATAGAAAAGTTTGCAGAAGGAAAATGTCCCTCAAATAAAAACCCAATTGAAAGCATTTGAAAGTAAAATTCACGGTTCTTTTGAACCTATCCCGGGAACAGACCAGATTAGTCGCGTTTTATTAGAAAATACAGTCGAAAACATTCAAACTACAGCACACACCCTATCATATATATATTAGCGGTACCATGGATACAAACTGGAACTCAAAACTCAGCAAAATTTAATCAAAGAAATAAAAGGGGATTAATAGATATGGGGAGAAAAATAGTCAAAGGTTTATTCGGATTAACGACCGAAGAAGGCATTAAAAGAAGTGAACTCAAACTGAATCTCTTCGTGCGGAATCGGCAACATAGTGGATACATTTCAGAACAAACCATTGAGTCACTACACAAAAACAATCGCTTCATCCACGCCCTTTCGAACAAATTTACAACCTTGAATTCCTGTTAGCTAAATACAAAGAACACGAAAGATATCTAGAATTAGTAAAAATAATTAACCTACAAGTAACCCTAATCGATAAATATGTGCAACAAATAATTACGATTCATTCCAAATTTTTGCGTGCGACCCAGCTACCCTATATAAAAATCATTCTTTCCAGACTAATACCATGGGATACACTTCAGTCCTTGATGCACACCTCTCACACACAATTAAAATTATCACCCACATTCTCATTCAACCATACTAATTACCCCCAATTTCTAGAATACACCTGGACTGTACGTGGACTACGCCCCTACACTTACCTCATGATTGTACCACTTATCGATGTACTCACTTACGACGTATACAAATTTCACCCTTTCCCAACACCCTACCAAACAATTCTAATATCTATCGATTGTATCTACCCACAGTACCACCTTACCTTTTCCTCACCAAAGACCTTTCAGCATATTCTATGATGTCAGATAGCGACATCCGGCTTTGCAGATTCCTGCAAATGAACAAGCAACTCGTTTGCCCTCCACTCAACCCAGTAATTCCAACCACTAGGTCCTGCTTTATCGACTTAATCCGTGATCGTCATGCTCCGGTAAGTTCTTTCACGAAATCCAAATTCCTCTAAAACCGTTCAACTTCCGAATTGGACCAGACATCTGGGTTTCTTTTGCGTGCGAATAGGACTACCGCTACTTTCGAGTGTCCATCAAATTATTCCCTCATCAAAATACCTACTGTTATCCGTCTACCAATTGGTTGTTCCTTACGTTCAAAAACCTTCCAAAAATACAACCCTTAAAGGTTACCATTAATGACTCATACCCCTTCCCGTCGCAAGCTAAATTTAAACCCGTTATAGAAATCTTAAATCTCTCCATGAAGTCGGTAACCATCCTACCCGAACTTCATGCTCCTAAATGAATGATCATTTGAGTCGTTTTAAAATTTCAGATGATAACCACAAGAACCTTTCACAAATACCACAACCAGTAACGATTTTTTCAACATCTGCCGTTAGTATTATTATTGTGTGTGCTATTATCCTCGGTATATTTGTAGTAAAACGATCATTCTTGAAACGAAAGAAAACAAGAGACACCGAATGACGTGAAACTATTTATGCACGACCAAGAATGCGTACCTAGACTACGTGAACTAGACTTCACCACCCTAACTCATGTGTTGTATATAAATGTGTATTAAAAACCATTAGTTATCATCTAATTAGGATTAGTTAGGGTGTTATATTATTATATTAATATCATTCTAGAGGGAAGAGCCCTGTAAAAATGAAAAATAAATAATTCTTATATCCATATATTCTTATATTCTTATATTCATTTTTGCATATAGATTCCAAACTCGCGTAACACAGTCTGTATATGAAACGCCAGTTCGGATAAATTTTTTATTTTCTTTCTATTTCATTTTTGCTGAATAATTGATGTATTATTTCTTTTTAAATTACTTAATCTTTTTTTGTAAATTTAGCTTAATAATGTAATCATGTTAAATTCTGCAATGTTCGTTTTTTTTATATATTCTCTCTTCGTTGTAAAAGATGAAGTCATGTCTTGCTTAACACTTACTTTTAAATGTTAAAGATTTAATTTTCACTCATATGCATGTTTAATTGTAGTTCATAATAAAATGTATATTTCCATTCCCATTTTTAGTAAACTCGGCAGATCATGATAACCAGATCTGTGAATATGCGGTTTAAAATAAAAATATGGCTTCATCTTCAAATATCTTGCTTATCTGCCTATATATTGCTACAACTCAAATATTTACCTTATCTTTAAATATTTTACAAAAAAAAATTCACCCTATTGAGAATAATAAAACAAAACAGGTCAGCATTAAATAATAATGATGTCACTAAATTTAAGTATATAAACGTGTAGAATTTCTCCAGTGATTATTCTGATTTTGTCTGATCTGACTTAGAGGGTGAACATTACTTGTAACATTTTAGCAGTAAACTACAGTAAGAGAATATCTTTGTCTTCTCCTTCGAGCCTTGCTTTCTTCAGAGAACTTAGTCTTAAAATAGAGAAAAATAATTTCCCGATACGCTACAAGAAGAATCGGGGAACCGTTAGAGAATTTAGTAAGCTTCACATAATCCTCTGATCCCCTACAAGAAGAAATCGGAGAGTAGTATAAGAGAAACTACTGCGATTCCTTACACGGTACCAGCTACTCCAAGGTAACAAATCCGTTGCTGACACCTAAACAGAAACCCCGTCAACTTCGAACCGCTCAAGGCCACATATAGTTTAGAACAACAGTTACAGGTTGACTGGCTGAACTGTATATAAATGAAGGAAGACATATTGATATTTGAACTTATGAAATATAAATTGTAAGTATTCAAATGTGTTTATACACCCTGGTGTTTTTTAAAATGCCTGAAATAAATAAATAAATATATATATATACACACACATATATATATATATATATAATATATATATATATATATATACACAGAGGGTGTTCATAAATGTTTATCCTGAAAACAGTATGCTCTCATGTTTTAATGACGAATCTTACATCCGTTTTCTTTTTACAGGTGATCTCGTACACGCATAGAGTTTCTGTGCTGGTGTGTTTCGTCTACCGCATTCGCCGCCAGGAGCGCTGTCGTAGCTGTTCAGTTAAGATGGCGTCTGTGACAGAGAAGGCACAATGTGTTGTGTGGCTTGCAGAAACAAAATCTCCTGTCAGTGTTCAGCGAAGGTTCAGAACAAAGTATGGAAAGAATCCACCTGATGTGAATTACGCCATCCTCCAGCTGCAGGACAGGCAGCCAACTGTCATCTTACAACAAGATGGGGCACCCCCTCATTGGGCGCATGTTGTTAGTGAAACTCTCGACGCAACATTTCCAAATCGATGGATTGGCAGGGACGGGCCAATCCCATGGCCCTCAAGATCACCAGACATTACAACACACAGTATATTTAATGTATAATTAATTAATCTTGTGCGGACGCTCTTCTACACAAGCGTCGTTTTTACATTAATTATACTGTGTGTTGTTTGCAGTTAAAATGTATATATGTACGGCATGAGAAGGTGCCCCCTCAGGGCATTCGATTCCGCTCGTATATGGGAAAATTACAAGTTGTGACCGGCAATTGGATGATCTCGGGTTCGATTCCTGGGAGGTGCCTCATTTTTCATTGGCTTGTTCTCTCTCCCCATCTTGTGCAGACGCTTTTCTACACAAGCGTCGTTCTTTACACACACACACACACTATATATATATATATATATATGTGTGTGTGTGTGTGTGTGTGTGTGCAGAAACCTGATGCGGGAGAAACGCCGCTCACGCATAAATGACTCTTCCTTGAACGCGAGCAGAAGTGTTGTAATTTAATCTTAAAACTAACGGGCTGAACAAAAACCGGACGCGCCGGGTTTTGAACGCTGCTTAAAAAGAGCCATGAATTTTTTTCTTTTTCCTTCTCAACTCAATCTTAGGTTAGGTTAACCTAACCTATCTGCGGCCTCAAATACATCGCGTCAGGAATGTTTGTTTGTTTGTAAATTTTTGTCCTTTTCTTTTTTGTTTTTGTTTTCTTTTTGTTTTGTTTTGTTTTTGTTTTTGTTTTCTTTTTTTATTTTGTTTTTGTTTTCTTTTCGTTTTTTGTTTGTTTCCTTTTTTTTTCGTTTTTGTTTTTGTTTTCTTTTTCTTTTTTTTTGTTTTCACTGAAACCTACAAATATCTCTCATAAAAGATCGTGAAGCCTCATAACTGAAGGTGAGGAATCCATGGCGGAGGGGGCCCATGAAGAGACCCCTCATGAAAGACGGTGAGGAACCTCAGGGTGAAATTCTCAAACTGATCTATGTCTGTCTCACCAAATGCGGGCATACTACTGATCTTTCCATGAAAGATCATGAGAAATGGACAGGCCAAGAATGTTAAGAGAAATACACAGATGAAGGAACTGAGTTTTTGAAGCATTGAAAACATAAGGATTTCTCTGCCTCATTCAGAGATAGTAGAAAGATCAGAGGTCAGGTGACCCATAGCCATCCTACGCTATCCAAAGTTACTGTTGAGAGGAATGCTTTGTGAAACAGGTAGAGTAGTGAAGAGTGGACTCATCGGAATAGAAATGGATAGGAGACGAATCGCGACTTAATATCATAGATCATTGATAAATAAAAGGAAAAGAGAGGGTGACAGGACAGAACCCTGAGGAACACCACGATTAATGGTTTTAGGAGATAGAAAGATAGAAAGATAGAAAGATAGAAAGATAGAAACCGAAGGAGGGCAGTTTTCACATTAAAGTTTTCTGCCAGACTATCAAAAGCTTTCGATATGCCAAGCGCAATAGCAAAAGTTTCACCGAAATCCTGAAAGGAGGATGACCAAGAGTCAGGGATATATTCAAGAAGATCGCCAGTGGAATCCATACTGACGATCTGAAAGAGGATTGTGAGAAGAGAGGTGTTTAACAACCTTCCTATTAAGGATAGATTCAAAAACTTTGGAAAGGCAAGAAATCAAAGCAATTGGACGATGCAAAAAAACTTCACTTTTTTCTACTGAAGGTCAAAATATGATTAAAAAAAAAAAAAAGGAATCATAATTGGACGATAGTTGGAGGGTTGAGAGCGGTCACCCTTCTTCGGAACAGGCTGAATGAAAGTGAATTTCCAGCAAGGAGGAAAAGTACCAGATGAGACACAAAGGCGAAAGAGTTTGCCTAGGAAGGGTGTCAGCAAAGAAGCATAGTCTCTCCCATTTTCTGTTCGAAGATGCAAGCTCCAGATTTGTGCCCTGTGTTTGTAGAACTCGTGTCGAAGTCCATGCCACAAATGCACTTCTAGATGCCCCGATATTCGATAGTTGCATATGCTGCACCAGCTATGGCCTCTCCTTTCCCTTTTAGCATCTTTGGCACTGCAAGGAGGTGATCGGCTACATACCCTGACACGAAAATTGGAAGGCGATGGACTGTCACTTTGCTTGTCAAGTCGGGCAACAGCTTGCCATCCCAGTGAACTGTGAAGGGCACATCCACTTGAAAATTATCTTCCTCTTTACTTTCAAAATTAATTAAAGCAGGAGCGACTTGCCCTTGAAATTGATGTTCAGCTAGCTTACATCTTGGCCCAAGCTGAGAGATGCTGCGGCAGTAATATGAGCAGCCTTCCTGTCACTTATCTTGCAACAATCCAGGCAGAGGCTAGCTCCGGAATTATCCCATTCTTCCGAGCTCCCTTTTGCCAGTGAGGGAGTATGTGAAGGACCAGCACAACCCACTGCACTCCCTACTTCCTCTGCAGTGCTGAAATTGTCATGTGTGGTGCTTGAGGACTCCAATTCAACAGTTTTCACCCTTCTTTGTTTCTCTGCTTGGCCTTTTTGGACTCTTTCCTGAGTTGTTTTCTCTCTCCTTCTGCCTCTTGACCTCCTTCCTCCTCGTCTTTTCACCCACAGTAATACAGCCTCGTCGACTATGTCTTTGTGCAATGAGGAATTCTTTGTTTTCCTCTATGGTCATGATCTGGCATCTTGTTGTTCAATATCAAATAGCTCCTGAACCAACTTTGTGAACTACCTCTCTTTCTGGATCTGAGCTCCAGACCTTCGTGACTTGTTTTTCTGGAGGTTCTTCCAGCTCTAGAAGAGGTCTCCTAATTTGGAGGTCACATGCTGCTTTTCCATAGACGGAATTCCGGTTTTCCCCCAAAAGGGCAGGTCGAGGTCGACTGTCTTTATGGAGCTCTCCCTCACCAATAACTTCAATTCAGAGTGGAAATGAAAGAACACTCACAAAACTTGTATACTTGTGGTAGTCTCGCCCCTGTAATCTTCTCATTAGTACTTTCAATAAGAAAGATTTCATTCTGACTTCGTACAGCAGCCAGAGTAAAAAAGATTATCACTAGGCAACAAAGATTTTGTTACAGAAGACCAAATAGGTGCTCCTAGCTAATTTCGGTATGCTGATTTCAAATCTATAATTAGATTTTTTCTATCACGTCTAGATTTTGTGTAAAATGCAAATCACTTTTAGTAAAATTTTCTACCACGTCCAGATTTTGGTTTTAATCGGCTTAATGCCAGTAATATGAAACTTGCTTTTCAAGGTTAAAGCAATTTTTTTTGCCAACTATATACAAATTCGAACAATTTTGATAAATAAAATTTATCCCGAGTTGGCAACACTGAGTCAAGAGCATAGTAACGGGCAACGGCCCAACGGTAAGTCGCTACGTGACAGTCAAGCAGAACGGTTGTTGAAGCTCTCTGCTGATGAGCAAGTGACAGGTTGTGGTGACTTGTGTGTTTTTATAGCATTTGTTTTGTACTACGGTGTGTATTTCTTTTTATTTTGCACATCGTAATAATTACTTTCTACGTTTTTTCAGATATTGTATGGTAATTCAAAATGGCATCAAATAGACGTGCTTGTGTAAATCACCCAGACAACTTCTGCTTTGTCTGTGGACAATATACACCTAAGCCACAACGTAGAAACATAACAACAAAGATTAAACTTGCCAACAAGTGTTATTTTGACTGTAAGTTAGGAGACCAACAGAGGGACTGGGCACCACATATTTGCTGTGCACAGTGCAATGCAATGTTAATAGCTTGGATGAATGGTAAAAGAAAAGCTATGCCGTTCTCAGTCCCCATGGTTTGGCGTGAGCCGAAAAATCACTTCAATGATTGTTATTTTTGTTTGACAAAGATTGCTGGTTTCACAAAGAAAAACAAATCAAAGATCACGTACCCAAACTGCGAATCAGCAATGAAACCAGTACCACATGATGAAACAAATCCACCACCAGTTCCACCAGCAACGATAACAGACAGCAGTTCATCTGAAGATTCTGCTAGTGATATAGAAACAGGGAAAGATGGCATATATGTTCCAGATGCAAATATTTCCCCACATTTGTTAAGTCAAGCGGAGTTAAATGACTTAGTGCGCGATTTGGAATTACCAAAAGAAAAGGCAGAGTTGCTTGGTTCAAGACTTCAAAAATTTAATCTTCTCCAACCAAACACCAAAGTTTCCCATTTCCGCCATCGCCATTTGCAGTTTTCATCATTTTACTTACAGGAAGAAAACGTTTGTTTCTGCCACGATATCAGTGGTCTGATGCAAGGGATTGGCTGTCGCTATGATCCAAAAGAATGGAGACTGTTCATTGACTCTAGTAAAGCTAGCCTTAAAGCTGTATTACTGCACAACGGCAATGAAAAACCTTCAATACCTGTAGCACATGCCACTGGCCTTAATGAGACTTATGAATCGATGAAACTGCTGCTAAGACTCATCAAATATAAGGACCACACATGGAATATTTGTGGCGACCTTAAAGTTGTATCATTACTTCTTGGGTTACAGTTGGGCTACACAAAGCATATGTGCTTTTTGTGTCTATGGAACAGCAGAGATGACAAGAACCACTACAAAAAACATGATTGGCCATCTAGAACTGAACATGTTGTTGGTAAATACAATGTGAAACACCCAGCACTTATTGACCCTCAGAAAGTACATCTTCCACCACTTCACATTAAACTTGGCCTTATGAAAAATTTCGTGAAGGGTATGGATCATCAAGGTAGTGGTTTCCAATATTTAAAGGATAAATTCAAAGGAATATTGACAGATGCTAAGCTAGAAGCTGGAGTTTTCACTGGACCACAGATCCGCAGTGTCATCCACGACTCATCGTTTCCATCTAACCTAAATGAGAATGAACTAGGAGCATGGACATCTTTCGTTGAAGTTGTCAAAAATTTTCTTGGAAATCACAAAGCTGAAAACCACCGTAAACTCGTAGAAAACATGTTTAAATCTTATGAAATAATGGGATGCAGAATGTCTTTGAAAATTCATTTTTTACATTCTCATCTTGACTTCTTCCCGGCCAACCTTGGGGCTGTAAGTGACGAGCATGGTGAGCGCTTCCACCAACAGATCTCAGTTATGGAAAACAGATACCAAGGTAATTTCAACCCAAATATGATGGGAGATTATTGTTGGTTCCTGCAGAAGGAGAGCTCGTCATCCTACAAGCGACAAAGGAAGAGGACACACCAAAGTTTCACTTAAGAACAGGAATTTGCCTTTCAGTAGTAACAACAAAATACTAACGCGCTTTGGGTGGATGGTTGGGCGCAGGGGTGGTAACTCCGCCAGCGGAATTCCGCTGTCTGTCTTAAGCCAGAATAAAGGAGGAAAGACATCCCTGTTCACTAATTATTTAAGTATGCTTAACATAAAACGTGGCACGGAAAAGTAGCTTAGACGGCTTTCGTAATAGAAGCGGGTGAGAAAAAAAATGAAAAATAGGGGTTTTCGGTTACACAAAATCTGGACGTGATAGAGAAATTTTGATATCAGATCTGAAATCAGCATCAGCGCTTTAGTAGGAATCAGTAGTTCACGTGTCTGTAACAAAAAAAAAGTTGAAATTTGTTGCCTAGTGAATTATCAAGCAATATTGCCAAAAATTTTGGTTTTAAGTTCGGTAAGGGAAATTTAATTAAAACAACAAACACACAATGATTTATGTAAACACACAAATAAATTTCTGAACCCAGGTAAATTATAGTTACAGATATATGCACAAGCATCGTGTCCAGGCCTTGCCGAGCAAGCTGGAATAACATTTGTGCAGCCGCGATGAAACGTGTTTGTCGACGCGTTTGATTATATCTATGTTAGTGTTTCTGAATTGCAGAAATTAACGTGAGAGGTCCACACTTCCTATGCGCAATCACAAGAACTATTGCAAGGTCGAAAAGAAAGGCTCATATCAAGCCAAAAATAGTAAAACACTCAAGGTTTATGAGGCACCTTTAAATACAATCCAATTTTGGTAAAATTTTGCAGGAGGGAGTGAGGGATTAAGATGTCTTATTTTACCATAGCTATAGGAACCACCCTAAAAAAAAATGACATATATATGCACAGCTATTTTTATATATATATATATATATATATATATATATATATATATATATATAAACTGGGTCATTCAAAATCCACGTGGTCCTTTTTCGGGTGGTTTCCCCCCCCCCTCCCCCCCTTGTGGTCATTTGTGGCCAATGACTTAAACTCCCCCTCCAAAACCACGTGGTCTTCTGATGTCACCCACACCCCTTCTTAATCTTATGTAAATTAAAATGCAAATTAAAATAAGTAAAGCAAATTAAAAATAATCAAATTAAAAGTATGGCGAATTTGTGTTTCATGAACGTTAAAGATTCGAATCTTCTAGAATTTTCTGAAATAAAGGTACAGCGAATTTATGTTTATAAAGATTCGCGTCTTCTGAAATTTTATGGAGTTTACAAAACATATATATATATAATATGGGAATGAACTCAAAATGGTTCCCTGAGGTTTTTTATGATACACACAGACCGTGCATGGAACAAGGAACTCTTCTAGGAAAATTAAATCCACGATAGTCTGAATAAGTAATGGTAAATGACAAATACTATAGTTTTTTCTTTTTCATGATGCTAGCCCGACGTGGGGAACGGGTCACTCGCAAAGATGTCCCAAAAAATATACCTTCCCTCACCAGCTATCTGCAAAGCAGATAGGATCCAGCTTTGGGACAGGATCTAGGGTTTAAAGCAGCCTAGCCCAGCTACATTTAGAACCTCAATATAAGCAAAAGACTCGCTGCCTTCACGTCAGATTGAATACATCAAAGAAAAAGGGGTAACTATTATATTTTTAGCCAAAAACCAAAACTTAAACCTAAACTGGCACAATTGAGCATACTTTTCACGTTTTCACGTACTGACGCGCCCATTCAACACGCTGCTTCTTTTACCTGGGTGTTAATGGTGACTGAATCGTAGGTTTACACGTCTTGCCAATTGTTTGGAGGATTCCACATCGAGATGTTCTTGGTATATTATGTATGCCAACCTGCTCAAAAACCTTTTTATTTGAGGACAATGGATGCTTTGCAATTTGCGCTTGATTACAGATATCTGCCGCCTTGTCACTTTTCTTATAGCTCCTTTATCACTTCGCTGCCTCAGTTTGGTACCCTCCGCTACAAACTTGTTTACAGTTCAATAAGCTCTGCCAAACTGCTTCGCAATTTCAATAGATTTTATATTTTCAGCGAGTAACTTGACTATTTTTCTTTTCTCAGTTAGTGTTAAATCCTTCTTCTTACCCATTTTCACCATTTAGATCGGTAAATAGAATACTTGCTTAATAATTCGGAACACAATATTTTACATATTTTTCAATAAAATGAGATAATTATTTTAATTATCAAAATATTTTATCGAAATGAATACCATCAATGCTGCTATATATAGTGATTATTTGCTATAAATTTCATTGAAATTGGGGAAAAACTTTTGAAAACATTGGAGAAAATGTAATCTGCTTAATAACTTGGAATGCAGTGTATATATACACACACAGGGTGTTTCAGGAGGAAAGGTCAATACTTCGGGAGGTGATAGTATCGGTCATTGTGAGAAAAAAAGTTCATATGAACATGTGTCTAATTCTGAATGGTTACGGAGATAGAGCTGTTTGAATCTCCAAATACAAAAGCATTGTTAATGGTAATCAAGAAAAACCAATTACTGTTTCTAACATTTAATGTTTAAACATTGGCATTTTGAATGGTATCAGATACAGAAATGACAAATTTGTTACAGTTTACAATACGTTTTCGAAAATCCCACCGTCAACCTCAATGCACTTTGCAACTCGTGTGCGAAGATCGCCTGTTGTTCGTCTGAGTTGATCTTGACGTTCCTTTATGCGGGCAGCAGCATCCAAAATGCGCGCGAGCAATTCGTCTCGTGTATCCACCTTTTTTTTGTAAACTTGACTTTTCATCCACCCCACAAACAGTAATCTAACGGAGAGAGGTCGGAAGACCTTGGTGGCCATTGAATGGGACCACCGCGGGCGGAGGAAGAGCTGCGCGTGCATCAGATTGAAACAGCTCTATCTTCGTAACCATTCAGAATTAGACACATGTTCATATGAACTTTTTTTCTCACAATGACCGATACTATCACCTCCCCAAGTATTGACCTTTCCTCCTGAAACACCCTGTGTGTGTATATATATATATATAATATGATAATATATAAACAATAGTACAAACGGGATATTTTAATGCTTAGTATTGGCCACGTGGTTAAACGTCAAGACCCCCCGTCCCCCATGTGGCCCTTGGTAGTAAAATAAGGAACTCCCTTCCCCCCCTTTAAGGACCACGTGGTTTTTGAATGGCCCCAAACGAGGTCGTTTCAAAATCTGTCCGGACAGGCTGTTTAATTTTAGAACAAGGTCACGCTTGGAGTTGTGACTATGCTAAACATGTCTCTGCATGTCGAGACAAGTTGATTGATAGGGTTGCACTTCATTGTGTAAATCAGTCCACTGTGGTGAGCCGATAAAGTTAAACGTGTTTCGTTTCACAGCGATTTCTTCATGTTGTTTGCTTTTTTGACTGTGAAGGTATTGTGCACCATGAATATGCTCCATAGGGACAAACAATCACCAAAGAATTTTACATTGAAGTTTCGAGACGTCTACGTGAAACAGTTAGGAGGAAACGGTCGCAGAAGTGGGGATCCGGAGACTGGATGCTTCATTACGATAACGTGCCACCTCACTTGTCACAACTTGTTCAGCAATATTTGGCCAAAAACTCTAACCCCAAAGTACAGCAGCCTCCATATTTGCCAGATTTGGATCCATGCGACGTTTTTTTTTGTTTCCGAAACTCCAACAAACCCTGAAAGGAGACTGATTCGATGATGTTCAGACCATTAAAAGAAATTCGACGGAGCAGCTTTTGGCCATTCCGAAAAGTGCTTTCGAAAAATGTTTTCAACAGTGGCAGGATCGTTGGCAAAGTGTGCGGCTGCAGAAGGAGCGTACTGTAAGGGAGATTAAGCCCCAAACCATGTAAGTACCATATGCTGTCTATAATCGCATCAGTCCGGATACTTTTAGAACAAACCTCGTATTTTTTTATGCAGGAAGGAGGGGACAAGGGCAAATTCCCCCAAAAGCGCCCCTCCCCCATAGAAGAAGAAAAGAGCCAAAATCAAAGTCCGAGGTTTTACAGATGCCTAGACACTCTGCGTTTTAAAGATGGGAAGTCATAGACAGGAGGAAAGATGGAGTGCGAAATATTTTTCCAGAGTTAACCAGTTGAGTAGATGAAAGAGAGAAAATACCGATTAACCCTTACATTATATAGTTGGACAGAAAAGGAATGAGACAGTGTATGATAGAAAGCCTGGTACTGCGTGCTCTCCCTAAAGGAGGAGGCATACAGTTAGAGAGTTCAGAAGTGCAATGTCGTTATGATAGCAATAGTAAAGAGACAGTGAGGCAACATTGCTGCTAAGAGAGAGAGAGTGAAGACAATCAGTAAGAGGCGGAGAATTGATGAGACGAAAAGTTTTTGATTCCACCCGGTCAAGTACGGCTATTTGGGTTGAACCACCCCACACATGAGAAGCACACTCCATACAGGGGCGAACAACACCTTTGTACAGAGACAACAACTGAATGGGGGCGAAGAAACCGTGGAGGCTGTACAATAGGCCGGGTCGAATTTCTGGGGGCAGATCGGGCTCTGCCCCAAAAATGAAAATAGTCTCATAAATGAAAATGGAGACCATTTAGAGCATCTTCTCATAGAGATGACCATCCCCCCTAAAATTGCATAATATATCTCGTGTGCAATTTTCAGGCAATTACCTCAAAAATTTGGATTTCTCAAAATTTTCACCACGCATATTTTCTCAAAATATTTGCTATATCAGAAAATTGATTACACATAAACATCGTATATGTGTAATCAATTTATTGAGCTGTGTGTTGAATTTCAAATTCAATACCAATAAATTTCATGTTCTAATTATTATCATATATTTTTACAGGAATTATAAGAATTTATGCTCTTTAGATTTACTTATGATCCATGCATGATTCTATAAAAGCTGGATTTTTAATTTTTTAAAAAGGTTGAAAAAATGTCAACCAGAAACAAATCTTCGAATGCAGCTTTTGGTTTTGCCACTGAATTCCGCAGATCAATGATTCCTACAAAGGCAGACGTTGTCAGACACTATTTCTTCATTTAAAAGAGAGAAAAAATCAAGTCAAGGGGATCAGCAACTGCGAATGATTGCTATAATATAGTTACCAAAGATCTTCAAGATATTTGGGCCATGTTCTCTTTCCCTGTCATTCAAGAAAGATCTATTTCTTCTGCAGTGGAAAGATTAATCAGATCAGCTCTTTCCTTGGACAAGGTTCCTCTACGTCAAAGGAATGAAAATTTTGCTAAAAAACTTGCTTCATATGATGAAATGTTTGACATTTGTACTTGCAAATGTTATGATAAAGGAATAGAAAGGCCGTTTTGTCGATGCGAGGTAAAAATCCCAATGGTAGAGTGGGAGTCATTTGTAGGCGAAAAGCAAAGAATAAATCAATTAGGGCCATTTGATCGTGAAGCTGTCGCTGTCCAGAGACGATCCCTCTCAAGAGCAAGAGAAGAACAAGAGAGGCAACAAAGGTCACAAGTGGAAATGGCAGAGGCTATGGAAGTTGTACCATCTTCTTCAGTAGATGACTTTAGCGAAGATATAGAAGACAGTGACAATGAGCTAGAATTCGTGCCCGATGTGGAATTGATTGAAAATGATCAAAATAGGTATTCATACAATGAATTACCATTGGTGGCAGACCGTTACCGTGTGAGTTCGAGAGCTACAGCAGCTATTGTTAATGCTGCATTGAAAGATATGGGAATAATCGATCAATCTAACATGCTTGATAGGAAGAAAATAGAAAGAGAGAGAATTCGTGTAGGCAAGAAAAATATTGTTAGATCTAGATGTGAAAATGTGAATATTGAATGTATAGGGTTTGATGGAAGAAAGGATGATACGTTAACCAAGCATGGAAAAGAGAAAGAAGAACATTATGTGCTGATCAAAGACCCTGGAGGTATCTATGTACAGTAGACCATCTCTGCCCTGACGCAGGAAATGCTCGGTGTATAGCTGATGAAATTATAACGTTCTTAATTGATTCAGCGAGCATCGACACTCTCAATGCTCTGCTATGCGACGGTACTGCTGTCAATACTGGTAGAATTGCTGGTACCATAAAATTGATTGAAATTTTTTTGCATAGATCAGTTCAATGGCTCGTGTGTCTTTTACACATGAATGAACTCCCCTTCAGAAACATATTTGAAACCATAGACATAGACGGAAAAACATCGGGGCCAAATACCTTTAAAGGTTCAATTGGAGCCAAATTGAAATGTGATTTAACCATTTTAGACTTAGTGGCATTTTCACCAGTTCAGGGCAACGTCCAAGATAAACTACCGAATGTCGTGAAAGAGTTGAGCACTATGAGCAGTGATCAAAAGTATCTCTCTGATATGTGCCTAGCAGTGCAATCTGGATGGGTATCTGAAAGTCTAGCCCGCAGGTCTCCAGGTGCCATTCATCATGCTCGCTGGATTACCCGAGCAAACCGGATTCTTCGTTTATATGTATCGACTTTGCATCACGAACAAAATCTGAAAGAACTGGTAACCATCGTCATGAAATCATATGCTCCTGGATGGTTTCATATCAAATCCCATCCTAAAGTTATTGACGGAGCACGGAATTTTTTTCATTTGATTGTCTTGATGCGAGGATTGGAAGAAAAACATCGCATTATTATGGAACCGGTGTTCCGTAATAATGCCTATTTTGCCAATCCCGAAGCTATCCTACTGTCAATGCTTACTCATAGCAGACATGTCAGAGAAGATGCTCTTCAGAAGATACTTCTCAGTCGGACACGTTTCAGTGGCACACGAAATTTTGAGCTTCCTAAATCTCTAAATTTCGATTCCAAAAACTACTACGAGATGATTGACTGGAGAAAGGAAGCTATCAATCCTCCACCTTAGGAATTTCAGCAATGAAGAGCTACTGCATACAAGAACAGAACCCTTGAAAATTGCTGCCTTTTCATGCCACAGTCAAAGCGTGGAAAGTGCAGTGAACTTAGTGACAAAAGCATCAGAACAAAGGATTGGCTAGGGCAATCGGCACAAATTTATCCTCAATCAACTGTAATCAAGGAAAAGACTGCCACAGTTTGAATGGAAAAGCCAATGGGGCCAAGGCACATCCACAAGTAATTAGTGAATTGTGAAGGTAATTTTTAAATTAAATTTTGTTTTTACTTCAAAGCTGTTTTGTGTAATAAATGGTACGATAGACTAATTGTCTTCTTTTCAGACAAATATACTAGGCTTATATGAGGTTCATGAATTGGTCTCCTAGGCAGTCAGTACTCCAAACTAAAGTTTATGCCACCCTTTTCTATATACTGATAACACTTTTTGGGGATGCGGCAATTTTTCAAGGATTTGAAATTTCTTGGATAATTGCCTGAAAATTGCACATGAGGTATATTATGCAATTTTAAGGGGGGTCATCTCTATAAAAACATGCTCTAAATGATCTCCATTTTGATTTATGATACTATTTTTAATTTGGGGGCTGAGCCAAAAATAAGAGGGAGTATGCTAGTGGTACGGAGGGGAGCATAAACTTTCTTTTGGAGTATGTTGGTCAGGATATCATTTCATAAACCCCACATAGTGCCCATCTAAAAAAAATCACTTTGACTAGATTTCGACCCGGCCTACTGTACAGCACACCTAACCTCTTAGAAGCTGTTTTGGAAAGAGAGTATATGTGATCTTTCCAGGAAAGATCACGAGAAAAGAAAAGGAAACGCCAGTAATGTTAAGAGAAGAGGAAGGAGTAAGTTCTGTATTGTTGAAGGTAAGGGGATGGTCGTGTGGAAGATTTTGATAAGTACACAGATGAAGAAACTGAGTTTTTGAGATAGCAGAAAGATCAGAGGTCAGGTGCTCCATCGCCGTACTACGCGAATCAAAATCCCGAAAGGAGGATGACCAAGAGTCAGAGAGATATGCAAGAAGATCGCCAGTAGAGCACCCTCGGTCCCTCGCGGAACCCATACTGACGATCTGAAAGAAGATTGTGAGAAGAGAGGTGTTTAACAATCTTCCTATTAAGGATAAATTTAAAAACTTTGGAAAGGCAAGAAATCAAAGCAATTGGACGATAGTTGGAGGGTTGAGAGCGGTCACCCTTCTTTGGGACAGGTTGATTGAAAGCGAGCGAACTTCCATCAGAAAGGAAAAGTACCGGATGAAAGACAAAGGTGAAAATGTTTGGCTAAGCAGGGTGTCAGCACAGAAGCACAGTTCTTAAGAACAGCAGGAGGAACACCATCAGAACCATACGCCTTCCTAGAGTTGAGCCCAGATAGGGTAGAAAAAACATCTTTGGAAGAGATTCTAATTTCAGATATAATAAAGTCAGAGGCGGGAGGAGATGGAGAAACAGCACCGCAATCGTTCAGGGTTGAATTGTAAGCGAAAGTTTGAGCGAAGGGTTCAGCTTTGTCAGGAGAAGAGACGGCAACTGTGCCGTCGGAATGGAAAAGAGGAGGAAAAGAAGAGGAAGTAAAGTTGTTGAAGAGGTTCTTAGCTAGATACCAGAAAGAGCGAGAAGAATTACAATTGAATAGATTTTCACATTTCTGTCTGTTGAAGGAATTTTTGGCGAGTCGGAGAACAGATTTTGCACGATTCCGGGCAGAAATATAAGTCTGAGTGAGAGTCAGGAGTTGGATGGCGACGGTACCTTCTGAAAGCCTCCTCTCTGTTGCGGAGAGCATTAGAACAAGTAAAGTTAAACCAAGGTTTTTGCATTAGTAATAGGAATAGAATATGGAGTGTACGCCTCCATGCCCGAGAGAATCACCTTTGTGATACACTCAGCACACCCAGAAGGTCCCCAGCCAGAGAAGCAGTAATCATTCCATGGGAAATCACAGAAATACTGCCTACGGTCCCCCCAATCAGCGGCGCCGAAGTGCCAGAGGCGCCTCCTCTTGGGAGAATCCAAAGGCTGAATTGGAGTGATAGGACAGGAAACAGATTTATGATTGTGATTGGAGGAGCCCATCGGAGAGAAAAGTTTCACAGAGTAAGAAGAAGGATGAGAGATAAGAAATAAATCCAGAATGTTGGGCCTATCTCCAAGGCGATGGGGATACGGGGATACGAGTAGGGTGCTGTACAATCTGCTCAAGGTCATTTAGGATAGAAAAGTTGTAAGGTAGTTCACCAGGGATGTCAGTGAAATGGGAGGAAAGCTGAAGGTGGTGGTGAACATTGAAATCTCCTAAAATGGAGATTTTAACAAAGGGAGAGCGGGAAAGAATGTATTCCACTTTGAAAGTGAGGTACTGAAAGAATTTTGGATAGTTAGTAGAATTAGGAGAAAGGTAAACATCGCAGATGTATTCAGTTTGAGATTGGCATGTAAGCCGTAGCCAGGCGGTATAGAATTCGGAAGATTCGAGTTAGGGAATACGAGAACAAGTTAGGTCATTGCGTACATACAGTATACGCAACATTAGCCCTGTTCAAAAATCAACTTTTTCTTATTTTCATAGGTTTCTGTACTTTTTCCCATGCTTTTTGACCTGAAAAGGCCGAAAATCACAACCATTTTGACCTAGGTTGTTGGGAAGCATTGCCGCATGGAGCTTTAAGTTTTCTGCCTTGAAATCGGCCAAAAGCACCAGTTCCGGGGTCCCTTGAATCATGTTTTGCACTATAACTTTTTATCTAAACAAGATAGAGCAACAAAATAGGCACCAAATTAAAGTGTTTTTAATCCTCTTTCTAACTTATACAATTATGATAGTCTTGGAACAAGAAATGGCACATTGGTACATACAAAGATTTCAGAAATATCACAAAATTCGTTTTCTCACACTCAAGGCAGACAAGGTGCCTTATTCATGACACAAATTTGAGATTAACATTTTGTCACAAGTCTAATCGATCAAGAAGTGAAAGCATTACATGATGATTAATTTCATAATGACATTTACACAGTCAGTTGTTGAGAGTTTGTTTCTTGAAGCTGTCAAAGCGGCGTCTGTTGAACTCCACAGCTTGAAGGAGATAGTCCCTTTGCTTGGCATCTGTTGTTATGACATTTGCAAAGTCGCTCATCATCTTGACACCACGTTCAGCAATGTCATTCACCGCTTTCAGATTCTTAACATAGTCCAACGCTTTTCTGTAGTCCTCATTCTGTGGCCAAGACGTGACAGGTTCCAGAAGCCACTCGGATCCAATGTTCAGTGTGTCCAGCAGGAAATGTGATTCTGGGCCAATGAGATCAACCAGGGTGGTCTTAGCTGTGACTCTCTGGAATAGAGGCTTTCCTGTTCTGAAGCTGTCTGGCTTCTCAGTGGCATGTAACTGGGCAGCAATGTCGTGCTTCAATGTGTCACTCAATCTACTGCTGAACAGGGCAAATGGCACGACTTCCTGCGTCAGGTACCATTTGTGGTTTTCCATCTTATTAAGTACTGCATCAGCAAGCTCTGGGTCAGTTTTCTTTACTTCAACATGTCCTGGATTAGACTTAGATCATTCACGGGAGCATCTGCAGCAGACATTGACATCATCCATACAGGAGTGTAGAACAGCGCAAGGAAGGTGTTGAGTCTTTCCAGCTTTGATACAGTGTCTTCGTCGTACTCAAGTTGATCTGCAAACATCAGCATTTTCATGGAGTACAGGTTTCTGGCCATCCATCTGGCCTGATGAATGGCGCCTGGTCGACTCCAGTGAATACCTCGAGGATGCGTTCCTCCAAGAACAATGACTGTCAGTTCAGCCATTTCCCTGTAGTCGGCTCTTGGAAGCCTTTCTGCTGTTAGAATGTCTTGGAGTATTTCTTCACTGTTCTTCTTCTTTTCCTTCAGCCATTTGCTGTTGATAGCCAGCATCTTTGGGTTTTCCTTGGACAAGTCCGTCCAAACATCCTTCAGATGCTCAAACCAGGGATTATCTGGCCCCTTCACCTTCCCAAACAGCTTCTCCCAAACTGCTCCTACTAGGATTTCCAGGATGTGATGTCGACAGCCAGATAAAACACCTTTTGTTCAGCATTTTCTCTAGCAGTTTGGCAGCTCCTCTGTGAACTCCACTGTTACTGGATGTAGTGTCAAAAACAAGGGCAGTAACATTATCCGTAAGTTCCCATGTCTCCAGTAAATCCATTGAAGCCTCAGCCTGAGCTGTGCCAGAAGAATTGTCGATGACAGGTACTCCCAATAACTTTCCTTCAGTGTATGAAGGTGGACCAGACACTAGCACAGCTAAAGTCTCTGAGGTACTTCCAGGTTCACTGCCCAAGACATCTTTGAGCAACTTTCCATCCCAGTGTAAGGCAGCGTACTGTGGGGGGTTTTCACAAAACTTGGACATGTGACTCTGGCTGATATTATACCTGGACAGCATTCTGTTGCGACGTGTTGTTGAGGTTGAGATGACGAAGTTATCCAGATCAGCCCCTCCAGCTTTCAAGGTGGCAGAAACCATGGCAGTAACTTGATTGTCTGATAAACCAAGACGATCAGCTGTATTGCAGATGACATCACATTCCATGACCTTCCTTGGAAACGTCAAAGTCACACTAGTCACAGTGTCTTGATGGTGAGAACATCCAGGACGAGGCTGATGGTAATCCATGTCCTCTGTGTTAGCGTCGTTGTCAGTTGAGTCACCCCAGGTAATGTCATCCACACGAACAACTGCCTCTTGTTCTGCTGCAGCTGTAAAATAGTACAACATGTTAAGACAGTAATTGTTAAGTACATGCTAAATATCGCAATGGAGTAAAACTTAAAACTTTTTGTAACGTTCAAAGTAATTAGTTTTACCTTGTTCTTGTCTATGCTGCAGTCTTTCATTCCTCGCTGCTTGCTGCAGGGATCTTGTCTCAAAAATCTTGTCATGACCAGACATATGACCTTTCCTCTCAGTCTTTTGGTCTTCGTAGAACCTGATATCCTCATCTTTCTTCTCTCTGGATAACAGTCTGTTGTTCTGTATTTCCTGGATTGCATCTGGAGTCCTATATCGAACAGGCTGTCTAATTCCAGCACAAATGCTCTCTTTTTCCTCCAGGGTTACTTGCTCTTCCTTTGCTTTTCACCAGAGCACGATGTTTCTCATGTAGTTTCATGAAGAGCTTCATTGCGTTGTACTTGGTCATTGTCTTGATCCTAGCCATCTGCCAGAATGGGATGATAGATTCAACTGTTTCATATGCAAGGTCTTGAACCATGGGCCTCCCTGCATTTTCCGGTAAATTCTGAAGATCAAGGAAATACTGGAACGCCTGTCTGTTGGTGGGAAGCTGGGAACCACTTATAAAAGCTGAAGGGTATCCAACCAGGAAAGTTTCAGTGAGAGATCTGGTAGATGGCCCAGTTGACACCTGCCTGTGGACAGTACGTGGAGGTTCTGAGATATCAACTGTGCGCCCACGGAGCTCCCTCAGCTCCTTGCTTAATGCCATTGTGAAGTTGTAACTTGTAGATGGTTTTCTAGATTCTGATTGAGTTTCTGTTGTTTCCTGAAAAATTATAGATAATTATTATTATTATTATTATTATTATTAATTATTATTTATTTATTATTATTATTATTATTATTATTATTATTATTTATTAATTTTATGCTCTTTCATTTGATACCTAATTTGTTGCTCTATCTTGTTTAGATCAAAAGTTAAAGTGCAAAACATAATTCAAGGGACCCCGGAATTGGCGCTTTGGCCGATTTCAAGGCAGAAAATTTAAAGCTCCATGCGGCAATGCTTCCCAACATCCTAGGTCAAAATAGTTGTGATGTTCGGCTTTTTCAGGTCAAAGAGCATGGGAAAATGTACAGAAACCTATGAAAATAAGAAAAAGTTGATTTTTGAACAGGCCTAACGCAACATCCACCTTTGAAGTGAAATTGAATATAGAGAAAGTAAGAGGGTACAGAAAAGGGATTGCTCTCAGTCGTCCCAGACACCTGAGTTTGAGTGAGGTAAAGAAGATGAGGTTTAGAGGAGAGGTGGTGCTCAACAGATTGAAAATTTGAGAAAAGGCCACGAATGTTGCAGAAGTTTAAGAAAAGTGAATCAGACAGAGATCCAGAACATCTCGAATGGGCGGTAGCAAATTCAGCCCTGCTGCCCGGGTCTGCATCCCTGGTATCGGCAGGGGGGGGGGAGCCAGAAGTGTGGACATTTATGCCATTTTTTTTTATTTTGAAAAGATTATATCTTTGGTACCCTTTGGTTAGCTTCCGCCCAAATTGTTCATTCTGACGAAGGTCAAGCTTTTCACTCCACCTTAGACCAACAGTTTAACGTGGAATCCAAACCACGCCCCACCAGCAGCCCAGCGTCTTAACCACTAGGCCACCCAGGGTACACATCTATCTACCAACCACTTTCTTTATTGTGTGGAAGGATGAACAGCTGGGTTTTGTTGCGCGCCGACTCCCGTCACCGGGTCTCGATCCTGGGACCGATGGATTTGTAGTCAGCGACGCTAACCACTGCATCACCGAGGTGCCTTATATAGTGTGTAAGATTCATGTGTATGTAGTGAGAAATAGGGAGAGAAGTGTGTGTTTGAGTGTATGCTGGACTGCTCACAGGGTAGATGAGACACGGAAAAAGATCAGCTAAGAAGGACAATGATAAGAGAAACGGGAGTTCCAGCACTCGCTATCTTCTGTCTAACGCCCCCCCCCCTCCGGAGTACTTCTCTGATCGATTGGTGTCTACAATCTCCCATATATATATATATATATATATATATATATATATATATATATATATATATATATATATATATATATATATATATATATATGTATTTACATAGTTGCCCAAGGAATTAAGGAACACGAGTGGTGTAGTGTGGATATCTTCAAAAGAAGACTGGACCCCTGTGTCAGAACAATTCCAGATGAGCCAGGCTTAACTGGCTGTTTGAGGTGGATAGCACAAGAAACCAGCTCTCTACTTCACCAGGCCAACTCAAGAGAAGGGGCAACAAGTTTGGCCTTTGTGAAATGAGGAGTCATCGCACGGAACATTTGAAAGGTTGAAAGGCATATATCTTCTTTTTCTCCTCTTTTGTATTCATATATATATATAAATATATATATTCACTGCAGAAGTGAAGATGACGGCGAGGTAGATAATTTTGGCAAATAAATATAATGTTCATTTATTTGAATGAAACTGTTAAAACTTTTAAACTTTTGCTCGACGTCAGAAAAAGTGGTGATATTTTCGAACCCATAAAAAAACTTTCGGAACTAAAAGGAACTTTTTTTAAAAAAAATTTATTACAGAAAAGTGAATTCCTTCCAAATATGCCGAAAAATAACTCCTACATAAAAACCGATGTTTAAATTCTTGTATTCACTGACAGCACTTAACATGTTTATTTTTGTTAACCAATTAAAAAAAAAACTTGAATAAAACTTGTCTTCGTTTTCAAGTTTCTTTGCTGTGCCAAACTTTACTTATTTTTTTTATATATTTTTTGCAAATGTATTTTTCGTGAAAAAAATATTAAAAATTGTGAAGTAGTTTTACTTAAACATAAATAAAATCTTAACACCTCTGTCATTTGAAGTTGTTTTGCCATGTTCGTCAGAAGGGACATTTGTCGAAGATTTGTCAAATATAATCAAAAGTTAATGAAAAGCCTAAATTAAAGCTTGGATTAAATTTAATATACCGTAATTTAAGGTTCTTAAAGGCAACTATAGAGTAACTTTATATGGATGTGATAATTATAATAATAATAATTATTGATTTTGTTTAACCTCCTTCGCAACATCTAAGGTCATATGACGGAGGGGACCTACAGCTTTACGTGGAATCCGAACCACGGGTCGCTACATAGTCTGGACGCAGCGGACGGTCTCCTATCCAACTACTATCCGACCCAATGTCGCTTAACTTCGCTGATCAACGGGAAGCGGTGTTACGATATTGGCTACGACGCCGTACCCTAATAATTATAATAATAATAATCAGTCAGAAGGGCCAGAAACTGGCTCAGCGCTCGGGCCAACTAAAGCGCCCCATTGTTCTAACTCCTATATTGTTATTATGAGCATAATCGGGTTTCGAACTCCCGATCTCAATATCTTCGATTCGCTTTCAGGGAGACGGTATTACTATTGAGCTACAGACACTGGCATGACTGTAATAACTTGTGTTAATCTTCTGTAACATGTACTCGGACAATCGCGGAAGAAAGATGTGAACAATTTTGCTACGTTATAAAATGAAAGACGTTCCCAAAAATAAATCTCGTTCGTGGCCTAATAATTTCTAAAACGATTACAAAAAATTATAAAAATACAACGTCAAATAAATTACTTAATAAATTATTTATTTTATCGGTTTTCATGGATGGTCGAAAGGAAAAAGTAAAAGAAATATTTTGAAACGATTGTTTTGTGTTCGAAGAAAAACATTGAAGAAAGAGCAATTTTGAAAATAAAAATAAAATCTGGACGACACAACAGGGTGATCTTATCCAAAGATATAAACCATTTTTATATAGAAATTTTTTATATTTTTATTCTTCTATCTAAAAATATATATAAAACAAACACTTTCCAATAATAATAATAATAATAATAATATAGAAAAAGAAGGAAATTTCGAATTGGGAAGCTAATTTTTTACTTCGTATAAAAGAATATAGTCAGGTGTTTTCGATTTTTTTCGATTGATTTAAGCTAGTTTTATTTCGGTGTTATTGAGTTAAGGTAAAAGAAGTGTTGTTGGTTCATAAGAAAAGAATATATATATATATATATATATATATATATATATACATATATATATAATATATATAAAATGCAAACCTGCAAGGAAAAAGAAAAAATTATTCCAAGGTCTTTCGTGTATTCAGGAGTACACCTCGTCAGGGAATGAAGGGAGAAGGAGAGATGACGAAAATAAATACATATGTACAATGGAACAGAGAAATAAAAGAGATTAACACATGATTAAGAAGCGTTTATGAAAGGCAAAAGACATTTTAACAAGACATTGTCAATTTTATACATTCTCGCACTGTTATTGAAATTATTTTTAAAATGGATGAATGTACATTCTAGAATATTCCTTTCAATTATATCTGTGTTTTTAACGAGCGCTTTTGAAATATCCCACTTGATACTATGATTACATCTGTACATATATCGTTAAACAATGCATTAGAATTATCATACATGCATATTTATATTGTTTTACCCTGATATCTAAAGTTTTTCCCGTTTGACCTATTTAGAGTATACTGAGTTATATTGTGTACATCCCATCGAATACACAGCCAACTGCATTATCTGGGCTATTCTTTATTAGGTGAGATTTAACCACATTATTATACTGAGAGACTACGTTGATACCAATTGTTTTAAGTAAGGTCGGAAGATATTGAAAATTGACATGGCAAAGGAGACTAAGGATATTTTTATGCGGAAATTCCCTTACAGTTACACTATTATAATACCAATCCTTAGCTTTCCTAAGATAGTTATCTTGAAATGAAATTGGATAACATAACACAGGCCTGCGATGGTTTTGTTGGAAATATTTTATCACTTATATAGTAAGTTTTGCACGCTGATTCCGAAAATAATATTCATTTTTCGCCATTACATATGTAAGTAATTTTCACCGAAATTGACAATTAAATTTTGATTGAAAACTACTGCCTATAAATGCTTCCAGATCAAAAGTGACGTCATAGCGTCTTCTAGAACATTTGAGAAATGCACTGCTACTATATAAATGATTGACAAGCCACGAGGTGAGTCAGTCTGTCTAGACATAATAATACACTTTAACATTGGAAAAACTACTTTCTTCTACTACTTCTTTCACCACCTTTCTCTACAAAAAAAAAAAAAAATGGTGTCAATAATCCAGCAGGGTTGAAAGCACCTTAAACAGAAAAAAGCAAGCAGTCTGTCTAGTGCGTGCGAGGTTATAGTTCTTTATTATTCAAGGGTGCGCGGTGACTATAGTTCTCTTTTGAAATTTGTTTATTTGTCGCTATGGCAACCAGAGGGTGTAAATATCCCAAACATTTTGTTAATTTGTGGAAAATTTACTGTGAAAAAACAAAGGCGAGATATTACAGACTTCGTCAAGAAAGCATTCTATGCATACTTCAGAATGAAACTTGGGGATCAAGACAAATCATGGATTCCACATAAAGTTTGCAGTGTTTGTGTTGAACAAGTTAGACTGTGGATTAAAGGTAAAAAGGATTCTTTACCGTTTGGGATTCCAATGGTCTGGCGTGAGCCTAGAAATCACAGCAATGACTGCTATTTTTGTTCACGTAACGTGCAAGGCTACAATACTAAAAATAAAAAGGAAATTTCTTATCCAAACTTTCAGTCTGCTATAAGACCTGTTGCTTATGGACCTAGTATACCTGAATCTACTAAACCAAATACTCTTGATATAACTTCATCTGATTCGGTGTCTGATGACGATGGAAACGACGATGTTGATTGTTTTCAAACCGAAACATCTGGTGAACCCCAATTGTTTACACAAAGTGAGCTTAATGATTTGGTAAGAGATTTGTGTCTCCTGAAAGATTCTTCAGAGATTTTCGGATCCATACTTCGTGCAAGGAACTTGCTTTCTTCTGGGACGTCATTTTACTGGTACAGAAATCGAGAAAAAGAATTCATCCCATATTTTTCTCAAGAAAATTCACTAGTATATTGCAACAATGTTTCGGAACTAATACTTAAGCTAGGCGCTGCAGTCTATGACCTAAATGAGTGGAGACTTTTCATTGATTACTCCAAAAGAAGTCTAAAAGGCGTCCTCCTTCACAACGGTAACTTGTATGCATCCGTTCCTGTGGCTCATTCGGCTCACTTGAAGGAAACGTACGAAAATCTTAAGCTTCTTCTAGCTAAGGTTAAATACAAAGAACACGGTTGGCTACTTTGTGGAGACTTAAAAGTGATTTGTATGTTGTTAGGTCAACAATCAGGTTATACGAAGTTTCCATGTTTTTGTGTGAATGGGATAGCCGAGCAAGAACTCAGCACTGGATAAAAAAAGGAATGGTCACAAAGAGTCAACCTGACACCTGGTTCTAAAAACATTGAACGTGAAAGTTTGGTTGACACGAAGAAAGTCCTTTTACCTCCGCTTCACATAAAATTGGGCTTGATGAAGCACTTTGTTAAGGCCTTGGACGAAGATAGAGATTGTTTTAAGTGGTAAATTCCCAACTCTTTCGGAAGCAAAATTGAAAGAAGGAATTTTCGTTGGTGAACCAGATTAGAAAATTGACTTTGGATGAACACTTTAAAAGAACAATGAACAATCTTGAAAAAGAAGCGTGGATTGCTTTTAAGGATGTTATTAGCAAATTTTTAGGGAACAACAACGATCCAAATTACCAAAACATTGTGAGCAACATGCTAAATAAGTTCAAAGAGTTGGGTTGTAATATGAATTTAAAATTACATTTCTTTCTTGGATTACTTCCCTGAGAATCTCGGAGCACTCAGCGAAGAAAAAGGAGAACGGTTTCACCTAGATATCAAAGAAATGGAGAAGAGATATCAGGGAAGGTGGGACATCAGCATGATGGCTGATTACTGCTGGAATATATAAAAGAAAAGGAACAGCGCGTACAATCGAGACTAAAAGGCATAGATAGATCTCACAAGAAAACGCAGAACAAATGAAGATGAATATGTAATTGACGTTAATAGTCTTCTTTCTTTTTAAAGTTGTTTGCATTTGTAATTAGTATAACAGCGAAATAGGTACCTAATGTAAATTGAAATAAATAATATTTATTTATGTTGCTGTTTTTGCCCTTCCAGTTTGCAGAAAATCCTTACGTGATAAAAAACAATGGACACCTTATTCGAAATGAGCGTAGTTGAATTATATAAAATCAGTTATTAGTAAGAAAACAACTCTTACAAAGTTCTCATTCGCAGGCCTGTGTATTGTGTAATTTAGTATCAATATTCATGATATTGCATAACTCGGAATCTAAAAATTCAGGTCTGACAAAATAGAAGATTTTATCGAGTGGTGATACACACACACACACACACACACACACACACACACACACACACACATATATATATATATATATATATATATATAAATAAAACTGAAGGTGTCTGCAATACAATACCTGCGGAGTTCTGTAATACAAACTAACGAAAATTGCAATAAATTGAATACGAATATGGATGTTCTTTGGACTAGACTAACACAGAGTATTGTTGCTTTCAGTGATGATGAACCACATACGAAAGCCTCGTCAGTACTTTGACCCACTATTTGCTTGACAGTGGTGCTGCGAGTTGCTCGTACCCTGAAATGGACGTATGGGCGGAATGGTGGTCTATGTAAAAAGATGTTTAATCTTTCATACTTTCACTTAAACTATGAATGCATTGATGATTATATATATATATATATATATATATATATATATATATACACACACACACACACCGGGTGATTACAAATGATCTTCCCGATTTTAAACTTTTATTATGAGAAAACTAACAAAGATACAGACAAAAGCAAGATATACAAATAAAGAAGAACTCAGATAGTTTTATTTACAAGCTATTGCAGTTCAATATGAGCTCCTTCCGTGGTTCCTTTTGAGGATACAACATTCCTGAATGAGCAATTGCCTGATCGTTGGGTCGGGCGTGGGAGGCCCATTCCTTGGCCGGCTCGTTCGTCCGATCTAATCCCCCTTGACTTCTTCCTCTGGGGCTGTCAAAAATGAAGTTTTTGTTCCACGAATGACAGCAACTTTGGAACATTTGAAAGAAAGGATACATGAGGCTGTTAGAAAAGTTCAATATGATATGCTACAAAATGTTTGGAGGGAAACAGAACACCGCTTTGATGTCTGCAGAGCCACAAAAGGAACTCATATTGAACTTCAATAGCTTGCAAATAAAACTTCTTGAGTTCTTTATTTGTATATCTTGCTTTTCGTTGTAGCTTTGTTCGTTTTTTCATAATAAATGTTTAAAATCGGGAAGATCATTCATAATCACCTGATATATATATATATATATATATATAAACTTCACAATTAAACAAGTAAAAAGGATAGATAAAATTTCTGAATATTTTTCATATTGAATTAATTTCAGTTTTGTAGATAAGGTTTGTGTTTTGTCTTTAGGAATGGGAATTCATTTCCCAGTTCCCACCTGTGTTAATTAATTTATATATATATGAAAGTTTTTGAAACTAGAATTTGGCCCTCTGCTGTATACTTCAACGTTTTCTGATACCGGTATATACTGTAAATGACATCTTATATCTGTGGACTGATAACACTGGCCAACAAGTATTTTTCATCCGACATAATTATGGGCGGGCTAGATAGCTGCTGGGACGCTGATTCCAAATCTGTTTTCGGTTTTCCTCTAGCATGTCTAGTTTTTGAGATGAGACCGATCATAATATATATACTAAATATAATATCTATAAAATATAATACTGTATATAATATATATAAGATGTATATAACCATATATAATACATTATATAATACTATATATACCAAATATAATATGCGTCCTTTATACATGTAGTCGAGTATTTTGTCATTATAGCTTAGGTGTAGGTTTTTGCTTTACCGTTTCTGTACCCTCATGTATGGCATTTTATCGTTTCAACTTAGGCTTTCTGCAGGTTGTCTTGTGGTATTTTAGGTGAGAGCAGTTGCTGGCCACAAATTTGTAAACGTTGCACATGTACACACTTTTCTTCTTTGGCGTAACAGTCACATGTCTAGTTGTGTGTTGTGTTTTGTTGTGTTTTGTGTCGCTCACTTACACATTTTATTTTTTTAGGTGATTTACATCAACCCACTCATCGAACATCATGCCTCAAAAGTGTAAAAATCACCCCGACAATTTCTGTTACGTGTGCGGCTCGTTCGCGACTAAATCACAACGGAGCACAAACACGATGGATCTTCGGAAAACTTACCGGTTATCCAGTTATACTTCGGCTGTCCACTAGGCGACCAAGATAATGCGTGGGCGCCACATATTATCTGTACTGCTTGTTCGAATGGATTACATGACTGGTTGAACCAAAGGAAAAAGTCGATGCCGTTCGGTATACCCATGATATGGAGGGAGCCGAGAGACCATCATGGCGATTGTTACTTTTGCAATGTTAACATAACTGGATTCTCCGTGAATAACAAGCATAACATCGTTTATCCGAACGTAGACTCCGCGATCAGACCGATCCCTCGCGATAACACGATGCCGATTCCGGTACCTCCACAGCATGGACTCTATTCTTTAGAAGACGAAAGGGAATCCGACGAAGGTGCGATTGGCGGAGATGCGGGACCTTCGGACGATCTTGACTACACACCTGACGAAGAGCAATCGGAGCGGGAGAGGCTTACCTAAAACGAGTTGAATGACCTCATTAGAGACCTAGCCCTCTCCAAAGAGAAATCAGAAATTCTCTCCTCGAGACTCAAGCAGAAACACTTACTTGAGAAGAACGTCCGAGTGTGTCACTATCGGAAACGAAACCATGATTTGGCGACATTTTTTACAGTAGATGGTCCGCTCTGCTATAGCCATGATAACAATGGACTTTTTGAGAACTTGTCACAGGTACACACACCATCTGAGTGGCGCCTCTTCATTGATTCTTCACAGCAAAGCTTGAAAGCGGTTCTCCTGCATAACGGGAACTTAAACCCGTCCATCCCGATCGCCCATTTCGTTCATCTAAAGTAGACGTACGATAATATGAATATACTACTCGAAGCAATCCAATACAGCACTCATCAATGGAATATCTGTGGTGATCTCAAAGTCATTGGTATGTTAATGGGCATGCAAGGAGGGTTCACGAAATACTCTTGTTTCTTATGCCTATGGGACAGCCGTGCTACCGCGGATCATTACATCAGACGTGACTGGCATCAAAGAAGCACATACAAACCAGGAACGGGCAGTGTCCAGTGTGTTCCTTTAGTTGATCCAAAGGTTTTCCTGCCACCTCTCCACATTGAGCTCGGCTTAATGAAAAGCTTTGTGAAAGCGATGGGTAAGGCGAATTCGAGAGGGTTTCGATACCTTGTTGAGAAATTTGCAAACATCAGTGCCGCGAAATTGAAGGAGGGAATCTTCCTCGGGCCCCAAATCAGGGGGGTTCTGCAGGATGAAGGCTTTGAAGAAAGCTTCAATGCCTTAGAACTAAAAGCATGGCAGGCTTTCAAATGGATTTGTGGAAACTTCTTGGGTAACCACAAGTCTCCCGCATACAAATATGGAGTTCAAAACTGCTCGATGTATATCAAGAAATATGCTGTCGCATGTCCTTGAAAATACATTTTTTACATTCGCATCTAGATTTCTTTCCCGAAAACCTTGGTGCGGTGAGTGACCAACAGGGGGAACGCTTCCATTAAGACATCCAGTCAATGGAAAATCGCTACCAAGGTTTCTGGAACGAAAGAATGCTGGGAGACTACTGCTGGATGTTGTACCGCGACGATCCGAACAAGGTTTAAAAAAGAAAATCGTACTTGCAACGTTTTTAGGTTGGTGTACATTTCTTTTTATGAATAAAGTTGTACTTTTACGATAAATTGTGCTGAAATTAACAAGTCATATTTCGATAACTAGATAGGCTAGAGGAAAAGCGAAAACAGATTTGGAATCAGCGTACAAAACTGGTCTAGAAAAGTGTGTATATATCATTGATGAGAGAAAAAAGTTCGATTTTGTCGCCCAGTGTAATTTTCATGTTGATAAATTCCTTGATGAGCAAGGTAATTTAGTTCCGTCTCTAAAATATACTGTTGAAAAGGAAAATGCCAAATGCATGTTTTTTCTTGATAAAAAAAAAATCGGAGGTCTGCAAATCGATTCAAATTTAAATTTCCCATATACCTATTTCGATCATCACCCCTCTGTAAAATTCTCAATTTTTTTTCTTTCTCAAAGCATTAAAGGTTGTTAGCTCTGAATATTTGGATTCTGAATTATGCAGTTTATGAACATTGCCAATGAACTATGCTATCCTCTTCCATTTCTAGAAAACTTTTTAAGCAAAACTAAAAAAAAGTATTATAACACTATAATTCACAAGAGGTTTGATCCTAAAAAATATCCTTAGCTTCCCTTATCATGTAAATTTTGAACACTTTTCAACTTTATTTAAAACAAATTGAGTTACTGTACGTAGGTTTTAATTATAAAAATACTATTACATCTCGCCTAATTAAAACCAGCCCAGATAATGCAGTTGGATGTTAACAATGCGATTTAGTTTACGTAGGTCAAACTGGAAAAGCTTTAGATGTTTGAGTAAAATAACTAGGGACCGACTGGAGTTCGGTTTCGGTTTCGGCCCGAAAGTAGACTTTCGGCTTCGGGCCCGAAACCGAACGTAAACTTGACAGAACTGCCCTTCGAGTTCAGTGGAATCGGAGAGACTCTTTTCTACTGCAGGCAATATCATCAACACCAAACGGGCGAATTTGACCCCAGTAAACGCTGAAGATGTCATCCTCCTTTCAAAAAACTTGAAATATTTTAACTGTGAATATTGAATGAATCGAAATGTCTTACTTTTCTTATTAATTTGCATTAATGAACATTAATATTTTTGAAATGTTTTTTGAGTTTTCTTTAATTATGTGCTACGTTTTGCATGAAAAGGAATAATAAAGCGATTGAATTACATTACATATAAAGTATTAGTATTCCATTTTATATTACAATACTTTCATATAAAGTACTCTACTTTCGGTTTCGGCCGAAAGTCGAGCCAACTTTCGGTTTCGGTTCCGAAAGTGCCGAAGTACTTTCGGTCGGTCCCTAAAAATAACATAAATATGCATACTGAAACGAAAATAATTCTAGTACATTGTTTAACCATATATATATATATATATATATATATATATATATATACAGGGTGGGCCGTAAGTTTCCATACATAGGAAAAATAAACATTTTTTTATGGACAACCATTTTTATTTATATAATATGCTCTACATGGTTGCCATTGTTTTGAAAACACATTTCAATACGTGTTCCCCAATGTTGATGAACACGCATTAGCACAGTTGACGTTATGCTTGTAATGGCGTTGGTGATACGTTCCTTTAGATGATTTATGTCTCGTATCTTTTCCTGATACACCATGGCCTTCAAGTGCCCCCAAAGATAGAAATCAAGGGGGGTGAGATCTGGGGATCTGGGAGGCCACTCCACAGGACACGCCGACCAATCCAAGCATCCGGAAACTGCTGATCCAAATACCGACGCACGTGAAGACCATAATGAGGTGGAGCTCCATCTTGCTGGAAGTAAACTGGGAAGTTACCTTCCTCGTTTAGCAGGGATGGGAAAATCTCTTCTTGCAACATGTTAAGATACCTTTCGGCATTAAGATTTACACTGACAAAAATTGGTCCAATAATTCTGTCACCCCATATCCCGGCCCACACCATCACTTTACCGGCACCTTGCATCTTCGTCGGACTCAGCCAGTTAGGGTTAGCATTACTCCAATAACGTATGTTTTGCCGATTAACCTCTCCATTGACGTAAAAATTTGCTTCATCAGTAAACAAGATCTTACGTCAAACGCATATTCTTAGGGTATCTGAAACATACAAACGTTTAATTTTTCCTATGTATGGAAACTTACGGCCCACCCTGTATATATATATATATATATATATATGCACTAAAATCACAGAATAACACGTGATCTTATTAATAAGCAAACAACCACAGGGAAAAGGAAAAGGAAACACAAAGTCCGAGCGCTTTCGTGATATATTCACATCTTCAAGGAGAAACAAAAAATAGACGGAGATTACAAAGTAAATGAGTTAAATACACAAGCAAAAAATTCCCAATCGGCAACTCAAATTAAAGACCATAAAACCCTCTAAAGATTTTTTCAATAGATAACATAATCTGTAGGCTGCTAAATTACTAAATATAAAAGAACTATATAGATGAAATTAGACAAAAAACCAGTACAGAGAACAAAAATTATTATAACGGTTATTAGAACTAGTATTTAATTAAAGCAGGCAATTAAGTGGCAAGAATTTAATGAAAACAAAGGGAATGGTGCCATCGTCTTACAGAATATTCCAAAATTTCTACAAACAGTCTGAAAAAATTGCTTTCCCAATAGCCAACCAGTTGAAAAGTCCAATGAACCAACCAGTACCCAAAGATTATATACGAAAGAAATATTACAATTAAAATAGACACATAAGAATGTTAACAGTTCTTAAAATATTTATTTAACCAACAATTGTTCCTATATACATTATTATTCTGATCACCACATTAACGTAAAACGACCCGTTCTTTCTACTTTGTTCCTAAGAGGCCTACGAATTTGTAACCCAGAGTTCATTGACCACGAAATTAGTAAAATATACAAAATTGCGTTTGATTTAAAATACCCAAAGAACTGCATAGATAAGTCCTTAAAAATGGCAAAGAAAACCTTCTACGAAGTAAAGGACAAGATTCCTTATAACACAAAAAATGTTTTAGTGTTACCATTCAGAGAAAATTTCCTTGATCTGCCGAATCTGCTGAGGACTTTTAACGTAAATATTGCGTTCAAAAATTTAGATGTAATTAAGAATTCATTGATTAAGAACTCCCCTTTAAGCGAACAGGGTTGTGTATATAAAATCCCATGCACAATATGTAATAAATTTTACATTGGCTAAACTGGTAAGACCCTTGAGTTACGTATTAAGCAGCATCAATACAGTATAAGAAGTGGCCAGGAATCTAACGCATTTTTCATTCACGTAAGAGATACTAATCATCCCATTGACTGGAAAAATGCTTCCAAATTAAGGTTTAGTAAATCTATTGTTAGCAGAAATATACTTGAATCAAGTGTGATCAAGAATAATGCGGACTTGGTCCTTAATATTAGCCCTGGGCTGTATAAATTAGACTCGTGCATTGTTAGAAAGTTGGCGAAGGGCCTATTGTTTTCTTGACCGCATTCTTGCCCCTTAACGGTTTGCCTTGGTTAAATAAATATTTTAAGAACTGTCAACATTCTTATGTGTCAATTTTAATTGTAATATTTCTTTCGTATATAATCTTTGGGTGCTGGTTGGTTTATTGGACTTTTCAACTGGTTGGCTATTGGGAAAACAATTTTTTCAGACTGTTTGTAGAAATTTTGGAATATTCTGTAAGACGATGGCACCATTCCCTTTGTTTTCATTAAATTCTTGCCACTTAATTGCCTTCTTTAATTAAATACTAGTTCTAATAACCGTTATAATAATTTTTGTTCTCTGTACTGGTTTTTTGTCTAATTTCATCTAAATAGTTCTTTTATATTTAGTAATTTAGCAGCCTACAGATTATGTTATCTATTGAAAAAATCTTTAGAGGGTTTTATGGTCTTTAATTTGAGTTGCCGATTGGGAATTTTTTGCTTGTGTATTTAACTCATTTACTTTGTAATCTCCGTCTATTTTTTGTTTCTCCTTGAAGATGTGAATATATCACGAAAGCGCTCGGACTTTGTGTTTCCTTTTCCTTTTCCCTGTGGTTGTTTGCTTATATATATATATATAGCTACAGCGACCCTCTTATAGGCGGACATCTGCTGGCATTCACTCATTCTCATGCCGACACAAGATTTCCTTCCAAGATTTCCTTCGATTGCCGCTTTGTCTCAAGCAAGGCTTTCATTGTTTTCGACCAGATAAGGACGGCGTCACACCTTGCATCTCGCTTGGAAAAATCTCTTGCATGTTTTGACCTTCTCTCACGCGCTGTCGTTCCACCACGTAACAACCACTGTAAGAGTCCTTCGCCTGGCCATATTTTGTCATTCCCTTTTTAACCGTAAACCCTCAGATTAACTTCGCGCGCAATTATAATTCAATCAATACTCAAATTCAAATCTCATTTAGCTTGTAAATTTGCATTCTCTCATTTGTAATGTTATTCATTGCACAACAGTTGAAACGTACACAACTGATCATTCAATTCAAGCATTGTAACGTTTATTGTGACTCATCATTTATTGTTTTGTTTATTAAAGGAAGCGAACTTACTCTTTTTATCTCCTTCTTTACAATTATTACATGGTGACCCCTCAAGCAAGTCTGAATTACTTTAATTGAATTTAATTACATTATTATAGGGCTTACAGTCAACGGGCCAATATATATGCAGGGTGTTCCGTAAGTCCGGTCTCATAGGAAAATTTATTTTAAATTAAATTTACAAAAGTAAATTAGAACTAAAACAAATGTTCAAATTGATATCTTGTTTTGAGACCTTATTTTTGTTGCAATGGTTAATATGGAAGTGAGTTACACTCCTGAGGAAAAGGCCTCAGGAACACCACTATTAATAATTCGAGGAGAAGAACAGTGATCATCTACAACTGCAGATATAGATCGGCCAGAAAGGAAATTAGAGATGAAGGCACAGATAGAAGGATAGAAACCGAAGGAGGGCAGTTTCCAAATTAAAGATTTGTGCCAGACTCTATCAGAAGTTTTCGATAAGTTTTGCGCAATAGCAAAAGTTTCACCGAAATCCTGAAAGGAGGATGACCAAGAGTCAGAGAGATATGCAAGAAGATCGCCAGTAGAGCACCCTCGGTCCCTCGCGGAACCCATACTGACAATCTGAAAGAAGATTGTGAGAAGAGCGGTGTTTAACAATCTTCCTCTTAAGGATAGATTCAAAAACTTTGGAAAGGCAAGAAATCAAAGCAATTGGACGATAGTTGGAGGGTTGAGAGCGGTCACCCTTCTTTGGGACAGGCTGATTGAAGGCGAGCGAACTTCCATCAGAAAGGAAAAATACCAGATGAAAGACAAAGCTGAAAGAGTTTGTCTAGGAAGGGCAATTCTTGAGAATAACGGGGGGAACACCATCAAGACCGAACACCTTCTTACAATCAATCCCAGATGGGGGAGAAAAAACATTTTTGGAAGTGGAAGAGATTCTAATTTCAGGCATAATAAATTCAGAGGTGGTAGGAGATGGAGGGGCAGCACCGGAATCGTCCAGGGTTGAGTTGGTGGCGAATGTTTGGGCGAAGAGTTCAGCTTTATTAGAAGAGACGGCAACTGCGCCGTCGGAAATGAAAAGAGGAGGGAAAGAAGTAAAACTGTTGGAGAGGTTCCTAGCTAGATACCAGAAAGAGCGAGAAAAATTAGAATTGAATAGGTTTTCACATTTTTGTCGGATGAAGGAATTTTTGGCGAGTCGAAGAACAGATTTTGCACGATTATGGGCAGAAATATAAGCTGAGTGAGAGTCAGAAGTTGGATAGCGAGGGTCCCTTCTGAAAGACTCCTCTCTGTTGCGGTTAGCATTTGTAAAGACTAAGTTAAACCAAGTTGTTTTTGCATTAGTACTAGGGATATAATATGGAATGTGTGCCTCTATGACCGAGAGAATTACCTCTGTGAAGAGCTCAGCACACTCGGAGAGGTACCAGCAACGGTAGCAGTAATCATTCCAAGTA
Source organism: Bathynomus jamesi (assembly GCA_023014485.1). NCBI lineage: Eukaryota > Metazoa > Arthropoda > Malacostraca > Isopoda > Cirolanidae > Bathynomus > Bathynomus jamesi. The sequence goes on along the minus strand of JAJOZX010000834.1, from coordinate 525,485 downwards.
CTACCTAAGGGCCTCCCAATCAGCGGGGCCAAAATGCCAAGTGTGTCTCCTCTTGGGAGGATCGAAAAGCCGAATTGGAGCGACAGGACAGGAAACAAATATAAGATTGTGATCGCAGGAGCCCAACGGAGAAAAACGTTTGACGGAGTAAGAACAAGGATGTGTGGTACAAAAATGAATCCAAAATATTGGGCCTATCTCTAAGGTGGTTGGAGATACGAATAGGGTGCTGTAGAATCTGCTGTAGGTCATCCAGGGTAGATAAGTTATAAGCTTGTTCATCAGGGATGTCAGTGAAAGTGGACGAACGCCAAAGGTGGTGGTGAACATTAAAATCTCCTAAAACGGAGATTTGAGCAAAAGGAGAGTGAGGTAGTCAAAAAGTTTTGGATAGTCAGTAAAATTAGGAGAAAGGTAGACATGGGAAGTTCGAAATTCTATTAAAAAATAAAGACATAATTGAAAGGAACATTCTAGGATGTGCATTCACATAATTTATATCTTTAATAACAGTGGGAGAACCTATAAAATAGACCATATCGTATTAAGATCTTTTTCACTTAATGGGTTCTTGTTAAACTTTCACTCATCTCTGTTATCTCTTTGACCTGCACTGTACAGTTGCACGCATATGTAACGTTCCTCGCCTCACAGGCGACCCCGTACATGTGGCAACGCCGCAGTGTTAATCAAGGATCCCCAACTGGGGGAAGGTGGGGTGGAGGGGAGACAACCGAGTCCAACAACATATAACACAGGCATATACAGGGGTTGGACAAAATAATATGAACACCTTGATAAATGGCGGTTTTTATTCTTAATATGGAGTTGGTCCTCCTTTAGCGGCAATAACAGCTGCAATGCGTCGGGGAATTGATTCATACAGCTTTTGGACAGTGGTTAGAGGAATCCTGAGCCATTCTTAGAGGCAAACCCTGCTCCAGTTCCTCCAAAGACGCCGGCGGTGGGAATCGGCTTCTGACCTGCTGCTCCAACTGACACCACAGATGCTCGATAATGTTAAGATCCGGGGATTGTGGAGGCTAATCCAAGCGTTCTACTTCACTAACATGCTCTTCAAACCAGTTTTTAACGACCCCAGCGGTGTGGATTGGTGCATTATCATCCTGGAAGACGGCGCCGCTATTGGGAAACAGCGTTTGGACCATGGGATGGACCTGGTCAGCCAATATTGACAGATAGACCTGGGCGTTAACCCTACCATGCAGTACTACAGCTGGGCCAAGAGTATTCCACGATATTGCTGCCCAAACCATCACAGATCCGCCTTAGGGTGTCTCAAATATACGAATGGAGGATTTCGGGGCGGGGCGACGCTTGCCCGTATTACACCTTTATAAAGGATTGTTATCACAAAATTTGACAGCTGTAGGAGGATATTTAGGGGTCACTCAAGTTCGCCACTTCTGTTTCACTTATACAAGATTTTCTTCTCTTTCGCAGGTGATGGTTACTAGAGCAGGAAACCAGTTGTGGTTGCTGGACAAGGCCCCAATTGCAGCGATTGTTTGTCCACGACTTCCATCGAAGGAGCAATGCCTGCTCCTTTACTTCCACCACCACCAAGACCAAGAGGGAAGGAAGACCAAATCGGAGAGCATTCGCCTGGTGGTGGAAACCATCTGGCCCATCTGGGAGAAGGCCAACATACCAACTACCACCAAGAAGTACGCAGGGGAGAAGCTGGCGAAGTTGATCGATACCTACGACGCACTCAAGAAGAACAGGACAAAGCCGCAAGAGGGTTACCGGTACAAGGAGGGGATGTTCAAGTCGGATTTGGAAGACGTGTTTGACGTGGCTCACTCTTCCGCGCTATCCTCCTCCAAGGTCCCTCAGGAGGACAAGGATTTTCTCACCTCGCAGAGTGAAGACAGGATGTCGTCAAGTCTTGCGGGGGTGGACCAGAAGACAGCGAAGAAGAAAGCTGTGAAGCGGAAGAGGGATCTTGCAGCCACGGCTAGGAAGAGTAAATGGGATGCTGGGGTGACACAGCTCATGGAGGTAGCGATCTTGGAGGTGGATGGTAGCAGCACTGAAATGAACACGGAAGACGAGGATGATGACGACGAGACGTACCAAGCGCCCAGCACCAGCAAGGCCCAGACTCAAAAGAAAAGGCGAATGAATGCCCTCACGGACCCGAATCTCATCGCTGCTTGGGATCGCGACAACATGTCCGTGAGACAAGCAACGTCGTCCTTTGCAGCAGCAGCTCAGAGTTTGGGTCATGACCTGGATGACCTGGTAATCTCGCCAGCAACTGTTCATCGAACACGGAACAAGATCCGAAAGGAGATGGGAGAAGAGTTGACCCGAAAGTTCGAAGCTTCTGGTCCTTTAGTGTTGCACTGGGATGGGAAACTGTTGGAAGATATCGCCAAGGAGAAGAAGGAGGTTGACCGGATTGCTGTTGTGGTGACGGGCGATGGAGTCGAGGAGCTTCTTGGTATACCCGTTGCGGTGGACGGCACTGGAAAAGAACAGGCTGCAGCCGTACTCCAGGAAGTCCAGGCTTTTGGCATTTCGGAGCAAATCATTGGACTGGGATTCGACACCACAGCTGTGAACGCTGGGATGATCCAAGGTGCTTGCGTTCGCATTGAGCAGGAGTTTGGCCGTCCCATATTGTGGTTGGCTTGCCGTCACCACGTCTTGGAGATCTTACTCAAGGATGTCTTCGTGCGATGTCTGGGGCCGTCCTCTTCCCCTGACATTCTCCTCTTCAAAAGATTTCAACAGCGGTGGGCCTCCATTGACAAAGGGTCATTCTTGTCCATCGGTGACGAAAGCAATCCCACAACAACTGACAACTGGGCAAATCAAGCGTCTTCCATGAAGAAATACCTGCAGCAGACGCTTTCCCACGGCACACATCCCCGAGAAGACTACCGTGAACTCCTCATCCTTTCCTACCGCTTCCTTGGCGGTCAGGTCCAGGGGGGATTTCGTCAGCCTGGGGCCTATCACCACGCCAGATGGATGGCCAAAGCCATCTATGCCCTCAAGATTTTCATGTTCCGTCACCAACTGGACCTGACAGCCAGGGAAGAAGGAGGACTTCGGCGGCTGTGTTTGTTCATCTCCCTCGCGTACGTGAAGCAGTGGAATGAGGCAATGGTCTCGAATCGAGCTCCACTGAACGACCTAGAGTTCCTTCGCCTGCTCGAGGCCTACCCTGACAAGGAAGTCAGCCACACGGCATCCATGGCCTTGAAAAGGCACCTGTGGTACCTCTCAGAGGATCTCGTGGGGCTTGGTTTCTTTGACGACCGCATTCCAAAGGACAAGAAGCTAAAGATGGTCCAACGACTTCAATCCCCCGCCACGAAGAAAGGACTCAAGCGGATCGATCCGAAGAACTTCAATCCACAGCAATCCATCGAGCTCTTCGTCACCCGGAGAACAAAAGAAGTCTTCTTCCGCGCGATCCTTCCAGAATCTGAGTCTCCCACCTTCCTCATGAAAGATCCAGAGGATTGGATCAATGACCAGGATTGGATCACGGCGCAAAAGAGGGTGAAAGCCCTGAAGGTGGTCAATGACGCCGCCGAGCGTGGTATCGCTTTGATGAAAAGATTCAATTCCACCATCACGCGTGATGAGAAGCAGAAGCAATTCGTCCTCAAGGTGGTTCGGGCTCACCAGAAGTTGATCCCCGTCAAGACGAAGGAGAGCTTGAAGAGTAAAATCAAGTAGTGTAGGACAGATTGATGAAAACAATCCATTTATACGCGCTTATTTCAATTAATGAAAGGTGCATTTCGTTTATTTTCATTTTTGTTCAGAAATAAAGAGAATAAGAGAATGATAGAAATTCTTTTTTTTCCTAAATAGCTACAAGAAAGTGTTAAACTTGAGTGACCTCTAAATACTGTTCGATTCCCATCATTTTTCGATTTTTAGAACCTCTATGCCTATTGAAATCGGGGCAGCATTCGCGAGCAAGAGAAAATCGAAAAAAAAAAATTTCTATGTATTAATGAGACACCCTAATCCGCCTCCATGCTTAACGGTTGGAGTCAGGCAGTCGGGGTTATAAGCATCTTTAGGCTGTCTCCAGACGTAAACTCGACCGGAACATGGAAATAGCGTAAAGGAGGATTCGTCGGAGTAGACTACCTTCTTCCACCGGTCCAGTGACCAATTCTTATGGTCATTACACCATTTTCTGCGCCGCTCAATGTTGATGTGCGAAAGGAAGGGTTTGGCAATTGCAGCCCTCCCATGGTATCCAGCTCCATGGAGCTCGCGACGTACAGTTCTGGTCGATACCGGGCTTGCAAGATGCTGGTTAAGCTCTGCAGTCACTTTTGAAGCTGTGGTCTTATGGTTCTTTGTCACAATGCGCTTTAGCGCCCGGCGGTCTTGATCACACAGCTTCTTCTTGCGTCCACTATTGTATTTGTCGGTGCTTGTCTTTCCATGGTTTTGGTATGCAGACATGACCATAGAGACAGTTCCTCTGGATACATTGAACATCTGAGCGGTTTTCGTCACCGATGCACCAGCCATCCGCGCTCCGACAATTTGCCCTCTTTGGAAGTCTGACAGGTCTTTCATAACTGCTAATTCATAATTCACTCAGATCTGTAAAAACAACGTGAGGGTTATAACATGACGTATGCACTCTCTGTTACGCATTTAAATAGGATTGCCAGTCATTTGACCGTTTACTTTGTGTCTGAGCAGTCCGTAAAGATAACAGGTGAAATCGGCGGGTGTTCATATTATTTTGTCTAACCCCTGTATATCTAAAAGACAACTGAATGTGCAGTCATTGACATACAGGTAATTATAATGTAATGAAAATGAAAAGGTTTATTGGCAGACTATAGTCCATATGACAAATATTATTAATACAATGACAGTTCATATACTAAGGATAGAAATATATACAACTGATTAGAAATAATACTGTAATGTCGAAGTTAAGTGGAGCTACAGACAGACGTTTTCGTACCAAGAAGTCCATAGCTTAGAGGATAAATGGCAGGACTCACGGACAGCTTGGATGATCGGGTTGGTTGATTTTTTAATTCTTTGCATTAGATTGTGTTGAGCCCCGTCTTGTTACCTCCGGGAAGCTCGGGACATTGCGGGTAGCAAACATTTGCGAAGCTGAGCATCTCGGGGGGGGGGGGGGGGTAATTTATGTAAGAGTCTAAAAGACCTGTTGTACAGCAAATTTAGAGTTCTGCCAGAACCTTTTTTATAATTCACCCACAGTTGCTGTCCGTATATATTACTGCAGAAAGTAGGAAAGAGAGTGTCTTTAGCTTCACTTGTACAGAATCGAAAGTTCCTTATAGTCATATTCGTTTTAGCACACAGGCTTCGAGATTGTTTTCTTATATCCGAGTCATCGCTGAAGGAGCTGGTAATAGTTTGACCCAAATATTTAAACTCTTGTACTTCCTGAATTACTTCACCATTCATTTTAAACCTTATATCAGCTGGCTGATTACAGCTTTTAGGATGAAATTGCATAACCTTAGTTTTTGAAACATTAAAAAGAATATCATGTTTCTGCGAATACACTTCGCAGACTTTTAGTAGCCGATCCAGACCTTTAACAGAGGGACTTATTAACACCATATCATCGGCATAAACTAAGTTATTTATCCTTGTGTTATCTATACAACATCCCACTGTTGCCTCATTAAGTGAAGCAATTAATCCGTCGATATACACATTAAACAGCATAGGGGAGAGCAAGGAGCTTTGTCTCACCCCGCAAGAGGAGCCAAAACACTCGGATAGTACATTGCCCCACCTAACATTGAAAGATTGGTGGGAATACAAAAATTTCAATAAATTTAATATGTACATGGGAACCTTCCTGTCTTCTAGTTTTGCAAATAAAATATTGTGATTCACCCTATCATATGCCTTACTTATATCTAGGAAACAGCTATAAATAGTTGAATTAATGTCAATGTATTTAGATATTGTTTCTTTAAGTACATAGATACACAGGTCAGTTGAGTGGGACCTTTTAAAGCCAAACTGATTAGGAGATGTCCATAGGAAATCATTTAATCGGCGTAACAAGAGTTTTTCTAGTAGTTTCGAGAAGCCTGTATTCGTATTCGTATTCGTATCTGTATTCGTAAAGACAAACAATTAATATAATAGTGAACAGCGTTGAACTCCATGTAGTTTACTGGTCTTATACTGTACAGTAATAAGGTTCCATTATGACAGCATTTCTTAACCTGGGGGGAAATTTCAGGAATCCAGGGTGGATTTACGGCAGAATTTTGTTTGGTGTTCATATAATTAGTGTGCATTATAAGTCTGCTAATGTTATTAAATTTTGTCTTCGACGCTACCTTTTTCCGTATCCTAATGGAGGGGGAAATCGGGTAAGGCGAACTGGTCGAAGGGGGAAATGACACGAAAAAGGTCAAGAACCGCTGCATTATGATTACTGCAGATCTATATCAACAGCTACTACAATATAACTTTTTATATGCTAGTGAATGCTAAATGTTCGCCTGCACGAAATTTTCACATTTTTCGCGTATCCAGCAGGCGAAAATTTGACAATTTAAACTAATCTTTGGAAGATAATAAGAAAATAAAACTTAGATCATTAAAATACTTTATGTTCAAAGTAAATTCAGTATATTGTAATAAAACATTGTAAAGTAAAGGCAGTAAAATTTTTTTAAATTATGCTGTATTAATACTGGATAACAAGGATGTCATGAATGCCGCTAATTTCCCAACCCTTCCGAATGGTCTCCCTCATTTTCTGTAGGTTATCCCATGCAGAGACAATCCATTTAGCATTAATAGGTTTCAGTGTGGAGAGCTTCAAATCTATCTTCCCGAGAGATTCATTTACGTAAAGTGGTGCTGAAACTTTATCCGCATACCAAGAGGTAAAACTTGCCTTGATGTACGACCTCAACCTCGATCAATCACAGTCCAGAATTTATGACGTCATTTTAATGATGTCATTCATGACGTCATTTTAATATGCAATTTTATAACTAGCAACTGTTGACGCAAAATTATGATGCCGCGAACTCGTCCAAGGATATGAAAGAGCGAAAATTTGCTGCCGCGAAATTAACCTGGTTTACAGTATATATACTTATAAGGTCATACAATATTATACTAATGTTTGTGAAATGACGTTCATGGGCTAACCGAAGTGTTTACATGGTTACTGGAATGATCTATGTTCATATTATATTTCTACACCTATGACGAACACCGACTCAGAAAATGAATCCAGCTCAAGATAAAACTACACAGCGAGGCCCGATAATTGGTATGCGGGAAGCAGGACTCTCTGTAGCTGACATAGCCATGGAACTGGGAATTTCGAAGCCTACTCTTCGACGCTGTGTGCAGAGGTGGCAGAAGACTGGGAATCTGCTAGATCGTCTTAAGTGTGCGGCACCAAGAAAGACCACCCCAGAATAGACGGCAGAATAAAAAACGAAGTACAGAACGATCCTATCAAAAACGCAGTCGCCATCTGGGAGACACTACATATGGGCGTGTCAGTGGACACCGTAAGGAGACGGGTGCATGAAGCAGGATATCACTACCGTACTCCTGCCAAAAAAGAGAGGATCGAGGAACGGCATCGTCAGGCCAGGCTCTCGTTTGCTCGCCAGCATCTAAATTATGATCTCGCATACTGGAGCAGCGTTATCTTCTCTGACGAGAAGACGTTTGCGTCTACAACTCACAGCCCTCTTCAGTGTTAGCAACAGGACAACACGAGATATGCCCGCTAAACTATCGAAGTGGCAAGGAGTGTTCACCATGCACCTGCAAGGACTAGGAGTGCTGACTGAGATCCACGGGAAGTTTACAGCAGATCAATATATAGAGATCATGGAGGAGGTGATGCTGCCTTCTGTACGCGTGTTTGCCTTGCCCTATCCTGAATAGATTATCTTTATGTATGTATGTTGTATTTGTGTTAAGAATATTATACTATTACTAGAGTAAGATTTATGCATTAAACGAATTTGTATGTCCGGTTTCCACATTTACATGGGACGAATAATGGTTATAAAATTGTTCTTTAACTCTTTCAGTACTATGAAAACCCTTTAGGATTTTATTCTGGATAACTGCAGAGTGCAGACTGTATTATTTGTATAACGGCGAACAATTACATTTAGCTCAGAGAAACCCCTAATACATAGGTGTTAAAACCTATCTCGAATAGTGGGTTACTGATGAAGCGTATGGATGAGATATAATTCTACTTTTAATATTTAAAATCCATTTGCAGGACAACTCTCCCATCCATACCGCCAGGATTGCTAGAAGGTGGTTCGAGGAGCAGCGAAATCTAGAACTACTGGACTGGCCTAGTAAGGGGTGTGACCTCAACCCCATTGAGAATGTGTGCGGGAATGTGGTGAACTCGTGGGAGCCTGGGCAGGAGTGGACCAGCCGCCAGCTGCTAGATCACACTATGGCTGAGTGGGAGATATTCCGAAGGAACACATACATCATACATAACCATGTTGCATCTGTACCACACAGATTCCAAGATGTAATAGACAATAATGGGGATGGACCAAATACTAACTATGAACCGGGTATACTGTAGGTGTGCCATTTATGTTAATCTATGGCAAATTGTGAGCATTTTGTATGACTTTATCATTTTGTATGATAAACTATTTAGTAAAACATTCTCAACCATTGCATATTTGTTGTAATAAAGAATTGGTGTTTTATTGTGTGTATATATATATATATATATATATATATATATATATATATATATATATATATATATATATATATATATATATATGCGAAAGGCACATAGCAGAAATGGCTATAAGCACCTGAAACAGCTACGTAGAATGTGTAGCAGCAAAAATTGAAAAATTAAATATGGTACGAATTGTAATGTATAGACCCCCAAACCGCCAACCTCAAAATTTTCAGATTCCATTACAGAGGTAAGAAACTTGGTAAAAGATGTACACTCTCCAACCCCAAATATTTTTCTCTGTGGTGATTTTAATTTCCCATTCATGAAATATAAAAGGATAGGAAAAAATATATGTATACACCAGGACAAGGGGGGCACACGAGAAGACCAGGAGCAGGTAAAAATGCTACTAGCTCTAGCTGATGAATTTATGTTAACGCAAGAAATAACAGAAAACAAAAAAAACAACTACCTAGATTTGGTATTCACAAACAACAGTAATCTAATTGATAATGTAAAAATATCCCCAACTATGATATCGGACGACAACATCATTGAAATAACTAATATAAAGGCAACAGGAAAGGAAAGAACACGCACAACAGAAAGAAACAAATTCGAAATTTTTAATTTTCACTCCAAAGCTATAAACTGGCAAGATGTTGCATCCAGCATGGAAGTAATAGATTGGAAAACCATTTTCGAGGCCAAGACAACGGAGGAGATGCTAATGACGTTAGAGGAGAAGACGTTAGAAATTGTGGAAAAACATGTCCCAAAGATACAACAAAGAGGAAAGAGAAGCAGGTTCGAAAGACAAAAGAGGGCATTGTTTCGAAAGAGAAAAAGAGTGACTGCAAAATTAAGTAATTGTAAAGATAACAACATCAGAAAAATATTAAATGATAAACTGCAAAGTATCGATGTCGTCATACAGTAACTAATCGAGAAGTATACAGAAAAAGAAGACGACGCTAAGAAGCGATAAAGGCTAACTCAAAGTACTTCTATAATTTCGCAAAAAGAAAGTCGAAAAACCATGCGACTATCGGACCTTTAAAAAATGAGAACAGTGCTTTATCTGATGATCTGACAGAAATATCTGAAATATTAAGAGCTCAGTACGAATCATGTTTCAGTATTCCAAAAACCGACAAATTGATATGCGATAGAATCGCGTTTTTGAAGAAGAACCACAAGGGGAAAGTATAACGGATTTCGACTTTACGACGGATGATATTACACAAGCCATAGGGAAACTAAAAACACACTCAGCGGCAGGACCAGATAAATGGAATGCCACACTGATCAAAAACTGCAAGAATGCAATCGCTGAGCCCCTATACTGGATATGGAGACGATCACTAGACACGGGAGAAATACCGGGCATCCTGAAGAGCGCGAACATAGTCCCAATATATAAAGGAGGAGATCGATCTGAGGCCAAAAACTATAGGCCGGTATCGCTTACATCCCATCTCACTAAAATATTTGAAAGAATAGTCAGACAGAAAATCTGTGACTTTTTGGAAACTCAGAAAAAATTCAATGATAACCAACACGGGTTTCGGTCAGGCAGATCATGCCTATCACAACTAATGGAACACTACAACAACATTATTGATTCACTTGAAAGTAATGAAGACAATGATGTACTATACACAGACTTTGCTAAAGCGTTCGACAAGTGTGACCACGGAATCATAATACATAAACTGAAATATATGGGAATAACAGGAAAAGTAGGGAAATGGATATATAATTTCCTTAGTGAGCGGCGGCAAGTCGTTACAGTACAAGGAGTATTCCAGAGCAAAAGATTTAGGGGTTGTACTGACAGATGATGCGAAATTTGAAACACAAAATAAGATAGCAGTAAACAGAGCAAAGAGAATAACGGGTCAGATATTGAGAACCTTTAAACGAAAGGATAGGAATGTAATGATTCCTCTACTGAAAACCCTGATCATACCCAAATTGGAATACCGCTCGGTCCTAACATCCCCATATAAGAAAGAAGACATTAGACGCCTGGAAGGGATCCAGAGAAGCTTCACAGCCAAGACCAATGGGTGCAAAGAGCTAAATTACTGGGAAAGGTTACGCGAACTAGACCTATATTCACTGGAAAGGAGAAGAGAGAGATACACCATTATTTACATTTGGAAAATAGTGGAAAAACTAGTTCCTAATCTTACTCTGAACCCTATAACTCCCCAAAGAACGGTGGAAAGTAGAAACGGTAGACTGTGTCGTATTCCCGAATTGAAGGCGAGACAAGGAACATCCTTAACCCTGAAAGAAAATAGTTTTGTAGTTTTGTAGTGAGAGGACCAAAACTGTTTAATCAGTTGCCCAAAGACCTAAGAAACACGAAGGGAGTTGCAGTGAACATCTTCAAAAGAAGACGAGACGCCTAGCTCAGAACAATCCCCGATGAGCCGGGCGTACCTGGCTATGTGAGGTGGAGAACGCAAGAATCCAACTCAGTACTTCACCAGGCCAACTCGAGAGGAGGGGCGACAAGCTTGACCTTCGCGAAATGAGAAATCATCGCGCGAAACCTTTGTAAGATTTTAAGGTAAGGTTTTATATATACTGTATATATATATATATGTATGTATAGAAACGACGTAAGTATAGAGGAGCGTTCTGCACACGAGGAAGAGAAATAACGAACAAATGAAAAATGAGGTGACCGCCCGGGAATCGAACCCAGGATCTTCCGATTGCCGGTCAGATATGCTATCCACTACACCACGGGCCTCGATCAGTTAGAAGTCGTAATTCTCATACATAGGGCAGAAACCAATGCCCTGAGAGGGCACCCTCGCAAATCGTGAATATGTACATTTAACTGCAATGACCACGCAGTATATTAATGTATAGAAACGACGTAAGTATAGAGGAGCGTTCTGCACACGAGGAAGAGAAATAACGAACAAATGAAAAATGAGGTGACCGACCGGGAATCGAACCCAGGATCTTCCGATTGCCGGTCAGATATGCTATCCACTACACCACGGGCCTCGATCAGTCAGAAGTCGTAATTCTCATACATAGGGCAGAAACCAATGCCCTGAGAGGGCACCCTCGCAAATCGTGAATATGTACATTTAACTGCAATGACCACGCAGTATATTAATGTATAGAAACGACGTAAGTATAGAGGAGCGTTCTGCACACGAGGAAGAGAAATAACGAACAAATGAAAAATGAGGTGACCGACCGGGAATCGAACCAGGATCTTCCGATTGCCCGTCAGATATGCTATCCACTACACCACGGGCCTCGATCAGTCAGAAGTCGTAATTCTCCTACATAGGGCAGAAACCAATGCCCTGAGAGGGCATCCTCGCAAATCGTGAATATGTACATTTAACTGCAATGACCACGCAGTATATTAATGTATAGAAACGACGTAAGTATAGAGGAGCGTTCTGCACACGAGGAAGAGAAATAACGAACAAATGAAAAATGAGGTGACCGCCCGGGAATCGAACCCAGGATCTTCCGATTGCCAGTCAGATATGCTATCCACTACACCACGGGCCTCGATCAGTCAGAAGTCGTAATTCTCATACATAGGGCAGAAACCAATGCCCTGAGAGGGCACCCTCGCAAATCGTGAATATGTACATTTAACTGCAATGACCACGCAGTATATTAATGTATAGAAACGACGTAAGTATAGAGGAGCGTTCTGCACACGAGGAAGAGAAATAACGAACAAATGAAAAATGAGGTGACCGACCGGGAATCGAACCCAGGATCTTCCGATTGCCGGTCAGATATGCTATCCACTACACCACGGGCCTCGATCAGTCAGAAGTCGTAATTCTCATACATAGGGCAGAAACCAATGCCCTGAGAGGGCACCCTCGCAAATCGTGAATATGTACATTTAACTGCAATGACCACGCAGTATATTAATGTATAGAAACGACGTAAGTATAGAGGAGCGTTCTGCACACGAGGAAGAGAAATAACGAACAAATGAAAAATGAGGTGACCGACCGGGAATCGAACCCAGGATCTTCCGATTGCCGGTCAGATATGCTATCCACTACACCACGGGCCTCGATCAGTCAGAAGTCGTAATTCTCATACATAGGGCAGAAACCAATGCCCTGAGAGGGCACCCTCGCAAATCGTGAATATGTACATTTAACTGCAATGACCACGCAGTATATTAATGTATAGAAACGACGTAAGTATAGAGGAGCGTTCTGCACACGAGGAAGAGAAATAACGAACAAATGAAAAATGAGGTGACCGACCGGGAATCGAACCAGGATCTTCCGATTGCCGTCAGATATGCTATCCACTACACCACGGGCCTCGATCAGTCAGAAGTCGTAATTCTCCTACATAGGGCAGAAACCAATGCCCTGAGAGGGCATCCTCGCAAATCGTGAATATGTACATTTAACTGCAATGACCACGCAGTATATTAATGTATAGAAACGACGTAAGTATAGAGGAGCGTTCTGCACACGAGGAAGAGAAATAACGAACAAATGAAAAATGAGGTGACCGACCGGGAATCGAACCCAGGATCTTCCGATTGCCGGTCAGATATGCTATCCACTACACCACGGGCCTCGATCAGTCAGAAGTCGTAATTCTCATACATAGGGCAGAAACCAATGCCCTGAGAGGGCACCCTCGCAAATCGTGAATATGTACATTTAACTGCAATGACCACGCAGTATATTAATGTATAGAAACGACGTAAGTATAGAGGAGCGTTCTGCACACGAGGAAGAGAAATAACGAACAAATGAAAAATGAGGTGACCGACCGGGAATCGAACCAGGATCTTCCGATTGCCCGTCAGATATGCTATCCACTACACCACGGGCCTCGATCAGTCAGAAGTCGTAATTCTCCTACATAGGGCAGAAACCAATGCCCTGAGAGGGCATCCTCGCAAATCGTGAATATGTACATTTAACTGCAATGACCACGCAGTATATTAATGTATAGAAACGACGTAAGTATAGAGGAGCGTTCTGCACACGAGGAAGAGAAATAACGAACAAATGAAAAATGAGGTGACCGCCCGGGAATCGAACCCAGGATCTTCCGATTGCCAGTCAGATATGCTATCCACTACACCACGGGCCTCGATCAGTCAGAAGTCGTAATTCTCATACATAGGGCAGAAACCAATGCCCTGAGAGGGCACCCTCGCAAATCGTGAATATGTACATTTAACTGCAATGACCACGCAGTATATTAATGTATAGAAACGACGTAAGTATAGAGGAGCGTTCTGCACACGAGGAAGAGAAATAACGAACAAATGAAAAATGAGGTGACCGACCGGGAATCGAACCCAGGATCTTCCGATTGCCGGTCAGATATGCTATCCACTACACCACGGGCCTCGATCAGTCAGAAGTCGTAATTCTCATACATAGGGCAGAAACCAATGCCCTGAGAGGGCACCCTCGCAAATCGTGAATATGTACATTTAACTGCAATGACCACGCAGTATATTAATGTATAGAAACGACGTAAGTATAGAGGAGCGTTCGTTATTTCTCTTCCTCGTGTGCAGAACGCTCCTCTATACTTACGTCGTTTCTATACATTAATATACTGCGTGGTCACTGTGTTGCTGAAGAATTCCTCTTGATTTGAAACCACATTGGAATATAAACTTTCATAATATAATCCACGATACACTTAAGGTTGTTTGAAGGTTCTTCAGTTGAAACGTAGAGACGAAGTATGTGGTTAGCAGTTGTCACCCATCTGGAGTGTGCCATTTTGCCTGGTTTCCTTTGAGCTAGAGAGGGAGTACATTCACCTTTTGACACAGCATCATAGATTTCTGCCAAATATTTCTGATCTGTGCTCAGATCATCTCTGTCAACTACAATTTCTTCCATTTCAACTCTTTCAAACTCAACAACAGGTCTCTTTTCACAATCAATTAACTCTTTTCCTATAGGCCCTGTAAAACTATGAGGACCTGTTGTTTTACCATCAATATCAGTCACTATGTGCAGCAAGGGAAGTTCATTAGTGTGAAGCAAGCAAATCAGCCACTGGAGTGCTCTCTGAAAGTGCTCTTCAATACTTCTTATCACTCCTCCGTTTGGTCCTGTATTAACTGCTGTCCCGTCACATCCAATGGCTTTAACTTCTGAAGTATCAATCTCATTTGAGCGAAAAAAATCCAAAATTGCAGAAGATATACTCTGCGCTGAGCCAGAAGTGGGAGTTACATGCCCAACATAATGCGAGTTCGGTTCTTGAAGCAAAGTGACACGTTTTTCTGTTATATTTTTTTGATAACCTTTACTGCCAACTTTTTCTTGCACTGCAGTTCTGTCCTTTCTTCCATCGAAATAGATACTCTCCATAGTTTCTTCTTCATAATCTCTCTTTTGAATGATAGATCTCACTCTTTTTCTAGCTCTCCTTACTTTGCATCTGTCTATTACTGAACTTAAATCTTTTTCGTTTATAATTCCCACGTCTTCAAGAACAGCCGAAGCAATTATAGCAGCAGACCTGTCTGACACACCAGTTCTGTTACAAGCTTAGCCAATGATGAGATTGTTCCATGATGAGATTGTTCCATCGATTTGATTCTCTGTGTCGGTTCATAATCAGAATCCGCTCCTTCTGTTTCACTTGATGTTGATGACAGTGTTTCAGTTGCTTGTCCTTTACTGGTAGATGGTTTTGGTTCATACTGTTTCATTCTCTGTTGTCTTCTAGCAATAGTTGTTAGATCTTTACGAGTTTGTGAAACATCAAGAGAGCCTATTGCCAATTTTCTTCTTGTTCTCTGATCTTTAAGGAAGTCTTGTTCAATTGCTGGAACCTTGAGATGGTTTTCACATGAACACTTATCAAAATTTTCACATTTGCAAGCACTGATGTCAAATAATTTGTTTTCTGCCTCATTTTGAAATGTTTGTAATTTAATTTTGAATGAGTCACTATCTTGTTTCCTTTTTATTGACTTTAGAAGGTTTTGACATTTTTCATGGTAATTTTTAATCATTTGAACGACACGGTTATGAGAAACAATAGGAATAGAGGCTGTTTTCCACAAATCTTCGAGAGTTTTTGAGAGAACACCCGAAATTTCTGCAACTATAGGCTCTTTCTTCGATGTCTTCAGATTCAACCTTATTTGATGAAAATATTTCATGACGTCCTTATAGGTTGGAAGGCACCTCTTGTCTAGATCAGCTGAAGCCCCAAATATAGGGCAACTTGAAGAAGTTCTTATTGCTTGAGCTGGTACTGACATTGTGAAAAACACAGTAATTAATATAAAAATTAAGAAATTACTCCTAAAACGTAAAATATTCTTGCATTCTGCAGAGGTTTTGTATATTACACCAACGTATTATTATGCACTAAAATATGCAGTATATGTCCACATATGCGTGTTGTCGTGTTTCAAAGATGTATTAACAGCAAGAGCAACACAATCCACATCTTACCCGAAACGTAGCTAGCACAACACTGCGGGGATGTGAGAGCAAGAAGGCCTGGTAGAGTGTTGTGAGTCATGACTAGGCTGACCATACGTACCGTTTTGAACGGGACAGTACCGTTTTTTTTATATTTCCTGGCCGTCCCGTCGTTTTAATAAAAATGTCAATTTTGTCCCGGTTTATGTACTTACTTTTTCATGAATACAGAATATTACATAACCCCCGTCCCTTTTTTGCCATCCCAATGTCCCGTTTTTGTCTCAAGGAAATATGGTCAGCCTAGTCATGACTCATCAGTCATCACTCACTGACTCATTGCCGTATATGGCAATGACGAGCAACACACCATACCAGACTGTCGGGAAGCTTCTAGAACGATGTGGGAGTACTACATGACGTACAAAGTGAATTTATTAGCGTATCGGCTGAATATGCAAAATACGTGATTTATGCGGATTTTTCCGTATTTTGTAACGTTTGCGGTGGCACAAGATATTATCGCAGGACAAAAATATTTAAAACTAGTCTAAAATAAACCTTTAGGATGTGTTTCCTCGCTATTACAAGAAGGTAGGATGAAAATTAAAACTATAAGAAAATAGTGAAAAAATGCGTATTTTGGCGCATTTTTTTAATTTTCAACGCGCGGGCGGAGGCAGAAGATATTATTGCAGATCTCTAAGATTTTACACACTCACTTTTGACGTGGAAGAGCCACATTTCCGTGCTATTACTAAACGAAAATCGAAAAAAGTGTAAAAACGCTCCGCCCTAACGCTCATATGTAGTCTCTCCTGGACGTTGGTCCATCAACGTCATTTCACAAAGATTAGTATAATATTGTATGAATTTATAAGTATATATAAATATGTTTATGCTAGTACAACCGTGGATTATTCTTATGTGATTTTGATAATCAGTTACTGTTATTCAGATCGAAATTTTTAACAAGTTCTTTGTGTAACAATTAATAAGCCATTTCCAACGAACTCTCTCTGCTCCTCTACCTCGCTCTCTCTCTCACACTGTCTCAATCTTTTTCTCGCTCAATGTCAATATATATATATATATATATATATATATATATATATATATATATATATATATACGAGGGCCACTCAATGTATTTTGTCCCACTTTTTTTCTTTCCAAGTTTCCTTGTAAGTTCCAGAAATTTTGGTAAAAGTCCGCTGGGTTCCGTCGGAGCCACCTCTTAACCTCCTTAACAACCTCATCGTCACTCTGAAACTTTCTTCCACGAATAGCATCCTTCATTGGCCCAAATAAATGGAAGTCTAAAGGTGTCAGATATGCCTTCACACAAATATGCCTTCAGAAGTTGTAATACTAATAATGCCATTTTTTATCACGCCAGCCAAAATAATCATGCTATAGATTGGGAATCAAGTAAGGTACTTTATAAATGTAATAATTATGTCAAAAGAAAAATAATAGAATCTGTGTGTATAGAAAAAGTAGATAATTTTAATTTGTGCGAAGGTACTTATAAGTTAGACCCTTTAATGAGATTCTTGGTCAAAAAATCCCTTACGGAGTCGTGGGAACGTGTTCGAACCTAAGTGTGAATTTCTTAAATGTCTCTGGATTGGAATGTTTCCTTACTCGCCTTTAGTAAATGTAATAATGGAAGTAATAAATGTGGAAATAAATATAAATGCAACAGATGTAATAATAAAGGTAATATTATAAATTTAATAATTAGGGTAAAGGTAATAATAATAAATGTTAAAAAAAAAAAAAATGTAAATGTAATAATAAATGCAGTAATTATGTCAAAATATTAGAATCTGTATGTATAGAACAAGAAGATAGTTTTAATTTGTGGGAATGTACTTATAAGCGGACCCTGTAATAAAAATGCCCTTCCAGTGTCGGGAGAACGGTATCTAACCTAGGTGCGAATTTCTCAATGATTTCTGGATTGTTTCCTAATCGGCTTTTTTCATTCGTTTTTCGGTTTATAAGTTCTGTATAATAAACAATAATGTAATAACGAATGTAATAATAAATTTATAATTTCTGTAATAAATAATTATGCAATATTAAATGTAATAAATTTAATAATAAATGTAATAATTATGTAAAAAAATATAATAGAATCTGTATGTTTAGAAGAGGAAGATAGTTTTAAATTTGCGCGAATGTACTTAATGAAAATGCCCTTCCGGTGTCGGCAGAATGGGATCTAACCTAGGTGCGAATTTCTTAACGGTCGGTCCCTGGACTGTTTTTCCCTCTTGTTTTGGTTCATTCGTGTTTCTGTATCCACCCGAGGAGGATGCCAGTGGGCGTCGAAACTGTCGTGGAAATAAACTCTGTCTATTAGAGTGGGTTTTATTTTCATATTTTGACCTTCACGTAGAAAAAAGTGAAGTTTTTTGCATTTATTGTATAAGACAAGTAAACATGGAGTTCAACGCTGTTCACAATCATATTAATCGTTTATCTTTATGAACACAGATATTACATTATAATTAGGGGCCGTTCAAAAATTACGTAACGCTATTTTTGCTAAAATTTGACACCGCAGATCCCCCAGGAACGTTCTGTAACGCTGGACCAGGCACCTCCTAAGATGTTATGTAACACTTCCCCCATCCCACACCTCACACGTTACGGAAAGTTACAGGTGGGGAGGGGTCAGGTTTTAGCAAAACTAGCATTACGTAATTTTTGAACGGAGCCTTACCTGTATGTCAATATTATATGTTGTTGGACTAGGTTGTCCCCCTCCAACCCACCTTACCCCAGCTGGAGTACCTTGAGTATCACTGCGGCGTTGACACATGTACAGAGTCGCCTGTGAGGCGAGGAACATTACATATACGGGCAACTGTACGTATATACACGGTGGCGCAAAAGTCGCGCATCATAGGAATTTTTAGTGTTGATTATATATTATTTTTTTTCTTTTAGGTAGGGGATGGGTGCGAAATTAACAATAGACGAGAGGGTGAGCTTTGTTTTAATGTATGGAATACCAGGTACAACAAATCGATGAATCGGTACAGAATTTAAATTTTGTCCCGATTCATCGATTTGTTGTACCTGGTATTCCATACATTAAAACCAAGCTCACCCAGTCGTCCGTTGTTAATTTCGCAGCCATCTCCTGCCTAAAAGAAAAAAATATATATTATAGTCAACACTGAAAATTCCTATGATGCGCGACTTTTGCGCCACCCTGTAATTCTCTCTTGCCTTTTCCCTTCATGGGAGATATCCTATGGGGTATGCTAAATCCTTAAAAACGTTCCTAACTTACAGACAAGAAACAATATCAACATATTTGGAATGAATTTGAAAAAAAGTGTATGGGAGCATCAGAACGTGTCTCCTTTTGAAATACTTTAAAAAATGGTTTATTCATGGATGATTTTATAACATGGATATTCAGAAACGGAAACTGCTTATCTCGCTCTTTCGCTAAAATTATTATTATTAAGAATTCTTTGTAACGGAATAGTTTTTTTGGATTATTATTATTATTTTTATTATTATTATTGTTATTATTATTATTTATTATTATAGATCAACTATTTATAACGTTTTTCGCACAGGAGAATATTTTGTGAACCTCTCAGAAGACCTCGTTATTACGTTAAGTCCATAAAAAAATTAAACAATAAAAAACTTTAGTTGCTCTCTTTCTGGACCGATCCAAAGCTTTTGATTCAGTGGAATACTCAATTCTGACCCAAATATTGGTTTTACTGTTTTGTTCATACTCTTCTTGCAGGAGTTACTAAGCTGGAAGTTGAACATCGTCCTGATGCCAGACATTCCAACTTTGCACATTTATGAAGACCAAATTTCATTCTTGTATCTGTGAAGAAAGTATGCACTATCTGTAGTAGTTGTTGTACTGTAGGTTGCGGTCTGCGTCTGCGTATAATTTTAAGTCATCCATAAACAAGAGATGATTAATAGTTTTGTCGAGGTTTCTTTGTCTGGTTTGACGTAGGTTATAGCCGATGTTGCTGTTTCTTAAAAGTGTGTTTAAAGGGTCCAAAGAAACACAGAAGAGGAGGAGAGAGAGACCATCTCATTGGAATATGCCCCTCTGCATTCTAATTCTAGGGATGGTTATTTTTCTTTTGCTCTGGTTTAGGGTGATGGTTATTTTTCCTTTGCTCTGGTTTAGGGTGATGGTAGTTTTCCACATATGCATGTGGTTTTCTATTGTTCTTATAATAGTTGGGTGCACCTTATACAGTCGTAGACACTGTAATATCTAAGAGTTGGGGAGACTATCAAAACCATTCTGATAATCTATCCAAGCCATGCTTAAATTTCTACCGCTCTTCCTACAGTCTTCCAGGATGGTCTTCTTTAATTAAAGCTGGTCCTTTGTGCCAAAGCAGTTTCTCTTACATCATGCTTGTTCTTTCTCTAGGTAGTGTTCCAATCCGAGATGATCGCATATTCTGTCGGCAATTAAGCCAGTGAAGAACTTGTAGGCGGTGGTGAGGGAGCATATGGGCCGATATTTGTTTGGGAGTAGTGTTTCTGCTGCCTTAGGGATAAGAGTAATGTTTCTGCAAGTCAGCCATTCTGGTGTTGCCTCCTCTCCTTTAAGGATTTTATTGAAACAGACACTGTAATGGTAATGTAATGGGGTTATTTGTTTTAACCAGAAATTTGGTAATTTGTCTGGACCAGGTTTTGTGAAATTCGAAAAATTTGCCAGTTTATATGCAATTTTACTATAAGTAATGATTATCTCTTCCACTTCTGGATTACAGTATTTTCATTTGCTACTCATGTTTTGCATCCATTCTGCATTTTCATTATGATTTTCACGGTTTTCAAAGAGAGATCTCCAGTAGGTTTCTAGCTAGGCATCATTTGGTGGTTCTTTAACTTCAATATTGTCCTTGATGAGTGCTCGATAGAAGTTTCTAGAGTTTGCAGTGAATTGGCGATTATGGTTTTTCATGTCTATTTGAGTTTGCATTTTTTAGTCTCCTTGCTATGGCCGAGATTTTCCTTTCCAATTCCGGTGCTTTGCTGTGGAGCTGGTTATTACTGATTTTGTATTTCCTCTTTACCTTTTCTATTTATTTTTTTGAGTCTTCCATGGGATACTGGGATTGAATATACTGTTTCATCTGGTTTAGTTCTCTTCTGGCTTGTGTTAGCTGTTTTTGAAGTTTCAGTTTCCAAGGGGGATGGGTCTTCAGTTTTTTTGTCTTATGTTCTCTATTACCATACATTGGTTGGTGGTTTGGGATGAGCTTCCTCTGTACGTATAATCCATAAGCATCGTTTTATGATAAAGTTCAGTGAGCTCGGTATTTGCTGGTACCAGGCTAGATGGCTGTATTTACCTTTTCAAACAATTCTTTGAATTATCTATTTTTGATAAGTTTGATAAGAATTGGTCTGTCTTTCATGTCCATATATTTTACTGTTTCAATCAGATTTGATAATTCTTCCTCTATTACTATTTGTATTGGGTCTATATCAAGGTCAGGCGATATTGGTGAAGGGGGACGATATCAGAGTCTGTTGGGGATGAAGATGGTAAGTCAAATGATCCAGATGAGCCGGATAGTGGTGAGTCAGATATCAGAGTCTGTTGGGGATGAAGATGGTAAGTCAAATGATCCAGATGAGCCGGATAGTGGTGAGTCAGATGATCCAGATGGGCTGGATGATGGTCAGTCGGATGGTCTAGAAGAGCTTGATGGTGGCCCGCTAGGGTTTGGGTCACTGGCAGGCAGTTGGAATGCTTCTTGTTTATTCGAGTTGCTAGTTGGAGTGGTATTCATTGTACTGACATTTGTATGTATTGGGGTTGGGCGTAATGGAAGAAGGACTGAGTTTATGATAGGGTTCTGTTTTTTCTGCTGGCCAGTGATCGTTGTGAATGTTAGGGATCAGGGCCATTTGCCTGGCCTGGTGGTTTCCCTTGCATGGATCCTGTTATGGGGGTTTCCCCCAGTTCCAGGATTTAGAAAGCTCGCGCCATCGCTTTTCTCTTCCCGCCTGGCGCGGGAGCGGGTTAAGGGGATCTTTTTATCGTGGGCGACGTCCTGCCAGTATTCAGCTTTCTTCCTTGGCATTTTCATTCATCTTCCTTGCTGTCCACGGCTTCTTATTTGGTATTCGAAGCTGCCCTCCAAGGAAGGGGTGCCCCCATCCGCAACCTGAGGGACGTGATGGATGGCCCGAGGCAGGCTCACCAGTTCATTCATTATGAAGTTAGATATGTGTTTTTAGACTGGTTCAAGTCTTACTTAAATAAGAGAGCATTACGTGAGACTAGTTAAACGTTAATCAGACATTTAATCAATCACCCACGGAATGCCACAGGGTTCGATATTGGGATCCTCCCTATTTTTGCCCTCTGTCAATGACTTTCATAACTGCCAGAACGCAACCAATATTCAGTATGCAGATGACAGGACACTGACACACGTTCTGTAGTCCATGATGATAATTAATAGAGTGTCAGAGATGAAAGTATAAGCTGTAATTTTAAATGAAAAAACAACTTTTAACCCACATTGAACACATTAAATAAACTCAAAATTCACTTATATCTTGCATAAATTAAAATGCTAAATTCCAAAATACGAGTATATACTGCTCCATCTATATTACTTCCTCGTACACTTCACATCTACATAACAAAGCAGTTTGGGGAAATACAAGCCATTATATCGTTTATCCATTAAATGCATTGCATAAAAAATTGCCAGAATCATATCAGGTGCCAAAATTAAACGAGAACACACAAAAAGTAGTTTATATTTGGAATAATCTGGAAACAAATTTAAAAGCGAATGCTTCTCATAGAAAGTTGTGTATTCATTTAAAAAGGAAAATCTTGGATGGGTTTTAGTTTCCCTATTTCCCATTCTTCTCATAATAATCATTCAGGAGGGCCAGAAACTGGCATCGTGCTTAGGCCAAATAATGTGTCCCATTGCTCAGTGTTTTCACTTCGTTTATAAGGAAATGGTGTTACCCACTGAGCCACCGACTCTGGCCCCTTCTTCCAATATCCTATTCTTTCGTTTCTTCTAAATCCTTAAAAAAATTCAGTAAAGTATTACTTTTTTAAATTTAAAAACTAAATGTTGAGTTTGAATTCGCCAGGGCGTGCGTGCGATGGTTGCTTTTGATACCAGTAATGTTGTGCCAAAATATCCCTATCATTGAACTATTTTCTTCTGCCACCAGTAACTTTAATTTTTGTCATAATTTATAATTCATCTGTTATTTCGTAAAAATTTCATTTTCTTGTATCAAGTTTGCATTTTAACAATAATTGCTATATTTTTTATACAGGCAACATATCCTCAGAATCCCGACGTTGACATTCAGTGGTGATGAGTCATCGCGACTGTAGGCACAACCGTTCCCTCACTGAGTCACACAGTCAGTTTGTCTGAGAGTCTGTGGAAACGGGTTGTGGCGCATTAGTGTCCGTTACTTACTTATTCATGTGACACCTTACTCATTCAAGTAAGGTACATTTTCACTTTCAAAACCTTATATACAGTTTTTTCAACCGTAGACGAAGGCAATATGAAATGTAATAATTTGAGGCCATAAACTAGAAAGCATTTCTTGTGTCCTATTTTTGGAGAGCCAAGTGAAATGTGTCAAAGAAGTTTTCTGACTTATAAATAAGTTCATGAAGTTTTGTTTACTGTAAAAAGTACAGTTTGAAGGGGAAAATATGTTGTCGGCTGAAAGTGCGGAACGTGTTGCCAATGAAGTTGAAAAAGTGTGGCACAGAGCAAGCATTCCTGTCAGTTCTCGCAAACAAATCGGAGAAGATACAGAAACTATCATTCAAGTACCACAAACAGCGCAAAAACAAAGACACCTACAAGGCTCAACTTGTGAAGTTTAGGGAAGTGGCGAACACATTATTTGGCATTGCTGCATGTAAGTGTTGGGTAGATGCTGTGTGTCACTGTCCTCAAGGACGAAAGGTACCAAAGGGTGAAAAAAAAATTCTTAATGATCAACGCTCTGACAGAAAAAATGTTATCACAGATGTTGATATAAATAAAATTAAGCAGCTTCAGGACCTGGATATTTCTAAAAAAGAAGTTGACGAAAGCATGATTATTGACAAAAATAAAATAGGACGAGAGGGAGAGAAACAGAAACAAAATACCAATTAAGTGTGAGTCAAACACCGTGCAAGGCTTGAACTTTGATGCTAGGAAACATAAAACTAGAGTAAATATAAATAAGGGAAACAAGCACTATGCATACAGTATTATTGTTAGCAAAGAACAAAATTACCTATACCAGATGTGTTAGACTGTATTATCAGGACAGTGTCCAATGGAACTAGCACAACGTAATCCTGGCCCAATAGGGCATATCATACTCTGGGTTCAGGGTTGAAATTTTGGAAAAACAAAGTGGCTAATATGTATTCCTATGTAAAAATTAATTCTAAGATGGGTTTATTATTTGCAACTTTTCCGAAAAATCTCATTTTCATGGTCAAAATCGCGATTTTCTGATTTGAAGGCTGCCTAACGCAGCCTCAAGGCACCCAAACCAAAGCGCGCAGCTGTTCTGCATATGATTTAGTTTAAAAGCTGCTTTTCTGACCTCATCCTTGCTTTCTTGCGTGTTTCAACACCTCTGGGTGCTGAAAAAATGTTTAGATTTCACGTAAAACTTAAGAATTTTAAGTTTTTCTTCAAAGAATAGGCGCGGCTCACCAGCTCTACTCTGATCGAGTAGCGGGAGACTTTCCACCTCCACGTGCAGGTTTACACGCCTGTTCTTCCTGGATCCCTGAAAAGCGTGGCCTCATAAGAGCTTATATTATGATCTCATGAGGACTTTCAGCTCTTATGAGCATTAACGATGGCTTCAGCCTCTTCATCAGCCACTCGAACCTGAAAAGCTCTTAAGTATGTTCTGCTTCGATCTGAACACTGGGAGCATTTCTCGATGGTCTATCCTGGCTCTCACCCACCCATCTCTCCTCTCGTGACCGTACACAGCTTGGGAAGTAGTTGAGACTTCCTGTACAGCTCTCTCGCAGGACTGAGTATGAACAGAGAAAGCGTCCACTTTGAGCGGAGTTTTCCTGAGATCCTCGAGCTTAGTCAAGGTCATCTTGCAGGTGAAAATAGGCTCGTAAATATTCTCTGATTCCCAGTTGATGAGATCCTCAGGTGAAGTGGCTTGCAGATTGACTTTGGGATTTTTATGGGGCCTCACTGTCGTATCACCAAAGTCTCTTCCTTCTCTGATCTTCTCTATCTGGCTCACAGCAAAAGCTCTCTGATGCTCATCCTCACTGCACAGGAATGAAGCCAGGATGTTCTCAGGCTGTGTGGTAAGCTCCTCTTATCACTGCAGCAGAGATGATGTTCCTGACCTCGGTAGTCTGGTTCCTCAGCAGCCTCAGGCTTGAAAAAACGTGTGCAGGACCAAATTTGAGGTGGTGCTTCACTTTGATGTCGTACTACATTTGAAGTAGAAATTAAGGCAGAATTTCACGAGCCTCGAGCCTCCTCAACACCTCCCCCTTCAGTCCGTGCTCCCTCATCCACAACAGCAAGATGGCCTGTGCAGTTGTGAGCCACCTGGATTGGTTCAGAGGTCCGCACTTGAGACCAGCCAACTGTGGACTGAGACTTCCAGACCTGATGGCTTTGATCAGAAGATAGCAGTTGTGCTGGTCTGTGGAGAGAGATTTGACTATCTCTACTGGCAGCTCTATGATATCTTCAGTTCCTTCCACTGGTTTGAAGTTGAAGTTGACCTCAAATTGATTCACTTTCTCAAGAAGTTTTCCAATAGGCCCACTGAAACCTGACCGGGGAGTTACAGGGCCGTCCAGCTTGATGATTAAGTGCCTCAGGGGGAGCTCGTTCACATGGAGCTAACAGATTATCCAGTGGCACTTGCGACCCAGCATCTTCTTCAATAGGGCTATGGCGCCTCCAGACCACCCCGTGTTGGTGTTGGTAGAGTCTCCGCCAATCATTACAAGGCTCTCGTCAGCTCCGTGATCCAGAAGCCACTCATGCAGGCCCTGAGCGATCTTATGAGCAGGCTTTTCTCCTTCCTCAGGTTCTTCGGGAGTGAAATGGAAGAGGTACTTTCCTTGAGGCTCCCACGTGATAGTGTAATGCTCCTCGATCACTTTGCCAGGATGAAATCTCCCTCTCACTTCGTCATATTTCAACACCTTTGTGTTCCTATCCTGCTTGCCATCAAAGAATATCCCAGAGATCTTCTTCCCAGAGATCATCTATTGAGAGAATGTTGAATTTCGCCTTCTGCGTCCAAATGGTTACAAAGATTCAAATGGAGTAGATTTTGTTTCTTATGTATGTATGTATGTATTAAACCTGTGTAAGAGTTAAGCAAAGTTAATGTGTCTAAATGGCAACAATTTACGACGAAGGGTTAAAAATATGAGGTTGTGTTCAACTGAATATTCGGTATTTCAACAGAGAACAGAAAACCCCAATTTTGAACATGATAACGCGATTTTGGGGAAAAGTTGCAGAAAAGAAACCCCTCTTAGAATTAAATTTTAAATAAAAATACATATTAGCCAGAGTGAGATTCGGACTCGGAAAAGTATGATATGCCCTACTGGCCCAATGGCATATTCTCGATAGCTAACAACAATAAACAGGATTCTTCACCTGTATATAGGTACCAAAGACCCATCACAGAATGACCATCCAGAAAACTTGCTGCTAGCAATGCTTACTGATGAAGAAAGTAACATCCGAGAGTTAGCACTACGTAGAACTCAGGTAGCTCGATCTGAGCGACGGCAACGTGCTTCGAATAACATCAAACAGTTCAGAGTTCCGAAAATCAACTTCAGTGCAAGCGATTACACGGACCTGGTCGACTGGAATATTATTGAGAGAACAGAGCTGCCGCTCACAACATACATCGACAATGATGAACTCCAGTCACTCGTCAAAAATGATACTCGTCCCCCAATTTTCAAATTCGAGATACCATGCTACACAAAAACTGTAGAGAGGTGTGTCAAGTTGGTGACAGAAGCATCATCATCTGTGTATGGAGCTTTGCGAAGAGATGGCTTCATTAGATCATAACTAGAATGGAAAAAGTTCATGGAGGTTCTGGATTAAAAAAAGGACTACAAGTTGCTATAGTAATTGAGTAAATGTGTCCACTGGTAGTGTGGTTGGGTGGAACTCGACATGCAACCATCTCCTCGTGGTGTGTTCTGGGTGATTCGATAGTTACAGTAGAATCTCATCTCAGCTGAGAGTTACATAAAAATTAACACCAATATATAAGAATATACCTACATATTTCCACACTACTAAAAATCAAATTACCGGGCAATAGTTAAAATCCTTGTTGGACGTCGATAGTTCTGGTTGAGTGGCTCGTGCCATCTCTTATACAAAAAGGTCGCAGGTGGCAGTTGAAGATGAAGTTGAAGCAAGATGACACTGTTATATGTTCCTATTTATATCACAAGGCAACCAATGCACACCCTGCCGACATCAAATTTGGGAGAAAAAAAACAAGACTAACTCATTCTCTGCATGGGTGGCTCGTACCATATCTTAAACTATGTGATCGCCAGTGGCAGTTGAAGATAAGGTCGCAGCAATTAATATTGTTAGATTTTCTTACCTATATCAAAAGGCAACTATCGCATACCCTTCCAATATCAGGTTCGGAAAAAAATCCACCCAATACAATCGATCCACCCTACTACGTATATAAAGTGTATACAATATACCGTATTTTACGCCTCATAAGACGCTACAAGTGGTAAGACGCACCCTATATTTAGCAAAGAATATTTAGGAAAAAAATATTTCAAAGATTTATCAGCCTGACAAAAAATATATTCCCATAAGTTTATTGAAAGAACATTAAACAAAACAATAACATATGAGCCCTGAAGTTATTTTTGGAGACGTTTCTCAGGAAAAAAGTAGCGTCTTATGAGGCGTAAAAACGGTAAGTATTGTCATCAGTGATGTACCGATTCCAAAATTTAGCCGATGCCGATTCTTTGCCTATATTTAAAAAAATCAATTCCCTTCATAAATTTTACTTATCTGATGTGAAAACTTTCAATTTTCATATTTTTACATTTAAAATTTGTTTAAATGCTTTTCCTTAGCTCACTCCACAATATACAGTACCAGAATTTGTTATTCATATACCGTAGCCAAAATGATGTTAAAAAGTTTTACTACTCAGTAAATTGATAAAATAATTTATTTGTTTCATAAACTGAATACCAATATCACTGGTCTACAAATTTTGAAAAAGTTTGTGCTTCGGAGATAAAATGTGTCTCCAATTATGGATTTTGGGGTGCTGAAAACGAATATGACCATAAAAACAGTCGATTGGCTACAGTTTCCAAGAAAATTTAAGTTACACATTTTGCGTATATGTATACCATATATTAGTAACATACCTGTATAATGCAGTCACTTATATTGATTCAACCCGCCGCTTCTTTGCTTGTCTCTTGTATTCAACTTCTGGAGCATCTCTTGTTATTGTCCAGCAGTAGTCTGCTAATAATGATGGACTCCATTTCCCCTGGTAGCGTTTCTCCATTGCTGAGATATCCTGGTGGAAACGTTCACCATGTTCATCGCTAACTGCTCCGCAGTTGGCCAGAAAAAATTCCAGGTGCGAATGGAGGAAATGTATCTTTAAAGACATATTGCAGCCCATTTTTTGATAGGACAACAGCAGGTTTTCCACCAGCTCCCTGTAATTGTCAGCTTTGGTATTTCCGAGAAAATTGGTTGCTACTAACCGGAAAGCATTCCACGCTGTCTTCTCCTCACCACCTAGGATACGGTCGAACTCCTCATCTCTAAGAAGCTCGCGGATCTGTGGACCAACCAATACATCCTCCTTGATTTTTGCTTCACTGAGCTTTGGGAATTTACCACCGAGGTACTTAAAAGCTGCCCCCGTTTTATCCATAGCCTTAACAAAATTTTTCATGACGCCCAGTTTGATGTGTAAGGGTGGTAACAAAATCTTGCTCGATTCTATAAGTGAAGGATACTGAACATTTTTTGTTCCACGTTCCACTGAGTGTCGGAGTGGCCAATCCTTCTTGATGTAATGAAGTCCTAGCCCGACTATCCCATTCACACAGAAAACAGCAATACTTAGTGTAGCCCGGCTGTAGTCCAAGCACGATAGCAACAACTTTCAAGTCACCACAAACCTGCCACTAATGTTTGTCATAGTTTATGCAGTTCAAAAGTTGCTTCATGTTGCCATATGTTTCCTTCATGTGGACTGCATGACCAACTGGAATTGATGGCAATACGTTGCCAACATGCAACAAAACAGCTTTTAGACTCAACTTCGATAAATCAATGAACTGTCTCCACTCATCAGGATTGTGAATAATGTTGAGAACTGCCATCAGACCATCGATGTCGTTGCAAGCTACAAGGTCACCTTCCATGATGAAGAATGGGACAAAATCTTTTTGACGGTCACGAAACTTACACACTCTAACATTTTCAGCGAGGAGATTCCACTGCTGCAATCTGGAGCCCAACAGCTCTGCCTTACTCTTTGGCAGTTCTAAATCTCTGATAAGGTCGTTTAATTCATTTTGAGTTATCATGTGCGGTTTAGAAGATGTCAAGTTATAAACAAATTCAGGGTCTTGTGAAGTTGAAGGCTCACAAGTTTCGCAGGTTCCTCCATTCTCCTCGTCCTCTGATTCCAGGGAGAATGAGTGTGGGGGCTCAGGAACGGGTAGTCCTTCGCCGTGAGGTACCGGGCATATAGCAGAGGGTATATTCGGATATTGTAAAATCCACTTTTTCTTCTTGCAAATACCTTTCTTGACTGGAGGCACCATACGGAAGTAACAATTGCTGACATGATCTGTTGGTTCCCTCCACACCATTGGCACTGCAAAAGGCATAGATTTCCTTTTCCGATTCAACCACTGGCGAAGGTTTGTTGCACAAGTATTGCAGCATATGTGTGGGGCCCAGCTCTTGTCCTGATCTCCAATCTTACAGCCAAAATAAAGGTGATAGGATCTCCTAATCACGGTGGTTATAGCACGCTTTTGTGATGCAAAAGTCAATTCTCCACAAACATAACAGAAGTTATCTACACTGTTCACGCAATTACGAGACATCTTTGTTCAAATTAGGCTGAAAAAAATTCAGTTTCAAAAGCAAACACTAAAAAGAGTTTGACAAGGGTGCACTGCATGACTTCCGCGAATGAACTGATGCTGTGGCGTAATATGTAGACGCCTGTGACACATCGACGCCTTGACTCTACTGCGCATGCGCGTAGTTATATTTTTATTTTATTTTAGTAAATTAATGTAATTACATTGCATTTTAATAATTTTAAATTAGGTAAGGTTAAGTTAGGTTAGTATTCCATTTATATTAATATCAAAAACATTATAGGAAGCAATATGTTAAAATGATCCAATCTATTTTTTAATAAATAATTTACAAATACATAATGTAATAGATAAATTTAAAATTACATTTTATTGTATATATATATATATGTATATATTTACATTAATTTATTAAAATAAAAAATGCGTCGATGTGTCACAGACGTCTACATATTACGCGACAGATGCAGTCCAGTTAGTAGGGTGCAGGGTTGCCTGATATCTTTATAAATAGAGCCAATTGGCAATTTTAGGCATCATTTTCGTATTCAGTGGCCCAAAATTAGTAAAGATTGACTACTTTTATTTCCGAAGCAGTTTGGCTGTAGACCAGTGTATTTAAAGTAATTGTTTTTCCTTATGTTCAAGGTATCTTCTTTCTTCAACAATGTCAACAACAGCAACAAAATTCGCTCTTGGGCCCTCCTTCCTGCATTAAAAAAGGATTAGGTATAGGTGTAAAAATAAAATATTTTGAGGATATAGGTTCGGGAAAAGAATTAACTTTTCTGTTCTATTTCCCCTTTTTGAAGCGTTTAAATCCAAACTTTTGTGTGTGAATGAAACAATAATATATCGAAATAAACTTGGGTAGACCTTTGATCATCAGTATCGAATCATTCGTATGAAGTTTTGACCGACTAATGTAAGTTAAGTTGTCAACTTGCCATTTGGGATTTTGGTTACACGATTTGGTAATGATTTTCAGTATCTACTTAGTTTTCAAAGGTGTATAGTGTAGTGAATAGTGTAGTACTGTCAATAGGGATTATTTTTTATTTAAATACAGGCTAGGCCTATTGACTATACTATATCAACATATGGTATTACGCGTATTAATATTCTTACAACTAAGAACAATTTTAATATGTCGTTTTGAGAGTTAAACAATTCTGAAGATGCTCCTAATCTAATGATTAATTATTACAGATGTTGGCTGGAGGTAATCGGCGAATTGTATGATAGTTTCAACAAGATCTGCAGCTTATACCCTTGAATTAGCTATCCCTGACTTTCTGAAAATGAAAACCCAATAGAGTAAAACCTGTATAACTCTAACTAGTTGGGGTGGAGGGTAGTCCGAGAAATAGAGGATTCCGTTTTATAGAAGTAAAATTTAAAAATATTGTAAAATCCCTACTTTAAAATGTATAAGTCAATAAAGCGTACTAAAGAATATTTCTGAAAGAAAAAATTATATACAGTATAAGCGTACATATGAATAATCTAAGTAAAATGTAATGAAAATATTTTAATAAAGTACTGCAAAAATATTTCAGATGCTTATTTTTCAATACTTCTTCCGACTTTACCTGTACAACTCTGACAAGTTCCGAGTAAGACAGGTTTTTCCTGAGGAGATTTTTTTTCCGTCTCATAGAGGATTCGAGTTTATCCGGAGTCCGATTTATACAGGTTTTACTGTACAATAAATAATTATGACATAAAAGCTTCGCAACCCAAATATAACATTCGTTTTAAAAACAAAGTACTTAAAGGTAAACCCCCCTCTCGAAGCTGAGACCCAATGAGCGTCTGGATATGCTAAAATCGGCATTGACACTGAGATCAACTATATAGGAATCTACTGACGCGAGTGTGTGGCTGTGTGCATATCCTTCACTAAAAATAATTTGTATGCAATGACTCAGTTGTTAAATGTTTTAGAACCAGCATACGAAGCAACTAAAATACTTCCTAAAGAAGAGATGCTGCATCGAACATAAGATAGACATTGTCCGTTTATAATTCAATTTCTAACTTTCATTGACTTTCACTGATAAACCCATTCTAATATATACATTTCAACTTTAAACTCAGAAGTTTAGGGGTCACTAAATGGCCATGAAGTTTCTCCAAGTGGCATTGAGAGACCTAGCCACTCTTTCTGGCTCCCAGGTACACCCTACCTGTTAAAATCGGGGGTTTCACCACGTACCAACAGCTGCTCATTGCTGTCTGGTTTCGACGACACTCCTCTCTCTGCGTAGTCGTTGACCACCTTCAAACCGTCCACCTTTTCCCTCCCCCCCTTAAAGGAGTTCATATCCATCCACTTGTCAGGATCTTCATTCAGGAAGGAGACACCCACCACCAAGACGGTGAAGATCTCATGTTATCTGGATGTCACGAAGGAATCGAGCTGCAGTTCCGCAGATTGAACCAGTTTTTATTCGAAGCACTTTATGGTCCTTCCACCTTCTTTCTTCAAAAACTTGACTATCTGGGCTTTGGTATCTAGGAGCACCTCATCAAAGAAGAGGCCAGATCAACTAGTTTTTCTCCATGAGGGCGTTGGAGGCCGTGTCGGCGGTCCATCGGTCGACCTGCACAACCTCCACCAGTGTCTTCAAGAGTTGTAGATCAGTGCACAGGGAGTCCCCATTAACTGTCAAAGAACTCCACGCCTTCATGTAAACCAGGTTAGAGAAGGTGCAAAAGTCCAGGAAACCTTCATTCTTCTGCCGAGTGAGCGAGAAATGAACCACTGCAACTGCGACTTGGCTGTGACCTTGTTAATATACACTGCGTTCGCACTTATTAAGCAGATTACATTTTCTCCAATGTTTTCAAAAGTTTTTCCCCGATTTCAATGAAATTTGTAGAAAATAATCACTATATATAGCAGCATTGATGGTATTCATTTCGATAAAATATTTTGATCATTAAAATAATTATCTCATTTTATTGAAAAATATGTAAAATATTGTGTTCCGAATTATTAAGCAAGTATTCTATTTACGGATCTAAATGGTGAAAATGGGTAAGAAGAAGGATTTAACATTAACTGAGAAAAGAAAAATAGTCAAGTTACTCGCTGAAAATATAAAATCTATTGAAATTGCGAAGCAGTTTGGCAGAGCTTATTGAACTGTAAACAAGTTTGTAGCGGAGGGTACGAAACTGAGGCAGCGAAGTGATAAAGGACCTATAAGAAACGTGACAAGGCGGCAGATATCTGTAATCCAGCGCAAATTGCAAAGCATCCATTGTCCTCAAGTAAAGAGGTTTTTGAGCAGGTTGGCATACATAATGTACCAAGAACATCTCGATGTTGAATCCTCCAAACAATTGGCAAGACGTGTAAACCTACGATTCAGTCACCATTAACACTCTGGTACAAGAAGCAGCGTGTTGAATGTGCGCGTCAGTACGTGAAAACAGATTTTAATACTGTATCTGTATTGTTCACCGATGAATGAAAAGCAACCCTTGAGGGACTTCATGTTTGGTCAAGAAGATGGATTGCTGAGAGCCAATTTCTACCATCGAGATTAAGACGCCAACAAGGTGGAGGTAGTGTCATGTTTTGGGTAGGATTGATAGGCAATGAAGTAGCTGTCCCATACAGAGTGCCTGATGGTGTAAAAATGAATGCCCAGTCTTACACAAACTTTCTAAAAGAAAACCTCATTTCATGGTAGAGAGTGACCCTTAGCAATCCATCTTCTTGACCAACCATCAGATCCCTCAAGGGCTTTTCATTCATCGGTTAACAATACAGTATTAAAATCTGTTTTCACGTACTGACGCGCCCATTCAACACGCTGCTTCTTGTACCTGGGTGTTAGTGGGAACTGAATCGTAGGTTTACACGTCTTGCCAATTGTTTGGAGGATTCCACATCGAGATGTTCTTGGTACATTATGTATGCCAGCCTGCTCAAAAACCTCTTTACTCGAGGACAATGGATTCTTTGCAATTTGCGCTGGATTACAGATATCTGCCGCCTTGTCACGTTTCTTATAGCTCCTTTATCACTTCGCTGCCTCAGTTTGGTACCCTCCGCTACAAACTTGTTTACAGTTCGATAAGCTCTGCCAAACTGCTTCGCAATTTCAATAGATTTTATATTTTCAGCGAGTAACTTGACTATTTTTCTTTTCTCAGTTAATGTTAAATCCTTCTTCTTACCCATTTTCACCATTTAGATCTGTAAATAGAATACTTGCTTAATAAGTCGGAACACAATATTTTACATATTTTTCAATAAAATGAGATAATTATTTTAATGATCAAAATATTTTATCGAAATGAATACCATCAATGTTGCTATACATAGTGATTATTTGCTACAAATTTCATTGAAATCGGGGAAAAACTTTTGAAAACAATGGAGAAAATGTAATCTGCTTAATAAGTGCTAACGCAGTGTATATCCCATTCTTGAATTTATATTTAATTATTCATTTATGTTTCCTTACTAATATGTAAACCAGAGTGATGAATGAAAATAATTATGTTCTGTAGGCATTTGGCAATGAGTCAACCAATCAATCAGCGTTCACTCACTAAACGCCAGATTCATTCATAAAATGTTACAACCGTTTGTAGTACACACAACAAATATATGCCTGGTGTCGCTATCTGTTCTCAAGATTGTCCTAAGAATAATGAGCGCAACTGTGCATATTTGGTGGGAAACAAATGTTTTGATGCTTGATGAAATACTCTTTAGGGAATTCTTTGAAAATAATTTAATCGAAGTTGGTGGCGCCATCTATCAGAGGAAATGTCAGTTAAATACCACTTCAATTTATTTTCATAAACCTAGAGTAATTACATGCATATTAATTTTACATTAGTCAGGAACAACGTACTGACAACAACTTAAGTTGAAGTTAACTGACTGAAGATCACAAAGAAAAGTAAAAGAAATTGCAATTGCTTCTGAGTCGTTGGTTCGATACGAGACAGAAGGGGATGATTTCCTTTCACGAATTGTGATTGGGGGTGAATCTTGCGTACACCACTTTGAACCTGAAACAAAACGCCAATCCATGGAGTGGCATCACGCAGACTGGCCACGCAAGAAAAAGTTCAAAATGGCTCCCTCTGCAGGAAAGGTTATGGCCACCATCTTCTCGGACATGAAAGGGGTGATTCTGGTGAAAATTATGAAGAACGGACAAACACTCAACTCAGAGGCATATATTGCTACCCTACAGAGACTCCAGAGACGTATAAAGCGAGTTCGACCGGAGACAAAACTGGAAGACGTCCTTCTTTTGCACGATAACGCAAGACCACACAACAGTTTGCAAACAAGAGAGGCCATCACAAAAATGCGCTTGACTCCGTTACCCAACCCTCCATACAGCCCAGATCTGACAGCTTTTGACTTCTATTTGTTTGGGCCAATGAAGGATGCTATTCGTGGAAGAAAGTTTCAGAGTGACGATGAGGTTGTTAAGGAGGTTAAGAGGTGGCTCCAACGGAACCCAGCGGACTTTTACCAGCAAGGAATAAAGGCCATTGTTTCGAGGTGGAGGAAAGCCGTAGAAAAAGATGGAGACTATGTGGAAAAATAAAAATTTGTAAAAGAGGTATTTAACTACTTGTATACAAAATTTCTGAAACTTTCAAGGAAACTTGGAAAGAAAAAAAAGGTGGGGCAAAATATATTGAGTGCCCCTCGTAGAAATAAATTTACCTTACCTTGATGAGATTCGAACCAATGCTACTGAAGATTTGAATTTTACGAGCCGCCACTTTATTCACTCAGCCATGAGACGTTAAGATATATTGAGAGAAATTCGTTTATATATATATATATATATATATATATATACTGTATATATATATATATATATATATATATATATATATATATATATACTGTATATATATATATATATATATGTATATATATATATATATATATATATATATATATATATATATATAGCCCGCAACAAGTTTGCCCTCACCTTGGAAAAAATTAGTCTAAATAGAAGAAGCTATGAAATGGGGAAAAAATTAATTATTTTTTAAAGTGATTTCAAGCAACTATTCACATCTTTCTTCTTAAGCTGTGGAGAAAGATAAATTTATTCAGCAGCTCCTCAGACTTTGTCACGGTCGGTTATAGAAAATTTTTGTAAAATAATTATTCAATAATTTGACCCTTTTCTTGCTAATATTTTGGTCCTTTTCGTGAAAATTATGTGAAGCAGACGTGAAATACCTGCTGATATTAGAGGTGCTATAATTACACTCGCAAAACAATCAGTTTCAAGCCGCAAAAATAGCTCAGCAGCTGAAGATATCACAATCGGCAGTTCAAAAATAGCTCACTCGATTTCATGCAGAAGGTGGTGTGTCAACATCAAAACCAAAACCACGATGAGGAAGACCTAGGAAGTTGTCAAAAAGAACTGATTCAACTTTGAAACGTTTAGTCCTAGTAAATCCTTCAATTTCTGCTAGAGAAATAAAACAGTCTCAGCCAGTTCTCTGTCGAGACGTTAGTATAAGGACTATTCAGCACCACCTGCAAAAAACCTGCAGTTACCATCAAGACATCCAGCCAAAAAACCCCTGCTAACTAACCAAATGAGAAAAAAACGACTAAATTTCTGTAAGCAGTATAAGGACTAGTCAAAAGAAGACTGGAACAAGGTAATATTTAGTGACGAATCAACGTTTAGAACATTTTGTCATCATCCAGGTTCTGTAAGAAGGCCTCTTGGTTGAAACAGATTTGATCCCAAGTACACCCAAAAAAACAATAAAACATTGTCCTGGGGTCATGGTTTGGGGTTGTTTCTCAACTAATGGAAAAGGAGGATTGTACTTTTTAGAAAAAGGTATTACGGTACTATGAATGCTGATCGGTACTTACGAGTTCTGAAATCAAAACTTCCATTACATATGGATATTCATGGTACAACAGTATTTTAACATAATAGTGCACCTTGCCATAAGGCAAGGAACGTATCAAACTGGCTAAAGGCAGAAGCAATTACTGTTCTAAACTGGCCAGGAAACAGCCCAGACCTAAATCCTATCGAAAACATGTGGAATTATATGAAGCAGCACCTCCAAAATGAAGCCACAAGTTCCATTCCAAAGCTTATTGAAGTAATCAAGAAATTCTGGATTGCAAACATTTCTAACGAATATTGTCGAAACTTTCTGAATCTATGCCAAAAACAATAAAAAATGTAATGAAAGTCTGTGGAAATATGACAAAATACTAAGTAAAATAGAATCAAATATAAAAGTAATTTACTTTACCCCAAATTTCTATTATTTTCTCATATATCTTAAAAAAAATGAGGTGAGTGCAAACTTTTTGCGGGCACTATATATATAGTGAAACCAGACAAAAATTTTCTTTCCCTTTAGTTTTCTTTCCTTTGTGGTTTTAACCAGGAAACACAAAAAAAACTGAAATAATATTTCAGAGCATCTTGAACTGCCCCATTTTTGCCAAAATATGAAATGGGTGTCGTAACTGGGCTTACGATGGTTTATAACTGATTCTTGGCTATTTTGTGGGGGAAACAAATAGATACAGCCCACACAAAACTTAAAAATATATCTTCTGCAAATAATTTTCAGGTTATTTAATGAATTTCTATTTATTTTTTCTTTCTGGATTAATGATATTCTTGAATTTAGTGTTTTGTTGCAAGGAATATAAAGAAACAAGGAAAGGAAGATAGGCATTTTTTTAATTTGTTTTTTTAAATACATATAGAGTATAGAAACACAGCAAATGAGTACATAAATGGTAACTACAAAAAACAACCTTAACTATTCCAATAAAGAAGGCAAACTTTTTGCAAAATCCTTTTTGGTTTCTAGGTCTGGCATCAGACTACGTGAAATCATTCTAGCCATCTCGTACTTCAAACCCAAATACCGAACTTGAAGAGTCCGTCACTAATTTAATACAACGCTCAACATCTGGGTATGATTGAGATAATTTGGAATGTTCTTTGATAGCTAAAATTTCTGCTTTTGTTAGCTTCATTGTAAGAGGTGGCTCACTTAGTTTAGTATCATTCCAATGAATTATTTCATCCCAGTCCTTTGCATCAAAATTAAGATTAGGAACCATGAAATCTCTCAATTCTAAATTTTGACCAGTCTCATTTCGCATGCCCATGATTTTGCTAACAGCTTTTTCACGTTTTTCCCTAGCTGAGTCACACAACATTGCCAGAAGAATATTTTTCGGGTGAGCAAAGTATGCATTTCGGGATATATACTTCTTAACAATTTCTACTGATTCTCTAGGTAAATGCTTAACCCTATTAATGGCAGAAAACACATGCCTTTGGCCGTCTGTGCAATTAGGTGTACACTTGCTGTCAAACCATTTAGGACCATAATTTGTCACAATGAAATGTGTTATTGCGTAAAGATTCTTTGTTGGTTTCACTATTGAAACATAAAGCCTACAAACCCTATTAGCATGAGTTAACCATCTAGCATGACTAAGAGGACCTGGCTTTACACGAGCAAGGTGTTCATCAACTGTACCATTTCTGATTGCTGAAATAATGCGGTATAAGTACTAGATTGGGTCGAATTAATGAATTTTTGAATTTTGATTGCCTTGTAGTCGTAAAAGTTGTCTTGATGAGAAAAGACTCTGTAAAAATCTTACTGATCTCAGACAATATCTTTCACTGTCCCAAGGGAGTAAAATATTAGCAATTTCCCTGTTTTTGGCTATTTTCGTCAAAAAAATTAATTTGGGATTTTTGATTTGCCTGTTGTCATAAAAGATGTGTTTTGATGAGGACATCAGAAAATACCTTCCACTGTTTTAAGCGAGTGAAAAATTAGAACTTTTCATATGTTTGGTTATTTTCGTCTAAAAATGAATTTTGGAATTTTCATTGGCTCGTTGCTGTAAAAGTTGCATACTATTACTGATAAGGCAAAAACTCTATAAAAATATTACTGGCCACAGAACAGTCTATTTTATTTATAAAAATATAAATGCAACTCTCAGCTGATAAGTAATTTTAATTTCTTATCACCCAGAACTCACCGCAAGGAGGTGGTTGTATATCGAGTTCTGCCCTTGAAACCATGTTGGTCATTCTCTGCGAGTGTTACGTTTTCACTCTGATCATTGTTCACTAAGTTAACACCTTATAATCTTTCTTTGAGTCTAATACTCCCATCAGTTTTTGGGATTCCAACTTAGTCCTAATGAAACCACCTCTCCGCAACTCACCACACACAGATAATGATGTCTCAGTTATCAACTTAACGCATCTCTCCACAGCTTGAGTACGATACGGCATTTACCCCCATCTCAAACGTGGAGGGGAGTGTTGCTACGTTCTTGATGTAAGACTGGACCTCGTTATCATCCCATATTTTTGTAAGTGGAAGTTCTGTTATCTCAATTGTCTGCCAATCTATGAGATCAGTATAGTCGATATCATCATAGTTGATGGGTGGAATCATGAACAGCCTGATTGTAGGTAGGTTCCTTTATTTCTGCTGTAAACGTGCTGCTAGGATTCTTCTTAGCGCAAGTTCTCGAATGCGACTTCGTACATCTGTTAACAGAGCAAGCAATATATTTTCAGCATGTGCAAAGTAACTGTTCCGGCTAATGGCACCATATACATCTGTTTCTCCTTTACCTGCATGTAGCGGGAGCATTTTAACAATTGAAATAAGTGTCGTGCTCCATTATAGCACGATGGAGAACGCTTGATGCTGAACCACATCGGTGCGTAAACTTTTATCAAGTAGGTCCAGTATTACGCTGTGCCAGATCGATTGAGCACTCTCCTGAGGATACTGCTTGACACATCTTGAAGAGGTACTTTTGGTCCTTGCTCAACGCTTTTATATTGTCGATTATTGGCAAAGGCTCTTGAACTTCGATAGGCTCAAACTGTGAAATAGGGTTAAGTTCGCATTTACCCAGTGCTTTGCCAATGGGACCAGAAAAAGTGTTTGGACCATGTGTCACACCATCAATTTGTAGTAGATGTCGTAATGGTTATTCATTAGTATGCAATAAGCAAATAATCCACTGCAGAGGACGCCCTAAACGCAGTTCAAGCAAGCGAATCACTCCACCTTTGAAACCGGTATTGACATTAGTACCATCGCATCCTATTGCTGCAATAGAATCCATTGCTTCTATTGCATGTGCTGTTCCTGATGAAACAGTAAGATGAGCAAGGTATTCCGATCTTGGTTCTAAGATGAAAGATACATATTTTTCGGTGATATTTTCAACATCGTACTTTTTCCTTTTTTCAAAATGACCTAGGTTTTATCCTTTCTTCCATGAAAGTACAGTCCTCGGCTGGCATTTGTATTGCCGAAACTTGGCGTTTGCCCTCTCTCTCTCTCTCTCTCTCTCTCTCTCTCTCTCTCTCTCTCTCTCTCTCTCTCTCTCTCTCTCCTTATCTTATTTTTATCAATAATCATTGTTCTATTAGTCTCAGAAATAATGCAAACATCCGGTAGGATCGCTGAAGCTATTGCTGCAGCACTTCTATTTGGTATATTGTGCCGATCGGCCTCTCTAGCTAGTGCTGAGAGCTTAACTTTGGGACAGTATCCTGAAGATAATGGCTGGGGAGTTTCAAGGCTCATTTGGGCTTCATACTCGGAGTATAGATATGAACGTTTCTGTTGGGAAAAAGCTTCACTTGCATCAGAATCAGTATCTGAAGACGAGGTCATCTGAATATTTATTGTTGCAATGGTTGTTCGGATCGCTTTTGACATTTTTTCTTGAAATTCTTCCCATCGTTTCAAGCTCTTTCTCATCTGTTGTCTTCTTTTGATCAACTTTTCCTATGATAATTTTTCTTGCACTTCGCTGATCATTTAGGAATTCGAATTCTTCTTTACGCACCTTACGCTCTTTTGGACAATTACAAACTTTACCACATTTGCAAGCGGCAATGTCAAATAGCTTTGAATCTTTTTTTCTGTTTAGCATGATAAGCTTTGATTTTTGCCACAACTTGTTGGTGTGAAATAATGGGTATGCTTGATGTAGCCCACATTTTTTCCACTTCACTAACATTTTCTACATTTTCCGTAAACTATTATGTGACATATAACAAGGGTTCCCAAATATAGGACACTTGGATTGTTCTCTAGTTTGAGCCATTTTTAGTCAATTATTTTTACTTATTGTTCATGAAGAATAATTTTTCTGCAAACAAAAAATCAATTAGAACGCTATAAAAGACAAACCAGAGACAAATAATAAACAGTCAGCTGTTGCTTACTGCTGCATGCTGCACTATACACCAGAGAACAACCACCTTCCGTCACGGATCTTCCAGTAATACTGACAAAGCATGAGGACGGGCTGTAGCTGCAGACTGAGAGAGGCATGCCCTTGTATGACTTTGAAGTGTTACTTTACTCACGTGTCGATGTACACAGCTTGGTCTTCTCCTTATCAATTAAAAGGGAAAATCACCGTCTCAGATAGACAGTAGACGATTACGTATCAATAGGAAAGTGCTCGTAAAATAACTTCAAATACAGATAGATTGAACGAAAATATCTACACTGCGTTCGCACGTATTAAGCAGATTACATTTTCTCCAATGTTTTCAAATTTTTTCCCCGATTTCAATGAAATTTGTAGCAAATAATCACTATATATAGCAGCATTGATGGTATTCATTTCGATAAAATATTTTGATAATTAAAATAATTATCTCATTTTATTGAATATGTAAAATATTTGTTCCGAATTATTAAGCAAGTATTCTATTTACGGATCTAAATGGTGAAAATGAGTAAGAAGGAGGATTTAACATTAACTGAGTAAAGAAAAATAGTGAAGTTGCTCGCTGAAAATATAAAATCTATTGAAATTGCGAAGCAGTTTGGAAGAGCTTATCGAACTGTAAACAAGTTTGTAGCGGAGGGTACCAAACTGAGGCAGCGAAGTGATAAAGGAGCTATAAGAAAAGTGACAAGGCGGCAGATATCTGTAATCAAGCGCAAATTGCAAAGCATCCATTGTCCTCAAGTAAAAAGGTTTTTGAGCAGGCTGGCATACGTAATGTATCAAGAACATCTCGATGTGGAATCCTCCAAACAATTGGCAAGACGTGCAAACCTACGATTCAGTCACCATTAACACCTAGGTACAAGAAGCAGCGTGTTGAATGGGCGCGTCAGTACGTGAAAACAGATTTTAATACTGTATTGTTAACCGATGAATGAAGAGCAACCCTTGAGGGATCTGATGGTTGGTCAAGAAGATAGATTGCTAAGGGTCAATCTCTACCGTGGAATGAGGTTTTCTTTTAGAAAGTTTGTGTAAGACTGGGCATTCATTTTTACACCATCAGGCACTCTGTATGGGACAGCTACTTCATTGTCTATCAATCCTGCCCAAAACATGACACTACCTCCAACTTGTTGGCGTCTTAATCTCGATGGTAGAAATTGGCTCTCAGCAATCCATCTTCTTGACCAAACATGAAGTTCCTCAAGGGTTGCTTTTCATTCATTGGTGAACAATACAGATACAGTATTAAAATCTGTTTTTACGTACTGACGCGCCCATTCAACACGCTGCTTCTTGTACCTGGGTGTTAATGGTGACTGAATCGTAGGTTTACACGTCTTGCCAATTGTTTGGAGGATTCCACATCGAGATGTTCTTGGTACATTATGTATGCCAGCGTGCTCAAAAACCTCTTTACTTGATGACAATGGATGCTTTGCAATTTGCGCTGGATTACAGATATCTGCCGCCTTGTCACGTTTCTTATAGCTCCTTTATCACTTCGCTGCCTCAGTTTGGTACCCTCCGCTACAAACTTGTTTACAGTTCGATAAGCTCTGCCAAACTACTTCGCAATTTCAATAGATTTTATATTTTCAGCGAGTAACTTGACTATTTTTCTTTTCTCAGTTAATGTTAAATCCTTCTTCTTACCCATTTTCACCATTTAGATCCGTAAATAGAATACTTGCTTAATAATTTGGAACACAATATTTTACATATTTTTCAATAAAATGAGATAATTATTTTAATTATCAAAATATTTTATCGAAATGAATACCGTCAATGCTGCTATATATAGTGATTATTTGCTACAAATTTCATTGAAATCGGGAAAAACTTTTGAAAACATTGGAGAAAATGTAATCTGCTTAATACGTGCGAACGCAGTGTAGAAATAGTGCAGGGCATTTGCTAATTTTCACTAGCCTTGGAATGTGGAAGATATTGTCTGATGCGTCTAAGGTTTTCACACAATGTTTTACTCATCAATGCTAGGGATGTGCCGGATACCACTATCCGGCAGGATATCCGGCCAGATAACAGCTATTATCCGGTATCCGGTATCCGGCCGGATAGATGTCAGTATCCGGCCGGATAGCCGGATATTTATGATAGTCTTTTTTGTAATGGGAATACCATCTAGGCCCGCCCCTTTCCAATCTTAGCTTGCATAGCCTTTAGCTAGCAAAAGTTGAATATAGTTGTACAAAAATCTAAAATTAAAATAATTGATAAATAAGCATGTACCACTACTAGTATGTAACTATATTAACACTGCTAAAAAGGCAAAATGTTGGTCCAGCTAAAAGTGTGACGCATAGCTAAGATCCCAGCTTCCCTTACTTTTTAATTTTTATTTTTATTTTTATTTTTATATATATTGCAAATTACAATATGAAAAAATATGAATTAGCGAAACCTTTTATTAAGATTTGAGATATAAAAATAAAACATATAGCCTAATCAAAT
This sequence comes from Bathynomus jamesi, assembly GCA_023014485.1. Classification (NCBI taxonomy): domain Eukaryota; kingdom Metazoa; phylum Arthropoda; class Malacostraca; order Isopoda; family Cirolanidae; genus Bathynomus; species Bathynomus jamesi. The sequence continues at coordinate 481,332 of JAJOZX010000834.1, read as the reverse complement.
ATACCAGTAAGGTAAGTGAAATTATTAAAATAGCAAAACCTTAAAAGTAAAAACTCACATTAAACAATAAAAATTAATACTATGTTCAAGACACTAGATTCACAAGTTTAAATCAAATTTTCGTCCATTGTGATGGATAAAAAGAAGCATCTCCCCTCGCTTTGGTAGCAAAGTACTTCTTTTTTCTTCAAAAATGTTTCCGTATTCGGAAAACATTCTTTCTGAGAAAACTGAAGATGCTGGTGTCACTAGCCATTTTAGAGCAATTTTCTTGAGAGATGGAAAGGATTCTTCATTTTTCCAAATTTCAAGTGGAGATAGTCGTCTGTCTGATATGGGTTTTTTTGCATATTGCTCAATTTCCTCTGCTATTTCTGCGAATGAAGCCATGTTGCGGCTTTTTTTTAACTTTTTCTCACCAGGTATCTTTTCTGAATTTTCTTGTGTTAGTTCCATGAAACAAGCAGAGAGTGGATCATCATCAAACTTTGCCTTTTTTCTTCCTGTTGAGGAGGAAGAAGAATTAGAATCGTCGCTGCTGTGAGCCTGTTCTTCAAAATATTTATCTCTAATTTTCTCTAGGTTGTTTATTTCATTTATTTCTTCAATTAACCACGTCTTAATATTTTCCTTTTGTTGATCTTTGAAAAACAAAAATTTAAATCGTGGATCAATGACAGTTGCTAGAGCATACTTCCGATTTGTTAAGACATTTAGACACTTTCTTTTTTCATTGCTTTCATTGGCAAAAAATCGTGACCGCAATGACTTCAACAGTTCATCTTTTGTAGTTTGGACTCCTTGATCATCCTGGCCAATTTTTGAAAGAAACCTTTCAAGCGCGCACATGTTTGGGATAACAGTAGAGAGTAAACTATATTCTGTACTCATTTCTTGGGTGAGTTTAAAAATGGCTGTAAAAGCTTTAAAAGATTTTCAATCAAGTGCCACTCATTAGATGAAATAACAAGTAATTCACTATGATCAGCAAGGTATATTTCAACTGATTTTTTCAACTTAACCATACGTTCTAGCATCAAATAAGATGAGTTCCAGCGCGTTAAAACATCTTGTACCAATAGAAGAGGAACATGACCCTGTTGTGTTTGGAGAGCTTTAAATTCAGAAATAGCCAGTGGGGAGTGGTTAAAATGTGTCACTAAACGTCGACACTTTGCCAAAATCTTTTATAGATCGTTGAGCCATTAATGCATCATTCACCACTAGCTGTAGCAAATGAATTGAACAATGAACAGAAGGTATTTCCGCAAGGTCACATCCCAAAGCTATGTTAGAAGCTCCATCTCTGACCAATATATTACGCCTTGATCTGTCAATATTCCATGATTGCCACATAGATTGCAATTTGTCCGCTATATTAATTCCTGTATGCGATCCTGAAAATGAGCTGAATGCAATACTGCATTACAATGAGTGTAGTCATTCATGATCCAATGACCTGACAAGGAAATGAATGATTCATTTGAAGAAGAGCAGGTCCAAATATCGGAAGTGAAGCTAATGTATTTCCCTTCTTTCAATTTATTCATAACAATTTCTTTGAGTTCTTCATAGATTTTGAGTATGACTTTTTCTGAAAAATATGTTCGATTTGGTAGCAAATACCTTGGCTGTACGTGGGCCATCAGTCCTATAAAGCCATCTTGTTCAACTAAACTAAAAGGATGGTTGTCCAATGCCATCATTAATCCTATCTTTTTATGTAAAGCTTGAGCTTTTGAGTCATTTATATCCCATATTTTCTTAAAGGAAAAACGTTTTTCTAACGTGAGTTGCTTTTCCATGGCAACTAATTTTTTCTCCTTCGGAGCCATTGAGGTGGTCGCTATAGGTTGATTTTGATTTTCAGATGATTTGTTAAGTTGAGACATTTCTTTATATTCTTTTGAATGCAGCATCTTTGCATGATTGTGCAAAGGTTTTGTGCTATAGCACCTAGCACCTAATTTCTCTGATCCCCTTTTAATCTGTTTGGAACATAGGGAGCAAATAGCTATCGTTGGATTAGTCTCATGTATTGTAAATATTTTCCAAATAAAACTAGCCATTTTAGGCGGTAAATAATGTTAAAATATTGCTGTAAGCCTGTAACTAATACTAACTAGCTATATAGCTATATGATTTAGGCAATGAAACAATCCTGAAAAGGATAAAATATAGGTAATTAGTAAAGTTATTGAAAGATAGCTATAATTTGCATCAAATAGTGATTAAAATTTGATAGTATAGTCAATTAGTCAAGTAATAGCTAAATAATAATATATAAAAAATTATGAATTATTTGAATGATATTATCCGGTATCCGGCCGGATATTTTTTTTTATTATCCGGCTATCCGGAATCCGGCCGGATAGTAAAAAATACTATCCGGCACACCCCTAATCAATGCACAACTTTTATAACAAGAGTCCAATCAATATTCTAAAATTCATCTTTTGACGAAAATAGCTAAAAAATAGGAAATTGGTCACTATTTCATTCGCCTGGGTCGCTGGAAGTTATTTTCTGAGGCTGGTAATATTCTTACAGAGTATTTTCCTCATCAGTATACAAATTTTACGATAACAGGCTAATCAAAATTCCAAAATTCATTTTTTGGATGAAAATAGTCAAAAAATAAGGAATTTTCTCATTTTTAGCTCGCTTGGGGGGTAGGGTATGATTCATCGCCGCCAACTCATCGCCGCCAACTCATCGCCGCCAACTCACCGCCGCCAACTCAACTCTGCCGACTCAACTCCAGCTAACTCAACTCCATCGAACTGAACTCCAGCCAACTCAACTCCAGCCAACTCAACTTCAGCCAACTCAACTTCAGCCAACTAAACTTCAGCCAACTCATCGCCGCCAACTCAACTCTGAATGCACCGATGCCAAATAATGTTTGTATAATTTACTAATCTTTCTTTCGTGCGATGATAGGTACTGAAGGAAATTAAAAACACCAGGAAGAACCATTGAAAACATAACTAATTATATTTATAAATATTCTATTTATATAACCTAACCTAACCTAACCTAACCTAACCTTCACCAATTAACATTACAGATGCCTTATACAAAATACAGAAGAGTCGAGATATGTATCTCGAACAACTTGTAGGAGGTCATGCTCCACCTTCAAAGTTAAAAAAATATCGTGATGCTAATGACCATATATTAAAACTAGTTTTAAGCTTTGAGCAACGATCACCATTAGAATATTTACGTGGGATTGCCTACAATTACCACTAATTAAAATCTGAACCTTTTAATCTTTTTTTAACGTAGTAGAATAAAGAGTTTCTAACAATTTTTAACTTTTTAAAGCTCTAACCTTCAAAAATAAATTTAATTCATTTTTTCAAAAAATGGAGTTGAGTTGGCGGCGATGAGTTGGCGGCGATGAGTTGGCGGCGATGAGTTGGCGGCGATGAGTTGGCGGAGTTGAGTTGGCGGCGATGAGTTTGCGGGGATGAATCGTCCCATCCCGCGCTTTTGGGGCAGTAGAAAATATGCACGTAGGAAGTTAACTTTGTTTTTGTGTCTTTCTCTTATCTATACGCAACTTTTGGGCGACAAGACTATCCGAATTCGAAAAAATAATTCCCATAGGTACAAATTCGTTCCACCCTAATAAGTCCTGCTGATCACCATTAAGATCATCAACAATGTGTTGTAGCAGATATAATAGTTCTTTACCAAGAGTTATATATTTGAATTGTACTACAGGATTGTTTTCACAAAACTGAACGGCTTTCCTAATAGGACCAACAAAGCTACTTACCCCAGATGTTGTACCATCCACTGTTTCAAAAATATGTCTTAGAGGTAATTCATTTTAAGAAGCTTACAAATGAACCACTGTAGTGGCCTACCGAGTGCTTTCAACATGTATCACACCTCCTTTATAAACAGTGTTGGTATTTGTGCTATCACAGCCTAATACAGCTATATCATTTTGTAGATGCCTCTGTTTCGTAACTGACAATACTGAATTTTCTATGTCTGCAGCCTTACTCGATGCTGGTGTCTGATGGGTAATATATTCTCCACCTGGTTCAACAATCATTACATAGTGTTCTGCACTCTTCTTTTCACTGTACCACCTATCATTGACTTTCACTTTATTTAAAGTCTGATCCTTTCGACCATCGAAGTGTATGGAAGTAATAGGATTCACTTTATCACTTTTCAACGTTTTTCGAAGTCTTTCTCTTTATTTCCGCATTTTACTTCTATTACGAGATGATCATCTTCTTTGGTGATCATACCAACGTCTATCAAAGATGCAGTTGTAATAGCGGTAGTAGCACGATCTGGTACACCAAATCTATCTGTCTGCATTGCAACATGCCGCAAAGACATTCTCATTTGGTTTCCAGTTTTTTCAAAACTACAGTCTTTAGTTTTCAATATCACATTGTCACTGTCTTCATCTGAAGAATTTTCTACTCAGCTCAAAGGTTGAACTTTAGTGAAACGATTGATGGTTTTCTTTACTTTACTTACTTGTTCTGAGAGTTCCTTTTGTATCTCTTGTAAAATTTGTGTGGCATGCACATCTACACTACCTATATACATTTTACGATCACTCCTCTGATCAAGTAGAAATTGTAATTCCTCTTTTGGTACTGCTTTATCTCTCCTACATATGTAATCTATGTGAATTTCTTCATAATCATCACTGCATCCTATGTCTGGATAGTATTTTAAATTACATTTACAGGGCACATATATCAAAGAAATTACCGAGACTATTCATATATTCATTTTTTAGTTTCACTCAACGTTACTCCTCTTTCTATGAATCTTGCTACTTTTTGAAACACAGCTTTTTCCTGAACTGTGGGGATTGATGCTTGCTGCCAAAGTTTTAGTAGCTCCTGAGTTATTTGTCTGGTTGGCTTGTTAGCTGCATTTCTGCATTTTTCCTTTATTTGAGATAGAGAAAGTATCAAGCCACTTGTAAATTAGTTGGCAAAAGATTATGAGGCAACTTCTCAGGAGTTCCAAAGGTACAGTGTTGCTTAGAATGCCTTCTGCTCACAAATTGTTTTCTTGCTGAATAGCATGGGGAAGCATGAAAAGCTGTTGGTGTAGAGTTGCTGCAAGAGGGGATATTACTAGCTTGATGTAAAGAAGGATGTTGTTTCAGTTGTGGAGACACTGGTGTGTGGGATGCTGATTCCATCTCTGCTCTTCTATAGGTGAATTTTTAACTGAAAAATAAGAACAAAAACTCAGTTAATTTTAATTGTTCAAGAAAAATCAACAAATATTTACTCAGTTTATTCACGTCAGTCAAATGTACTTTGTAACAAGTGTAATAGAATATTTTTTTATCTCATTTCTCATAGCATGCTCACTAGCATCTTACTCTGGATTCTGTAGCTGGGGGGCAACTACTGCAGCTGGCTGTCAGGCGAACTGTGGTGCCTGGGGAGTCAGAAGACACGATGCGCACAAGTATACAGTACGACCTTGGCAGGGATACTTAAATCTGGGAATGACGCAAAATAATATATTAAAGTTATACAAATTTATAATTGTGGTTTCATAATGACATTAATGGAGGTTATTCATATGATGTAATATTGACGGATGTATGCTAGATGAGAATTCTATTTTCTGTATTTGTTAAATTGTATTCATGCAAAAATATGGTGGTTAGAGAAACCTGCCACAGTTTGTATCATTACATTCGTTTTTCTCAGCAAAAACTACAATAAAATATCAGTGTGCCATTGTAAATTACCATTTTCTTTCCGCCCTGGTGAAGTAGTGAGTTGGTTTCTTGTACTCTCCACCTCACATAGCCAGGTAGGCCCGGCTCATCGGGGATTGTTCTGAGTCAGGAGTCTAATCTTCTTTTGAAGATGTTCACCGCAACACCACTCTTGTTCCTTAGGTCTTTGGGCAGCTGATTAAACAGTTTTGGTCCTCTCACAACAACTATTTTATTTCAAGGTTAAGGATGTTCCCTGTCTCGCCTTTAATTTGGGAACACGACACAGTCTTCCTTTTCTACTTTTCACTGTTGTTTGGGGATTACCGGGTTCACAGTAAGATTAGGGACTAGTTTCTCCATTATTTTCCGAGTGTAAATAATGATGTATCTCTCTCTCCTCCTTTCCAGTGAATATAGGTTTAATTCGCGTAACCTTTCCCAGTAATTTAATTCTTTGCGCCCATTGATCTTGGCTGTGAAGCTTATCTGAATCCCTTCTAGCTGTCTAATGTCTTCTTTTTTATATGGGTATGTTAGGACCGAGCAGTATTCCAATTTGGGTATGATCATTGTTTTCAGTAGAAGAATCGTTATATTCCTACCCCTTCGTTTACAGGTTCTCAGTATCTACCAATTTATTTTCTTTGCTCTGTTTACTGCTATCTTATTTTGTGTTTCAAATTTCGCATCATCATTCATTACAACCCCCAAAACTTTTGCTTTAGAATTTCTCTGAACTTCCTCTCACAGCTGAAATTTCTGTGTTAAACTTCATATTGTTGTCTTCCGTCCACTTGTAGATTCTGTTCATGTCGGTTTGTAGAGATCCCTTATCTTCTGGGTTTCTTATTTTTCTACTGATCTTTGTTATCGGCAAAGGATGTTACTGTGCTGTCTGTGGTAACGTCCTCATCTATGTCAGTTAGCATGATTATGAAGAGTAATGGAGTTGATACTGCTCCTTGTGGTACTGAGCTGAGGACCTCTGATTCTGATGAAGATACTCCTTGTACTGTAACGACTTGCCGCCACTCACTAAGGAAATTATATATCCATTTCCCTACTTTTCCTGTTATTCCCATATATTTCAGTTTATGTATTATGATTCCATGGTCACACTTGTCGAACGCTTTGGCAAAGTCATAGTTTTCATCTCTTTCCAGTGCATCAATAATGTTGTTGTAGTGTTTTATTAGTTGTGATAGGCATGATCTGCCTGACCGAAACTCATGCATGGTGGTTATCATTTATATTTTTTCTGAGTTTCCGAAAAGCCATAGATTTTCTGTCTAACTATTCTTTCAAATATTTTAGTGAGATGGGATGTAAGCGATACTGGCCTATAGTTTTTGGCCTCGGATCGCTCTCCTCCTTTATATATTTGGACTATGTTCGCGCTCTTCAGGATGCCCGGTATTTCTCCCGTGTCTAGTGAACGTCTCCATATCTAATATAGGGGCTCAGCGATTGCCTTCTTGCAGTTTTTGATCAGTGTGGCATTCCATTTATCCGGTCCTGCCCCTGAGTGTGCTTTTAGTTTCCCTATAGCTTGTGTAATATTATCTCTCGTAAAATCGAAGTCCGTTACACTTCCCGCTTGTAGTTCTTCTTCAAAGAACGTGTTTCTATAGCATATCAGTTTGTCAGTTTTTGGGATACTGAACGATGATTCGTACTGAGCTCTTAATATTTCAGATACTTCTGTAAGATCATCAGATAAAGCAGTTCTTGTTTTTCAGAGGTCCGATAGTCGCCTGGTTTTTTTACTTCCTTTTTGCAAAATTATAGAAGTACTTTGAGTTAGCCTTTATCACTTCTATAGCGTCGTCTTCTTCTTTTTCTGTATGATTCTCAATTAGTTCCTGTATGACGTCATCGATACTTTGCAGTTTATTATTTAATATTTTTCTGATGTTGTTATCTTTACAGTTACTTAATTTTGCAGTCACTCTTTCTCTTTCGGAACAATGACCTCTTTTGTCTCTCGAACCTGCTTCTCTTTCCTCTTTGTTGTATTTTTGGGACATACTGTATCTTTCCACAATTTCCAGCGTCTTCTCCTCTAAAGTCATTAGCATCTCTTCCGTTGTCTTGGCCTCGAAAATGGTTTTCCAATCTATTACTTCCATGCTGGATGCAACATCTTCCCAGTTTATAGCTTTGAAGTGAAAATTAAAAATTTCGAATTTGCTTCTTTCTGTTGTTCGTGTTCTTTCCTTTCCTGTTGCTTTTATATTGGTTGTTATTTCAATAATGTTGTGGTCCGATATTATAGGTGGGGATATTTCTACATTATCAATTAGGTTGCTGTTGTTTGTGAATACCAAATCTAGGCAGTTGTTTTTTCTTGTGTTTTCTGTTATTTCTTGTCTTAACACAAATTCATGAGCTAGAGCTAGTAGCATTTTTACCTGCTCCTGGTCTTTCCGTGTGCCCCCCTTGTCCTGGTGTATACATATATTTTTCCCATTCTTTTAGATTTCATGAATGGGAAATTAAAATCACCACAGAGAAAAATATTTGGGATTGGAGAGTGTAGATCTTTTACCCAGTTTCTTACCTCTGTAATGGAATCTGAAAATTTTGAGGTTGGCGTGTTTGGGGGTCTGTACATTACAATTAGTACCATATTTAATTTTTCAACTTTTGCTGCTACACATTCTACGTAGCTGTATGAGGTACTTATAGTAATTTCTGCCATATGCCTTTCGTATGTGTAAATAGCACATCCTCCTTTACGTCTCACTTTTCTGTCGGCTCAGGAGGATGTTATAGCTGTCAATTTGTTTTTCTTTTTTGTCAACCCAGAACTCACAGTTTTCACAGTTCGCCTGGCATTCCTTTAGATGAGTTTTCGTGAAGCATGCAAAATCTGCTCCCGCTTCTTGCATGAGTCCTTTCAGGTATAAAACTTTGTCCGGGGAATGATTTGATTTAAGGCCCTGAACATTGTCTCGGATTATTTTTATTTTTTCTCTATCGTTTTCGCACAGAGGTGGTTCCGATTCGTTTTCCAATAATGCTGCCGGTTTTGTTGCCTTGTGGTCCTCTGAGAATTTCCCTCTTTTTATCTTTGTCGTACCTGTTGTCCCGATAACGCATGAGGTGTCTTTGTGCGTGCCTTCTGTCCGGCTCTTGGATTCCTATATTTGTCAGCTGAATTTGTATTTGGTGAATAGTATTCAGCAGCTGAATTGTGTTGGCTACGTCTAAAAAATTGGTACCCTTCTTTAATGTTTGTTTTACCTGTTCACCTGTTGCGTTCCTTTGAGGGTGGTAGTAATGGCATTTTTGTTCATATTTGCACCTCCCATATCTTGCATATGTGTTGCAGAGAGTAAGATGGTGGAACTTGCACTTCTTTTCAAATTTGCAATGTCCACTTGTGTAATATGGGATGTGCATAGATGCATTGCCCATTAGGGTGGAGCGAAAAGAAAAATATTTACGTATCAATTTGTACATGTGTACAAAAGTTGTGTATTGATGCATCTAATGACTATTAAAAAAATCAATACAATTCATAGTCATTTAGAGGTTCCGCAAGCCACTTGAAATATTTAATAGTAATAAGTAATTATTACTCTCGATGAGATCTGCTCATAATCCATTTTTACTGGAAGAGCTCCATATAATTTAAGTTACAATAATTTAATTAAAATAATTTAATTAAAATAATTTAATTAAAAAATAATAATCTGGTTGACAACTCTGTTTTCGGGGACAAATTGTGGCAATAATTCATAGTAAACAGACTCAATGTGAGACGTTTTCTTTTGAGAGAGTGCGTGTAGTACCTTTACTCCAGTGATTCAGTATTTTTTTTTAATTTAGATGGTCATCATGGTTTCTGCAAGAAAAGTTGAACGGCAGAAGTTATCAGCAATCAGTCAAATATCAGATTTTAAACCAATCCCCTTTACACTTAATGTTCTTCCAACAATCAGAAATGTTATTTGCCATTATCAGCACATAAGGATGGAGTTTAAGAAATTGTCATCTAGTGCTGAACCGAAAGTCGCTGAAATTGCTGATAAGGTTCTTTTGACCTTGAAGTAATATGCAAAAAGGCTTCCATACATATCATCTGTCACAGTAGTGTGATTAGAAAGATACGAACGTGCCATGACAAATACCAGAGTTTGTGGAAATTAGCTAAGAGAGCTGGAACGCCAAGTTTTGATCATAAGTCTCAACGAATCAGAAAAGTTATTCGATGTAGCTGCATGCCAGTGTAGATCAAAATTATGTTAATGCAATAAGTCTCGAAGAGTTCCTATTGCTGAAAGAAAATTTCTAGAAAACCAGCGAACACAACGAAAAATGTACATTGGAGGAGTGGATAAAATACTGGCAAAAGTTTTGAATAAGCGTAGTGAACGCAAATTAGCTAGCCAGAAAAGACCCCTGGATAGTGAAGCAAGCTAGTACGGCACACTTGAATCAGGACTATCCTTTATCAGAATCGGAAGCAAATTCCGAATTTTCTAGTTCTGAATCAGAGGTCTCTATAAAAATAAGTAGCAAGTCTTTAATTAGGCCTAGCCAAATGAAAATTAGTACTCTTGTGCTGGCTAGAACTTGTGATCGTTATGGTGTTTCCGATCTTGCTGCAGATGCTTTCGCCAGCTCTGTAATCCAGGATATGGGAATAGTTCACAAACAAAATACCTCTCTTGTAGTAGACAGACACAAAGTTAAACGCGAAAGGAAAAAGGTGAGAAAATAAGTGCAAAGCGGTGAAAGGACTTTCCAGTGCAAGGGACTATTCTTTGATGGACGAAAAGATAAGACACGAGTGAAGCTTAAGCAGAATCAGAAGTTTATTATGAAAACCATTGTAGAGGAACATATTACCATCATCGAAGAACCTCAGTCAGTATTTCTTGGTCACACTACTCCGTTGTCTTGAAGTAGTAAAAACATATGTGACTCCATAATATTATTTCTGAAGAAAGTGATATTAATCTAAACACACTTAAAGTTGTTGGGTTTGATGACACAATGATAAATACTGGATGGAAAGGTGGTGTAATTCGTCGTCTAGAACAGCATCTCACACGCCCATTACAGTGGATGGTGTGCATGTTACACATGAATGAACTCCCTCTTCGTCATCTCTTCCAACATCTCGATGGCTGCACCAGTGGACCAACAGCATTTACAGGTGAAATTGGCAGAGCAGTGGCTAAATGTCAGGAATATGGGGTTGTTTCATTTGTTCCAATTCCTATTGATCTGCCAGAGTGTTTAGAAAATATTGAATTAAGCACCGATCAGAAATATTTGCTGAATATTTGCAAAGCTGTCTCATCTGACCTTTGTTCATCAGATTTGGAAAAACGTGACCCAAGTGCTTTAAATCATTCACGATGGTTAACGATTGCTAATAGAATATTGCGTTTGTACGTATTATCCGAAAATCCTTCAGAATCTCTTCTCACTCTGGCACAGTCTATTTGCAAAGTATATACTCCAAGTTGGTTTGAATTAAAATGTACCCTGTAGCTACAGATAGTTCCAAAAATTTATGGTATATAATTCAAAATTCGAGATATCTTTCAACAGAATTGAAAGCAGTGATTGATCCAGTCATTCAGAGAAACGGTTTTTATGCTCACCCAGAAAATTTGCTGATAACAATGCTTGTAGATGAACGTCAACATATAAGAAAGCTTGCTTTGCGAAGAATAATGTCCGCTCGAGCTGTAAGGCATATGGGGATCAGGTTCTTCAGAATACCTGAAATAAATTTCACTGCATCTGACTACACTGATTTGATTGCTAACTGGCAAAAAGATGGCAGGTTAGAGCCTCCATTAACCCAGAATATCACAGATGACGAACTGCTACAGTTCGTAAATCAGAAAAAAGAGAGTAAAGTTTGAATTCGACCAGTTTCCGAGTCATACGCAAGCAGTAGAGCGAGGAGTACGACTTGTTACAGAAGCATTGGCTGCCGTGTGTGGCTCTGTAAACCGAGACGGGTTCATTAAAGTAAGGATGAAATCAAGAAACATCATGCCTTCTTTTAACACAAAATCAGACTACGTGTGTAAATAAGTAGGCCCTTATCTAAGGGAGGGAAGTGGATAGGGCGGAACTCGATGTGCAACCACTTCCATGTGGTGAGTTCTGGGTATTTTCAGTATTATTCAGGCTGAATTTAGCAAAGAGTTGCACAATGCACATCAATGGTAAGTTATGGTACTTGCAATTTTATAAAAAAACATGAATTTTTCAATGCTCATGCGGAACCAGAAGATCAATGCTCAGGACAAACATATTTTGGCTGTAGCTATGTCTTATCATTGCGAAACTTTTGCACCCATGTATTAATTGTTACCTGAAAATTTTTGTTTTTACCCCCTTTTTCACTTCACCCTATTGCCCATCCCGATATCTGCAGTTCCCTTTTGCGTAGTATTTACATACAGTATTTTCTACTCTTCTACTTCTTGTTATCTTATTATTTTCAATGTTCTTAATTTTGGTATTATCATTATTTTTCTTTGGATGTTTATTTCCTACGTGTTTAGTTATTATCTTTTTATCATTTCGCTGGTTGGACAGTTTCACTACCTTGCAACTTTTATTTATCTCTTTTCTTTCATCTATACCTTCATTCCCTATTATATTGTTTATATTGTTATTCGTTATTATATTGTTATTCGTTAGTTCCTCCTCTCTCTCATCCACTCGAATTTTCATTGGGACATTTCTGGATTCTTGTTTCCCCATTATTTCATCCTTTTTCGTAACACTCGAGTTTGCTTTCTCCATTTCTTTAAATACCGCGAAGGAGTTTACAGTCTGTGTAGATGCGTCACACAGAAATTTGATTACCACGATCTGGTTCGCGTTCGAGACAAGAGATACTTTCCTATCATCCCAATTCATGCAGATAAAGTCGTGCAGTTTTTGACAGAAATCGCATCTTATTGCTGCATTTTCAGTTGTTTCCAGATTACACAAATTGCAGATTAAGTGAGAATTTGGACTCATGGTCATGCTATTCATTAATTAGCGTAAAAAGAAATACACACACAAATTATTTATTTATGTTTTTTCCTTTTATATATATATATATATATATATATATATATATTATATATATATATATATATATATATATTGTTTCTAAAAACTGCCGCTAAATATTTTTTGTATTCTTAACTTTGAATTTTTAATGCTAATGTTTTTCTCGTGTTCTTCTTAACCTGTTGTTTTTAAGGTTAATTTTTATGGACACAAAATTAGTTGCCTTTTTGTAGGATACATTTCTCAGACTAGACCATGATTTTTGAAGGCAAACCCTTTTTGTTTTAAACACAAATTTTACACAAGACTAGCACTCATCCTACCTTTTGAACAAATTTTTAAGCCAGGAAGAACTTAACACTTCCTTTAAACTCACGAACCACTGAGTGCAGCTTCACACATTTCGTCTCACTGGGTTTGGATGTGAAGCTGAATTTTTTTATGACTGGTATTATTTTATATTTTAATACAAAGAACAAAAACTGTAAAATAGTTTCGTTGGGTCGAGTTTAGAAGGTTCGACGAATGAGTTCCACTCGGCATCACGCGAACCATCGTCTTAATCAATTAAACAACATTCTATCCACAAAAACTTTCCTCTAAACATTTTTTTAGTGAACGAATTTGTTCGATGTTTACATCAAACCATTCGCGACGGCGTCCTTTATCTTGGGGTATAAAGTGCGTGTGATGTTGTTTCTTCTGAAAAAAATCATAGCCTTCAGAAAAGCCGTCCGCGAGGTAGAAGTCGGGTTCCAAAAACATTTGTCCACGCACGGTAATGCGGTGACAATACAGTATACACTATACAGGGCTCCAATAAACCTTAGCCCCCCCCCCGCCCATGGCCTAAACCATTAGAGGTACAGTAAAACTAAATATACCTTACAAAAGAGAATTTAATCCTACATTTAATGAGAAACAATTAAAACTTGGTGTTCCCGCCATTGGCTTCCAAGACAGCCTGAATTCGCTTTGGGTAGCTTGCCAAAAGTGACGTGAATAGATCTTGATCGTTACGCAAATTTGCTAAAACAGATTCAATGTGTTGCGTCATTGTATCCTTCGAAAATCGATTTGATGCAGGTTCTTGAAACAAGAGACATTCAACCTTGTCCTTTATAACTGATCCAATGTGTTCACAAGACGTTCAGGTCAGGAGAATTTCCTGGCCATTCTTCATTTCCAAAGAAATCGATCTCATGGTTCCGCAACAACTGTTGAGTGGCTAATGCCTTAAAGCAGGGGGCCTTATCGTGCAGAAGTGTGACCTGATCGACATCCATAACATTGTTTGGGTTTCTTAGAAAAGGAATGACATGCTGGGATAGAATAATATCACGAAAATACTGTCCATCCCAACTCTGACCATTTGGTTTCAGCACCCACATGAGCTTCTTTGCAGTGAACAAAACAAACACACCAACACAGTCTGGACTTTTAGAAATTCGCGATAATGTTCATTGTCATCGATTTCATTTGGTGTTGTGGCCCACACTCGATCATTTTGGTAGTTAGGCCGACGTGTTACGTAAAGAAAAAATTCATCGGAGACAGCTAAATGCATGAAATCATCCACATCCCAATCTTCAAGATAATGGGCAAACCACATTCTGTCATCGATGTTAAGTTGAGATTTTCTTGGCTTTGGAAGTTCATGCCAAGGCTTTAAACCTTGCCTATGACGGTACAGTTGAATGATCTCACCACTAACGATCTTTCCTCTCAACACTTCGATCTCTCTAGAAAGTTTAGCACAGCTGTTTTTCCGCTTACGCGTACCACTTTCAATGATGTCCTTTGTTTCCTGAGAGAGTGGCAAATTTGGGAGCCCAGATTTGGTTGTATCCATTTCACATTCATCCAAAGTTTTATTCCAATTTCCTTTGACGAAGTCCTCACTTCTTCGCAACTTTTTGGGAACCCATGAACGTGTTATAAAGGTGGCTCCAGCATCACGAGCTTCCCGAAATGTTATTGCTAGTATGCGATCTATCACACGTTGCCTCTCCGAATAACCAATTAATTGAGAAGCCATTATATTATCACTTTATCAGCTAGAATAATATTAATAACTGCAATAAATAAAGAATTTTATATATTTTTATAATCACTGAAAACTATTTCGATATTAGTAAACATGTAAACTGCAAATGGGGGGGCTAAGGTTTTTTGGAACCCCTTATATATATATATATATATATATATATATATATGATGAATATATATATATATATGTATAGAAACGACGTAAGTATAGAGGAGTGTTCTGCACACGAGGAAGAGAAATAACGAACAAATGAAAAATGAGGTGACCGCCCGGGAATCGAACCCAGGACCTTCCGATTGCCGGTCAGACATGCTACCACTACACTACGGGCCTCGATCAGTCAGAAATCGCAATTCTCCTACATAGGGCAGAAACCAATGCCTTGAGAGGGCACCCTCGCAAATCGTGAATATGTACATTTAACTGCAATGACCACGCAGTATATTAATGTATAGAAACGACGTAAGTATAGAGGAGTGTTCCGCACACGAGGAAAAGAAATAACGAACAAATGAAAAATGAGGTGACCGCCCGGGAATCGAACCCAGGACCTTCCGATTGCCGGTCAGACATGCTACCACTACACTACGGGCCTCGATCAGTCAGAAGTCGCAATTCTCCTACATAGGGCAGAAACCAATGCCTTGAGAGGGCACCCTCGCAAATCGTGAATATGTACATTTAACTGCAATGACCATGCAGTATATTAATGTATAGAAACGACGTAAGTATAGAGGAGTGTTCTGCACACGAGGAAGAGAAATAACGAACAAATGAAAAATGAGGTGACGGCCCGGGAATCGAACCCAGGACCTTCCGATTGCCGGTCAAACATGCTACCACTACACTACGGGCATCGATCAGTCAGAAGTCGCAATTCTCCTACATAGGGCAGAAACCAATGCTTTGAGAGGGCACCCTCGCAAATCGTGAATATGTACATTTAACTGCAATGACCACGCAGTATATTAATGTATAGAAACGACGTAAGTATAGAGGAGTGTTCTGCACACGAGGAAGAGAAATAACGAACAAATGAAAAATGAGGTGACCGCCCGGGAATCGAACCCAGGACCTTCCGATTGCCGGTCAGACATGCTACCACTACACTACGGGCCTCGATCAGTCAAAAGTCGCAATTCTCCTACATAGGGCAGAAACCAATGCCTTGAGAGGGCGTCTAGTACGACTCATCGCCGCCGACTCATCGCCGCCGACTCATCGCCGCCGATTCATCGCCGCCGACTCATCGCCGCCAACTCATCGCCGCCAACTCAACTCCGAATGCACCGTTGCCAAATAATGTTTTGTATAATTTATTAATCTTTCTTTAGTGCGATGATAGGTACTGAAGGAAATTAAAAACACTTGGAAGAACCATTGAAAACATCACTAATTATATTTATATAATATTTTATTTATATAATATAACCTAACCCAACCCAACACAACCCAAGACAACCTAACCTAACCCAACCTAACCTAACCCAAACTAACCCAACCCAACCCAACCTAACCCAACCAACCTAACCTAACCTAACCCAGCCTAACCCAACCTAACCTAACCCAACCTAACCTAACCTAACCTAACCTAACCTAACCTTCACCAATTAACATTATAGATGCCTTATACAAAATAGAGAAGAGTCGAGATATGTATCTCGAACAACTTGTAGGAGGTGATGCTCCACCTTCAAAGTTAAAAAAATATCGTGATGCTGATAACCGTATATTAAAACTAGTTTTAAGCTTTGAGCAACGATCACCATTAGAATATTTACGTGGGATTGCCTACAATTACCACTAATTAAAATCTGAACCTTTTAATCTTTTTTTAACGTAGTAGAATAAAGAGTTTCTAACGATTTTTAATTTTTTAAAGCTCTAACCTTCAAAAATAAATTTTATTTATTTTTTGAAAAAATGGAGTTGAGTTTGCGGCGATGAGTTGGCTGGAGTTGAGTCGGCGGCGATGAGTTGGCGGCGATGAGTTGGCGGCGATGAGTTGGCGGAGATGAGTTGGCGGCGATGAGTTGGCGGGGATGAGTTGGCGGCGATGGATCGTCCCATCCCGCTTGAGCGGGCACCCTCGCAAATCGTGAATATGTACATTTAACTGCAATGACCACGCAGTATATTAATGTATAGAAACGACGTAAGTATAGAGAAGTGTTCTGCACACGAGGAAGAGAAATAACGAACAAATGAAAAATGATCGAGGCCCGTAGTGTAGTGGTAGCATGTCTGACCGGCAATCGGAAGGTCCTGGGTTCGATTCCCGGGCGGTCACCTCATTTTTCATTTGTTCGTTATTTCTCTTCCTCGTGTGCAGAACACTCCTCTATACTTACGTCGTTTCTGTACATTAATATACTGCGTGGTCATTGCAGTTAAATGTACATATTCACGATTTGCGAGGGTGCCCTCTCAAGGCATTGGTTTCTGCCCTATGTAGGAGAATTGCGACTTCTGACTGATCGAGGCCCGTAGTGTAGTGGTAGCATGTCTGACCGGCAATCGGAAGGTCCTGGGTTCGATTCCCGGGCGGTCACCTCATTTTTCATTTGTTCTTTATTTCTCTTCCTCGTGTGCAGAACATTCCTCTATACTTACGTCGTTTCTATACATTAATATACTGCGTGGTCATTGCAGTTAAATGTACATATTCACGATTTGCGAGGGTGCCCTCTCAAGGCATTGGTTTCTGCCCTATTTAGGAGAATTGCTACTTCTGACTGATCGAGGCCCGTAGTGTAGTGGTAGCATGTCTGACCGGCAATCGGAAGGTCCTGGGTTCGATTCCCGGGCAGTCACCTCATTTTTCATTTGTTCGTTATTTCTCTTCCTCGTGTGCAGAACACTCCTCTATACTTACGTCGTTTCTATACATTAATATACTGCGTGGTCATTGCAGTTAAATGTACATATTCACGATTTGCGAGGGTGCCCTCTCAAGGCATTGGTTTCTGCCCTATGTAGGAGAATTGCGACTTCTGACTGATCGAGGCCCGTAGTGTAGTGGTAGCATGTCTGACCGGCAATCGGAAGGTCCTGGGTTCGATTCCCGGGCGGTCACCTCATTTTTCATTTGTTCGTTATTTCTCTTCCTCGTGTGCAGAACACTCCTCTATACTTACGTCGTTTCTATACATTAATATACTGCGTGGTCATTGCAGTTAAATATATATATATATATATATATATATATATATATATATATATATAGATATATAGAGTCGACCATCGCCGTTCGCGGGTTTATCGTTCCGCGAAGACCCCTCTGCGAAGTGTGAAATCAGCGAACCGCGTACGAAGGTTCAATGCGAAAAGGGGGGTTACGTGTCTACGAACCCCCAGACACGGGGATAAATAGCATTAGAAAATGGTTTTCTACTGATACTGTATTAGAGAAAACGTACCACCAGAGGGTTTGCGTAAGACACCCTCAAATTGCAATCAGAGGCTAACTGATCAGGGACAGTACGGGACTTGCTCCCAGTTGTGACTGTGAAGTTCTGGCGTTGCTCTGATATATTCGTCTTGTATACGAGTATAAATGTATATAATTAATAATGTGTAAAAAATAATATATGACAAGTATAAATAGTAAAAACTTGTAAAAAAACAATTTTCCAAAATGTCATTATAAAAACAATGTAATAATCCAGAGGAGCGCGAGAAAGCCGACTTGATATAAACTAGCCGGTCGCACAAGTAACACACTACCGGGCATGTTGCTGCCAGCTGCAAATGCTAAAGTATCGTACATATGTACTGTATATGTATCGTATCGTACGCGTAAGTATCGTACGTATCGTACGCGTCAGTATGTATCGTACGTATCATACGCGTCAGTAAGTATCGTACGTATCGTACGCGTATATATCGTGTCGTACGTATTGTACGCGGAAGTAACTTATTGTATCGTATCGTCCGCGTAAGTATCGTACGTATCGTACTGCATAAGCAAAAAAGTGTTAATAAGTAATTTTTTAGTATTTACAACAATTTAAAAAAAATCGTGCTGATCTACCTTTGGATCTTAGGGTAGTGAAATGTTCTCGTCCTATCTCTGAATTCGTGTGCGCCAGACCTCGTGCAGGTCGGGGAATCACTGACCAGCACTGGGAAGGAAATAATGAAAATAGTATTTTAGACCCAGACATTGTAAATAATTTCAGTAATGATAGAAAGGGTATGTGTGTGGGCTCTAAGGTACCTATAATTCCATAAATGGTCATCTGAGTGAGGTTAGTTGCCGTTTCGCACTTATGCGGCCACGCGCGCGAAAGTTCATCCAATCGCGTTAATTCGCGGATACGTGAAATTTGCACCCCGCGAAACGCGACAAGGGTCACAAATGGTCAACCGCCGATGAGCGAAATCCGCAAAGCACGAACCCGCAAATGGCGAGGGGCGACTATATATATACACTCGAAAGTACATGGAGTGGAGTTTCACTTGTTTCTGCAGTAGAGATGGAAACTGGTTTAAAAAAAACCGGTTTTTAACCGGTGATGAAAATTTTTAATCATCACCGAAACCGACGATAAGAACCGGTTTTCACATTTTTGCGCAAATCTCCGATCACTTTGGTCCATTTTCTATGAAACAAACGTTTAAAAACATAGTAATTACGTTTTGCATCGTTTCGTATCGTTTTTTGTTTGTTTATAAGTGTAAAAAATTGATGCTTCAGTCTTAAATGTTATGTGGATGATTGCACATTGATCAGTTAAGATTCTAAGATTTAATACTCCATCATGTCAAAGAAATCAAATGCTTGGTATCATTTCACTCGTAAGAATAAAGAAGAAGCAGAGTGTATGACATGTCACAAAGTTTTAAAGTGTTGTGAAGGTTCTACTTCAAGTTTATCATCCCACATGAAAAATATTCATGGCATAAACATCAACCAGATTAATCAGCCATTGAAGAAACAAAGAACAGTGGAAGTGTTTGTGCAAAAAAAGTCCACAGAAGAGGAAATTTCGAAACTGGCGTGTGTAGATGGACTGAGTTTCTAATCAATTGCTAAAAGTGAATTCATTCAAAAAAGCCTAAGAAAGATAAAATATGACAAGCCTCATCCAACTTCCCATAATGGTGTCAGAAAAATGGTGCTTAGTTTTTATAAGAAAAAGAAACATGAATTGGTCAACTACTTCAAGAATCAGGTGAGACAAGGAATCCGCTATTCATTAACTATGGATGAGTATACATCTTTGCAAAACCAAAGATATATTAATATTAATGTTCATGATGAAAATCAACATTGGTCTCTTGGTCTCATGAAAATAAATGAGTCTCTCGATAGCAACAAAACTATTGCAATCGTTAGGAAAAGATTGGAAGACTTTGGCTTGGACCTAGATAAGCGTATCGTGGGTTGCACCACCGACGGTGCATCAGTAATGGTCAAATTTGGAAGAAAAATAGTACCTGATCACCAGCAATGCATTGCACATGCTATACATCTCGCGGTTTCGGATATCTTATATTCCAAAACTGCTGAAAATTCAGTTGAGTTAAGTGAAGATGAGTGTGAAATTTTATGCACTGATACAATTTTTGAGTCCGACATAGATGACGTAATTTTTCTTCCAAAACTTCGAGAAGATTACTTAAAAGTAATAAATAAGGTGAAAAAAATCTGCCGCATATTTCGAAAGTCTCCTTTGAAAAATGAGAGCTTGCAGGATCTTGTCAAAGATGAATTTAATGGAAAGGAAATGAAGCTTATCCTTGACTGTAGAACGAGGTGGAACAGTCTTTTGGCCATGATAGAAAGATTTTTGAAACTCAAAAATTGCATTCCAAAGGCCCTCAGAGTGATACGCTCAACAGAGACAATTTCAGATGAAGAATGGAATGTTCTAAAGAGCCTCTTTGACACGCTTCGTCCACTGGAAATTGTTTTGAAGCGACTCTGTTCCGAAGATGCAAATTTGCTGAAAGCTGAATCTTCCATGAAGTTCATTTTGGATAAATTTGAAAGCAAACACAATCCTTTAGCTTTTGAGCTACGTCAGTGTCTCATTGATCGCTACTCATCGAGAAGACAAAAAGAAGCTGAAGCCTTGCTGAGTTTTCTCCACAATCCCGAGGTCTTGAAAAATGAATCATCAGCACCGTTCCTCTTTCCTTCAAGACAAGCACTTAAGAAGTATGCGGATCATACATTTAAGAGGCTTTTTCCAGAAGCTTGCCAGATTTCAGAAACAGACGACCAAGTCCAATCAATTGCTTCGAAACTCGAAGATTCACAATGCAGCTCAGGTCGTGAAGTAAATGATGACGATCAACTTATGAACGAGTACATGTGTAAGATGAACAAACTGAAAATGAAACTCAAGAAAGATTTTTCTGAGACCTTTGACGTAAACAATGAATTCAAATATTTTGAAGCTACTTTGAATAGAAGCGAAAATTTGGATCGAATGTACGAGGCGTTGCTTACAATAAAAGCCACCAGCGTAGAGTTCGAGAGAATGTTTTCAGCTGCTGGTTTATTCATCACAAAGATTCGATCAAGAATGTCAGATCAGACACTTAATGCTCTGTTTTCTCAAGTGTTATTTAAAAAATCAAGTTCGATAATTAACTTTTTAATTCAAATGTTACATATACTTGATTGAATCAATTAAAACCTTATTTCTGTTTAATATTTTGATAATTTACCTCCCTAAAAAGCATACAGAATCCCATCGGTGAAAACCGGTAAAAACCGGCTTTAAGAATATAGCAATGGTAAAACCGGTTTTACACTTTTCGGTTATTTTCCATCCCTATTCTGCAGGTTATTTCAAAATAAAGAAGTTAACGCACTTAATGTAAATATCAGCCACATACATATATATATCTATTTTTTATTCATGCAAGAAGGAGGGGCCAAGGGCGAGCACAGGCAAAAGTGCCCCACTACAGAAGGTGAAGGAGAGAATCGAAGTCAAGATCCTTAAAAACGATGCATTTTTAAACTTTTGAAAAGAGTGTGTAGTGTGTTAGATGCATATACTGTATATGCAGTGAGAAAAAGAGGTAGAAGTGTATATTTTGAAGCTTGCTGGACTGTTCACAGTGCAGATGAGACACCGAGAGATCAGCAGAGGAGAACAGAGACAGGAAAAACGAGAGTTCCAGTACTTCTTGTCTCCTGCCTAACGTTTTCCCCAGAGTATTCCCTGGTCGATTGGTTTCTACAATCTCTCTCTCTCTCTCTCTCTCTCTCTCTCTCTCTATATATATATATATATATATATATATATATATATATATATTAGGGTGTCCCAAACTCATAGGGGGCCAAATGTTTTTCGGGATACAAATCCGCTCGTGTTGCGCTCTTTTGATGTTTCCCATTAGAAGTCTTCCTGTAAAATTTCAGAGAGATCGAAGGAAATGTAAAGGTCCCGAACTTTGAACACTTTATTTCTCCTCTTAACTGAAAGGCAAATTAATTGAAATATTTCTCTCAAAAGTTCCATCACAAAGATGATTGTACAAAATAAACATGTATTTTAATCTTAACACACAAACAACAATTTCAAAGCATCACATTTATGCATTTTAACTAAACACGTGTTTCATGAGATCCGTTTTTGTTCCCTTCCGGCTCACATTCCGTCGGTGTGAGTGGACAGTTCGAAGGAGGAACTGGAGGTATTCTTCATCACGGCACAGAGGTTTGCTTGTGTATTTCTCAATGAGGGCGATGCCTCGCTCTGCTGCATCATTGACCACCATCAGTTCTGCAGCTCGGCTCTTTGCCAGACGGTAGTTTTCGTCAGTAGGCCATGTTTCAGGGTCTTTGGTGAGGAACGTGGGCTCAACTTGGAGAAACTGGAAGAGTGTGGTGGATCGACTCGTCACCCACGAACTTAAACGGCCATCCACTTGCAGTCCCTTGCCTTGGACCCGTTTGAGTCCTTTCCCAGGGCGGTTTTTCAGGTTAGCCGTCATGTTACGCTTTTCATTGTCGTCAACTCTGTCATCAAACAGTGCAAGACAGATTAAGTCCTCCGAGATATACCACAGACAGATGACGGAGCACAGCCCGGTAAGCTGTGTTTCCAACGTCCTTGTCAGGGTAACCTACAAGAAGATTGCACAGCCTAACGTCATTTTTGGGAGATTTGATGGCGATGGGAGCCTCGTGCCAGTGACGCACGTATACAAGGCTCACGAAGAGAGCCATACGGCGAACCCCTTGCAGTTCTTAGAGGCGAAGTTCGGAGAACTGGGACTGCAGTAATGCTATTTTCAGGCAGTAAATAGCTTTGGCCATCCATCTGGCCTGATGGTAAGCCCCTGGAGGCCGAAGCTTGTAACGTCCTACGTCGTCTCTGAGGTACAAGAGGCTCAGTCGAAGAAGTTCTTCATAATCCTCTCGAGGATGATTACCACTTCTTAGGGCATCGCGGAGATAGTCTATTACCTCAAGTCGCATTTGTGAAAGGCAAGCATTGTCATTTATGAAGGCTTTAGCCACCTCGTCCTTGTCAAATGCATCCAACTGACAGTGGTTCATTGATGGCCAGGCCTCCTTGAATCTCCTGAAAAGTGGGATTTGAGGACTTGGTGGTGTTCCTAGGCACACGACGAAGACATCCTTGAGAATCACTTCGTGAACGTGATGACGGCAAGCAAACCATAAAAGAGATCTTCCCAATGCCGCTTCCAAACGCGCACACGCACCTTGCACTATCCCTGTGTTTGATGCCGTCGTGTCAAACACCATGCCTATGATCTTGTCCTCAATTCCGACTAGGGAGCGCTTGATGGACTGCGCTTGCCATTTGCTGTCCTGTGCCGTCTATTATTTTCGGTGCTCCTAATAGCTCTTCCACACCATCCCGTCACCACAACAGCAATCCGATCGACTGACTTACCCTCCTGTTCGATGTCAGTGAGTATCTTTGTGTCCCAGTGGATCTGCAGTCGAGGTGGAAGCTGCTCGAGGTGGCCAATAACATTGGTCCCTATCATTGTACGGGCCTTTTGTCGGAAGCGGTGAACCGTGCTCTTTGATGGAACACTGTCAGGACGAGAGCTAGGGATTTTGCAGTCGCAGCAAACGCTGATGTTGCCTGTCGAACAGAAAGGCCCTCGCGATCCCAAGTTGCTGCCAGGTCAAGATCACTCAGACTTTCTTTTAGTCTGTCATGTTTGGGAGCTTTCGAAGGTTTAAGTCCACAAGTGACGGCTTCGTTTCCACTGTCAGCTGACGATGTGCTAGAACTGCTGTCGGTAGCCTCTTCTGTGACTCCTACAGCTAGAGCCTCCTCCGTTTGACGCCGGTGTGCCCGCTCAAGAGCTCTTTCCCTTTCCTGTCTTTTCATTGTGGCTGCATTATATTTTCTATCTTCACCTCCCATGTAACTCGTATGTCGATCTGCCCTTTGGGAAATGAGGAATTCCTTGTCTTCAAGAGGGATATCTCCCCGATCCAGAACGTCTGAGCGGGCGACATCAAAAATATCCTCCATATCAGCCAAGAATACATCCCGCTCCATATTGTAAGTCATTCCAGTCTTGTTCTTGTTTTTATGCAAATTTCGATACCTCTGAACCAAAGCGTTCAGTTTAGTCGAGACATGAACGGAGGTTGTTGCCAGATTCGAGTTGGCTCTAGCCCAGATTTCTAATACAGCCGATATTACAGCCTTGACACTGTTGGAATCTGTCTTCTTTTGGTCGCGGTGATGGTAGAAGAAAAGGAGCAACACGTCCATATTACTTGGTAATCGAGATTTAGCCAGCTCTACTATCGGAGACCTCTCAAGAAGCCACAACTTGATGTTTGATCTTGTCAACGCCATAATGATCAATTCTGAAAACCAAAAAAAAGTCATCAAACGTCGGGACCTCTAAATATCATCTGATCGAGTTGAAAATCACAGAGCCAATGCTGTAGCCGAAACCACATCCGGGCATGACACGAGTGGTCAGGTCGTGTTAAGAAAACAAATTGGGACACCCTAATATATATATATATATATATATATATATATATATATATATATATATATATATATATATGTGGGATGAATTTCACAATTAAACACGTGAAATATATATATATATATATATATATATATATACACACACAAAGGATACACCATATACAAAATTATACATGTACAAAACCCACTTATTAATTCGTCTTGGGTTGAGAGAACTTGAATCAAGCAGTGACTGGATTCACCCTGAATTTTCAGATTTTGACAAGCAAAGGCTGGAAATGTGGGACCTCTTAATGTAGTGTGTAGTAGGCAGCTGTATGATGTGGGTGAAACATTGATTTCGTGATAAAGCAGAAATAAATTTCGTATATTTTTGGTATGTACAAATCTCATTAAATACATAATATATATATATAAATGTTGACTATTTATATTATGAATTATTTTAGAATATTTAGGAGCTACAAAGCTTCTACATGCATATATATTGAAATGTATATAAACTATAAATTAGTTTATATATTAAATATATGCATAAAATATATGGAGCATATCCATATATAATAGTCTTCTTATGTACATTATACAATAAATATACATATGAATGGACGGAGCCGCGTTTAAACTATGCGATTTTAGATGAGGTTCTTTTCTTTTCATTTACATACATCATTTTCGGAAAGAGACTGATAAATTGTAAATTATTTATTATATAGTTATAAATGTAAGTTATTAAAATATTGATTTGTTTTCTGTTTGGTACAGTCACTCATCGCCATGGTGGACGCCAAACCTCCGACCCGAAGTTCTGCCAGTACCTGCCTCATTGGAAAACTTACAAAAGATCTAACCTCGCGATTACCTTCAAAGCATGAAGTGTTAAGCAAGTTCTTATTTCATCATATCGAGGAAAAACGAACAGTCACAGCAAGTTTGAAAGAGACTGTCTCTGCTGTTCTTTATATCTGGGATAAAGTAAGGATTCCAACTCAAAGATCGGACAATGCTGAGAGGAAACTGAGAAAAATAGAGTCATCCTCAGAAAGCATACAAATGAATGTGGCAGTATTTAATGCTGATCTTGACATTTTCGATATTGCCAGAGCAGATGCTTTAAAGATAATGACTAACGAAGAGGACAAAGAATTCCTTATCAAGCAGAGAGAAGATCGTCCCTGCGCCAGTTTTGGAAGCATTGATCGAGCCTTTGCTGAAAAGGAGGATCGGAAGAGGCAACGAGAAGAATCTGAATATAATAGAAAAAAGCG
The DNA here is from genome assembly GCA_023014485.1 of Bathynomus jamesi. Classification (NCBI taxonomy): domain Eukaryota; kingdom Metazoa; phylum Arthropoda; class Malacostraca; order Isopoda; family Cirolanidae; genus Bathynomus; species Bathynomus jamesi. Next base: position 455,277 of record JAJOZX010000834.1, on the reverse strand, counting down.
AGGCGACAATGAAAAACAAAAGAAATATCAACTTATGGCATCTGACAAAGTGATAACTGACGCGGATTCTTCCTCCTCGTCCACGGATTCTGATGCATCGTGTCGTCCATCTACCTCATCATCGAACCCTCCTTCCAAATGCAAGAAAACAGTCATCTCAGATGAGGTAGCCCAGGCACTCGACCGTGTTAATCTAAGCAATCGCAATGCAGCCTTTGTTATTGCAGCATCAGCTAAGTCTCTTAGCCATGATCTGGGCTCAATGTCATTTTCTCGAAGTACAATTCGTCGATTTCGAATTAAAGCTCGTGAAAATATCGCAACTGTTGAAAAATCAAGCTTTTCTCCTGACACTCCTCTTCTACTTCACTGGGATAGAAAAATGCTTCCTGATATAACAGGGGGACATGAAAATGTGGACCGCATTGCAATCATTGTTTCAGGAGGATGAGTGGGGCTTGTATTTGATACAACAGCATCAAATACTGTGCTGATGTCTGGAGCTTGTACCCTGATAGAGAGAGCTGTAGGTCGCTCTCTGACGTGGATAGCATGTCGTCATCATGTGTATGAAGTCGTTTTGACTGACGCATTTTCTAGTATTCTTGAACCTTCGAAAGGACCACAAGTTTCATTGTTTAAGCGATTCATTGCACAATGGGTAGTTATCAATAAAGAAAACTTTATATCAGCAGGAGTGGAACTTTTTGAAGGAAACTTGTGGGAACTTTGTCAAGAGATGATACAGTACCTCTCCGATGCTCTTCAGAACAACAGCTTCTCAAGAGATGACTACAGTGAATTCCTCCATCTTTCTCTAATTTTCCTGGGAGGAAGTTTGCCTTAGAAGTACAACGTCAGAGCTCCAGCAGCTCTTCATCAGGCTCGCTAGATGGCAAAAGCTACCTATGCTTTGAAGATCTCTGTCTTCCAGGAGCCAATGAAACTTTACTGCACATGAAAAAAACAGTCTGAAAGATTTTTGTGTCTTTGTGGCACTTGTTTATAATAAATATTGGCATGAAGCACCCTTGGCAGTGAGGGCCCCTAGAAACGACCTAGCTTTTCTAACAGTTATGGAGATTTATCCAAACAGGGTTTTTGCTGAAATTGCACTCAAGGCATTTAAGAGACATCTCTGGTACTTTTCGGAAGAGCTGATTGGACTGTCGCTTTTTGACGATCGGTTGGACAGCAAAGTAAAAGAAAATATGATTAAAAAGTTATCTCATCCTGCAAAAGCGAAAGGTCTGAAGCGCCTCGATTCAAAGCTGTTCAAAACAGCAAACCCATTGGATACTTACGTCAGCGAGAAGACGGCTCAACTCTTCGATGTACTGGATAAAAACGGAAAGAAGATTGCTCAAGAGTTTCTTTCGAAACCACCAAGTAACTGGCAAGTAACGACAACTACGAGTTGTTGAAAGGAACAGCATTGAAGATGAAGGTTGTCAATGACTCTGCAGAGAGGGAGCGATTGCTCTTATTGAACGGTACAGTACAACGTTTACCAAAGATGAGCAGCAAAAACAATTCCTTGTCCGAATTGTTGAGACCCATCGACGAACGTTTCCTACCCCCTCTAAAGTGTCTTTACAGAAGTAAAAGCATTTGCATGTTCTTTTGTCAAATTTCGTTATTTTTTCCATTTAAGAGAAAATTATTAATTTTGTAGCGACCTCTAAATATAGTCGGAATGAGCTAATGTTTTGTAGCAATTATCCTTTTATGATTTCAAACAAGGGCAGCCTTGAGGAAGTACAAAAATAAAACTTTTATTTCTTGGACCATTCTAATATACATATATATTGCCAAGCAAACTTGGGGCCATATACTAACATAGCTTCCGTACGTGTTTCATCACCACTGAAAGCAACAATGTCCTGTGTTAGGCTAGTCAGAAGAACATTCATATTTGAATTCAATTTATTGCAATTTTCGTTAGTTTGTATTGCAGACACCTCCAATTATTATTAGGCCCGTTGCATGATTCCTCTGGAGCAAGATGCACCGCATGTTTGTGTTTCTTCCTAAGGCAGCATACATTTATTTGTATCAATCATAGTCAGACTCGTACTACCTCAGGCTTGCTCTACACAAACCGGACCAAAAACCGCAAGCATCCACAATCGCAAACCACCCGTGTACATGGTTGTATTTAGTTTAGAATACTATTTTTTTGTATATCTGTAGACAACACGGAAAAACACTATTTATAAAAGCAAACGGAATAAAATTTAAAGAAGCATACGTCTCAAGTTGGAATAACCTCCCATAAAACCAAACTCGGAATAAAATTCGGAAACCTTTAATACCTTACCTTGTTTCCTTATTTTGTACTAATGATTTCAATACTTCTCCAATATACTACAGGGTGGTCGAAAAGTCCCTATCTATTTTTCTAAAATAATGATATTTCTATTTTATTTTCTACAGCACATAGATGATGATGGATATACAAGAACGTGTGATGGGAATAACAGTACGTATCTAAGGAAAGAAGTGCAGAGAAATTCGAGAAAAATTCGAAAGAAGATTTCACAGACCAGGACCTACAGACAAAGCAATTCGCGGGATGGTCAATATATTTCAAAGAATAGGATCTGTTCATGATGAGGCATGATATGGACGTCCAGGTACCTCTCAAGAAAATGTCGAATTGGTAAGAGATGCCTTTGAAACAAATCTTAGAATGTCAACTCGCACAGCATCACGTAGACTGAGCATACCAAAAACGACTGTTCTAAGGATTTTAAAACCAACATTAAAAAAGAAATTAGTAACATGAGTTACACGAAGAGGATTATCGAAGACGAGCCGCCATGTGCACAGAATTGATTGAAACATTTCATACCGAAAACTTATTAAACTACATTCTCTTCAGAAATATATGTTTCTTTATGTAACAATAGCTGAAATGGTGTTACACATTATTCATAATTAATTTGGTTGCTTAGAATTTAGTTCGTTATTACTTATTATAACTTTGTTTTTGCAAATTAACTTTACTTGCGATGAGGCTCTTACCAAATTGCTGGGTTGGATGTTATAGAAACAGTCCGTGGGCAGCATGATCTCCAGATTTAACACCATTAGACTTCTTTAGTGAAGCTTTATAAAGTCTGAAGTTTACAAAACAAGAATTACAGACCTGCAGGATCTGCGAACCCGTATTGTCGCGGCAGTCGCTAAAATAACCCAAGAGATGCTTGAGAATGTGTTCCGCAATGTAGTGGACAGGTTTGAGATTTGTAGAGACACTGGTGATGCTCAAGTCAAATCTTAGACCTCAGCTTGATAAATTATGTTACTACATTTTTATCCTAAAATACTATTATTTCAGCAAAATAGATAGGGACTTTTGGACCTCCCTGCAGTTTATAATCCAGTTTAGTTTTCCCGTCCTCATTACTGCAAGTATCATGAGTTTTTTCCCCACCACTATTAATGTTATTACCGTTACCATCATAATTATAATTATTATCTTTATCATTATTCTTATAATCTTTATCATTATTCTTATAATCTTTATCATTATTACTCTCATTTACAGAACTATTATTCTTTTTATTATTACTTTTAGACCGAATACCCTTGTTATTCTCGCCCAAGTTCGATCGACGAATAAGCGTCACGCGAAAAAATCTCATTTATCATAGTTCAACAACGTTCTGGCCACATGAACTTTGCTCTAAATTTTTTTTAGTGACGAATTTGTTCGATTTTTACAAGAAATTATTTACGACTACGTCCTCAATCTTTTGATCTTCTGAAAAAAAAATATGGACTTCGGAAGAACTGTCCACGAAGTACAAGTCAGGGTGGGGTTAAAAAAGATTTGTCCACAATGTACAGGGTGTTTCAAAAGTCAGGAATCATAGGAATATTTATTTTTAAATTTCATTATAATATATATATATATATATATATATATATACACGGTGAACCAAAAGTAGGTGGACAGTAGGTTGAATACGGTTTGTGTTATATTATATTATAACTATGGTGTTCATTATAACTATGGTGTTTGTGTTTTATTATTAAATATTATAACTAAATTTATTTAAATTTTATTTTGTATTATAGTATACAAAAAATTAAATATGTATTCTCAAAATAAACGTTATCATTTACTGTCCACCTACATTTGGTTCACCCTATATATATATATATATATATATATATATATATATATATATAGACATTAAAAATATTTCCTAAGATTCTGGATTTTTGAAACACCCTGTATGATGAAACAATGGGTAATAGTTTACAATATGACATAACTGAAAATGTCGACACTTCCTCCTGGCTTTTGTCTTGTAAGGACTGTTTTTGGAATGTTTTTCTTCATCGTCAGTAGGATGGGCGCAAAAAGGTAGTGTAATGCAATTGCAAATGTTGCACAATGTTGCAATAGTGCCAACCCCCCCTTTGTTGCAACCCCCACCCCCACAGTGCCAGCCCAAACCCACTTTGTTGCAGCTCCCACCTCTGTTGTTGCAACTTGGAAGCGGAGTTATCCTCCAAGCTGCAATGAACCCCGCTTGGGGGTATGCAACTTGGAGGCGGAGTTATCCCCCAAGCTGCAATGAACCCTTCAAAGGGTTATACCTAACCTAAGAGAGAGGTGTTCGCCTGGCAGCTGCCAAGCGCATATTATGACTTCAGCCGAGCCGCCGTTGTCTTATAGGACGATCTCATGTTGGAGATGGATAAAACGTTTGCAGAGACATTTACAGTGTTCTCACACCATCTTAACATAAGCGTGTTCTTCATCAATCAGAATCTATTTTTAAAAAATAGATACATGCGCAATGTGTCGCTAAATACACAATTTCTAGTCTTATTCACGCAACGTAGAGATGTGTCACAAATTGGGGTATCAGCCAATCAAATATTCCCGAATCAGCGTAAGGAGTTTTTGGAGGTTTATAAGGAGGCCACAAACCAGCGTTATAGATATTTGCTTTGTGACCTTCACCCGCGAAACACGTTTAGGGTGCTTCTAAGAACGAATATATTCCCAAGCGAACGTGAAACGGTGTATATTCCAGAATGACAAATAGGCTAAAGAAATACCGTGAATTAATAAAAATCTATCAACGATTGCTCCGGGGCGTGCAACAGATGTTTGTTAAAAATATCGACTCCACCTTTTTAAAATGCATCTGTGAAATCTGTCTTAATGTTATAAAATGTAATGTGTCAATGAAACCCTCTCATAAGACTCGCTTACGTCGTTACAAGAACATAATACGAGCGCTCGCTCATAAAAGTCAAACTGTGGGTAACAAAAAGCGCATTATTGTACAAAGCGGAGGATCATTTCTACCCATCTTATTTTCAGTTTTGTGTCCTTTATTGACTAGATTAATACAATGAAGAAGGTGGTTGTGATTCCCCACAAGGTGTATGCTTCATTGCAAAGTTCAAAGACTCCAGACTCGGTTCTAGAACCCCGTAAAAGTAGGCTCAAAAGAATGGAAAGCGAGTTGCTAGCCCTATTAAACAGTGAAAAGTTACATGATGAGAAAAGGCTCTTGTACCAAGAGGCTATGCAGAAATTTCTTCATGAGTACGAGGAATATAAACATCCGACAGAGCTCCCCGTGGTTATTAGGCACAGCGCGAGTAGTGCTGAGCATGGCGACACAAGACATGGCCCCGACGATGACCAACCAAAGAGCAACGAACATATCACATCGAACATGTGCTAAAAAACAGCCTCCCACATACATTGAGGAATAAAGGCCTAAGTCTTTATAATCTATTGAGTGAGGACCCCATCATACAGTGGACCGATACAGGCGAGGTCATTGTTGAAGGAACAAGGGCACAAGGATCCAATATTGTTGATATTGTTCATGATCTTGTGAGAAAGTGGGACAGACCATCGCCAACAGGATGGAAGCATATTAAAGCAAGACTACAGCAAATAAATGTCTCCAAAACATTGATAGGTAATCTGAATAGGTTAAAGGACTTGGATCAAGTCTCGCATGTGTCACACCTGAGTAAGCCATCGCCCCCAGCGGTAACACCTCTGAAGAGGAGAAAGAAGAGAACAAACGGTCAACCCTAGCCACGTGCTTCTAAAATACGCAAATGGCTAACATATTAAGTAAACGCTATTATGACATTTCTAACCCCGCCTCCTATGGTGGCGTTAATAGTCTGTACAGAGGTGTTTACGGTGTAAGGAAAGAAGATGTTGAGAGATTTTTGCGTGGACAGGATGCTTATACACTATATAAACCGGTGAGAAAAAGGTTTAAAACGGCCAAGACAACAGCTGCATCGATTAACTCTATTTGGCAGCCGGATTTAACAGACATGCAAAGATATTCAGTGTATAACGATGGTTACCGCTACATCCTATTCATAATAGATGTATTCTCTAGATATCTGTGGTTAATTCCCCTGAAAAATAAATCGCCTGAAACAGTTGCTAAAGCGACCAAAACGTTGATGTTGAAAGAAAACAGGATTCCTGGCTATTTTTGTACGGATATGGGGAAAGAATTTATAGGACGCGCTTTTCAGAACATGCTGGCAGAGTTTAATATCAGCTATTACACCTCCAATTCTATACATAATGCGTCTTTAGCTGAAAGATTTCAACGTACCATAAAGGAACGCATGCACGCTATTTTACACATAAAAACATACAAATTTCTAGACATTCTGGAATCATTGACCTCATCCAACAACCGCTCACACCATCGCACGATTGGGACAACACCTAACGAGGTTTTAGAAAGAGGTACGCATCCAGAGGTGAGAAGAGATGGAACACCACCACCGCCACACTCTGTGCGTTTCAAAATCAATGATTATGTAAGGCTGTCACGTTCGGGAAATATATTCGCGAAGGGATTTGAGCAAGGATTCACACGTGAGATTTTTAAAATTAGGGCGATGAGACCTAAAGGTGAGATAATGATGTATTACGTTGAAGATTTGAATGGGGAAGAAATCGAAGGAGGCTTTTACTGCGAGGAGTTGCAGAAAGTGGCATTTAATTTAGGAAAAATCGTGTTTAAAATTGAGAAAATTATAGGAAGCAAAAAATTATAGGAAGCAAAGGTTCAGGAAAGAGAAAAATGTACCTGGTGAAATGGCTAGGTTACCCAGAAAGCTTAAACACCTATATAAAAGCTGATTCAATAATGAAGCTTAAATAGTATGCAACATGGCTCCTAACCATTTCTACGTCACACTCCCATCCTCTTCTTTTCTGTCTCTACACCCTAACAACACCCTCGCCAACTTTGTGACAGAACTCCATGGACCCATTGAACGGTACTATAGCACAAATGTATCGCTAGGAATCGGGCTTTATGATACAGCCATGGACATTGTGACGGGGTTAAACAGGAGTCTTGAAAGGTCGCACCATCATGTTGATAGACGACGGTACTAACAATCCTATCCCCGTCGTCTATCAACATGATGGTGCTCTTTGTCACTATGCCAATATTGTTCAGGATTATCTAAATGGACGTTTTCCAAATCGCTGGATCGGACGCGGAAGCAACAGACCTTGGCCAGCGAGATCACCAGATTTAACCCATTTAGACTTCTTTGCATGGGGCTTTATCAAATCGCACGTCTATCAGACGAAGATTACGAGTCTTGAAAACTTACGTACACGTATACGAACTGCTGCAGATAACATAGCCCCACAAATGCTCCAGAATGTGTTTAGAAATGCTGCGGAACGATTTGAGCTGTGCAGGGATACTGATGGGCGTCACGTCGAATCCTACTCTTAATTATTTAATAAATGTTACCACTTTATCATTTTATGATTGAATTCCATATAATTTCCAAGTGCTTCACAAAAATAGATCCTGACTTTATGTACACCCTGTATATAAGAACGATTGAGGGAAAAAATTTCCTATTCGGTGATGGGAGTTTAACAGTGAAACTAAACTTTCGTTGTTTATAATGACTCGAAGACCGTTCACAGTCTATCGAGGGGTGAGGTACCAGCGTGGGAGTGGACTTGGATCCATTTTTTCATCCATTCTACGCACCGCTGTCCCACTGTTGAAGAGGAGTGCCAGGTACCTAAGGCGGAAGGCGTTACAAACAGGTTTTAACGCGGCAGAAGACATAATGGGTGGAACTAATCCTAAAGAAGCTCTAAAAAACATTTAAAACGTACACAGGATGCTAAGAGAAAAATGCGTGGTGGCGGAAAGAAGAGATCTGCCAGGAAGAAGGGGTTATCATCACGTGGCGCTAAACGTAAAAGGAAATCAAAAAAGAAGTGTTCTAAGCGTATGAAACCTATGGCTGATAATTTTTTTAACTGATATAAGCTGAGGACACTACTCTCACGAATCATTCGTTGAATAATACTTGTCGAGGGAGGTGGCACTATTTCTGACTCGTCATGGCATGTTTCATTCATCCGTGTAGTTCACAATGCTGTAAATCGTAACTGTCCCTCTTTGATATGCCCCCACACTCAGGTCTCTATTGAGCATAGCGACTTTATTACAATTAACCCATTACACACAATTAGTTCGCCGAGTGCCCCTACAGAATTAGTGATACCCAGCTCAGGCCCTTACTTTTTTGACCCGAGCTGCATGCACATGTACGCTAAACTGCGTATATCTTTTTCTGATGGAACGGACTGCGATGATAGTTAGCCCATTCAGATGGAACGGACTGCGATGATAGTTACTCTGCATATCCTGAAACCAACTTTTTACACCCCATATTCAGCTAGTGTGAAGTTTATTTAAACCAGGTTAACAACATCTCGGCAGGAACGGGGTACTACAACCTACGAGCCTATCTGGAAAATTTCCTCAACTTTTCAAATGAAGCGAAGGACACCTTTTTAACCGCTGAGGGGTATTATCACACTAAAGATGAAAATGGGATAACGGATAAATTTAAAAATTCTTAAAAAAAGATATATGAATGTTTTGGACGCCTGCATACAGACTTCACATTCCAGGAGAAGTTGCTTATGAACGGGTTGGATATGAAGTTGAAGCTTACCCGCATGATTCCTGAGATCTGCATAAGTCTGGGGTCTGATCAAGAAGAAGGCGCGAAACCCGTTGTGATACACATCATGGAAACGTATTTGCCTATACGCCGAGTGAAATTAAGTTTCTCGAAACAAATAGAAATTGAGAAAGACTTAATACACGCCACAGTAAAATACCCAATTAACAAGGTACAGATCAAACTGTACACGGTCCCCGCAGGGTTGACATCGAAGCAACTAGAAAACGTGGCCCTTGGAGTCCTACCTAAAAGGATATTAATTGGAATGCAGGACCACGCCTCGACGAATGAAAAATATAAAAAGTGCCTTTAAATTCAAGAATTTTTGCCTTAAAATTATTACTCTATACGTAAATGGCGTCACTCTGGGAGGGTCCATGATTACGGACTACTCATCAGACGCTGTGTTCCCGCTCTGCGCGAGAGCATATAGTAGTCTGGCTCATAATACAGGCGCCTGTGACGAACTTGGTTTTGGTGTAACACAGAAAGAACTTGTCGAAGAATTTAACATTTGTTCATTTGATATTACGCCTGACTTGTCTGCTGGCGCAAACACGCATTTAAATCCACAGAAGAGTGGGAATATCTCAGTCAGGTTGGAATTTGCCAAGCCTATAGAAGCGCCTTTAAGTGTACTCGTGTAACTCGAGTCACAGGCACTGATAGAAGTTGATCGTTTCAGGAAGGTGACCACAGACTTTTAAAATGGATGGGAATACACTCCAGTGAGTAATGAAAAGTGACCGTTTCACACGCTCAACATTTATCGGTGTGTTTGCCAAGTACGAGAAACTGGTACGGGATTCTCGTTAACACCGACATTTTGGAGGGTGAGGGGATTCATTGGTTTGCAATCTTTTTTAAAACTAGGGAAAGAATGTACTATTTTGATTCACTCGGATTTCAGCCCTGGAATGATTCAGTAATTGTACAGTTTATCACGCAATTAAATGTGCCTGAAATTGTTTGGTCCCCATATCGTTTCCAAGGATATTATACTGAAACATGCAGATTGTATTGCATTTTATTTCTCATGCACATGTCACGTGGGAAGGAATTTATGAATTTTTTTAAATTATTCGATTTGTGCGACACAGAGATAAACGATAAAAGTGTATGCAGACAGATGAAAAAAAGGTTCCCATATGTTAGCACCCCCTGTAATGTGTAAAGGTGTATATGTATATTGTGTAAAGTTGTATATACATTTGTAACTGTAGCCATTTAGACTTATTTAACAGATACTGACCCGGTTTTATACATGTTTTCTGCCATTTAATAAATGAAAATACAATATCTTTTGTTCTTACCCTCAAAATACTTACATTTGTTCCTCGATGATCGGACACTCGCTTGACTGGATGTGAGCCAATACCTCGACTTCTGTATTCAGGTCACTAGGTTGTCCGAACGGAGAAGCCTCCATTTCTTTTAACCCCCTTTCATCAAAAGTAGCTATAATACGGCCTAGCTCCGATTCGGTCCTATGATGGTAATTAAAATAAAGAATAATGCCACGAATTTAAATGTAAATAATTCATAAAAGTTTTGTGTCCAATAGCGGTGTTGGATTAACGATAAAAATATTATTGAAGTCCACCATATATATATATAATATATATATATATATATATATATATATATATATGCTGATATAATCGCGATGGAAACAGAGAATAAAAAATATTTTTGAAAACGCTTTTATTGCCGCCTTTTACGGTTAGGTTATATTGTTAAAAACGAGAAAGAGCCCTAGGATTAATTTTTTTTTGTAGGAAAACACTGAATAAAGCTAGGTTAGACACGTGTAGGTTACTTACATTTCAGCAGCGTCTTCATTGAGCGGTTCTAGCACTTCATCACAATTTTCCGTAACACTCTGGGTAGATAAAAACTCCCCCGATCTATAGCATTGAAGAGGTGGAACGCCGTGTGGCCATAAATATCTTTATCCTCAGTCAGATCCGGGGAATTGTACAACGATATCTGACTCATGGTGTATAAAGCACTAAGCGAAAAAAACAGGAACTGAGGCTTTGAGTCGAAATTCCCCCTTTATAAGGGGGCCTGTGGTCAACCCACAAAACAATCGTCAGCATCCTATTGGCTAGCGGTGAATTTTGGGCGGAGCTTGACGCGTAGGTCTACATAACAACTAAACAGAGGTCCTGGTGTCCTCCCCATTGGGATGTGGTTGGTTGTCGCGTGAAATCTGGGGTGTGCCAGATGTCCACATTCGTGGAGAGACGCGATACGATTTGATTTTCGATCTTGTATGAGAGAGAGAGAGAGAGGGAGGGAGAAGGAGAGAGAGAGAGGGAGAGAGAGAGAGAGGAAGGAGGGGGAGAGAGAGAGAGAGAGAGAGAGAGAGCGAGAGGAAGGGAGGGGGGGAGAGAGAGAGAGAGGGAGAGAGAGAGAAAGGGAGGGAAGGAGGGAGGGATGGAGGGAGGGAGAGAGAAAACGTTTTATGGCATATGATATTGGAAATTACTGTATATTCACGTAAGGTTGAGAAAAAACTAACTATGGTTTATGATGCCTTGGAGCAAGAAGTGGAAGATATTTAATTACCCATGAAGGCATCCGCTGTAAAATTTCCGCGATACAATAAATAAATTTAGAAAAACAAAGACGTGTAATGTAGTGGCTTGTAAAATACGATATCGAGCGAGTCGTAAAGTTTTATGGCATGTGGCAGATGTCACCGTCTGTGGAGAGACGTGAAACGTTTTGTTATTTTGATCTTGTATTCAAGAGAGTTGAGGTGTTAAGTACATGAAAATCAGAGGATAGCCAATAAATAAATCAGCATATGTTTCTGATTTTATTTTAAACGTGAACGAAGATAAATATAGCCGTGTGTGTGTATATATGTATATATATATATATATATATATATATATATATATATATATATATATATATAAAGGAAAGGTTCAGAATGGCCATCCGTTTATAACCCTGCAATTAAATGTTTTTGTGGAAAGATAAGAAAAGCTTTGGTCAGCAGGGGCTTATTTAAGAGAGAGAGAGAGAGAGAGAGAGAGAGAGAGAGTTGAGGTTGTAAGCCAGAATATATGACGGGGAACTGTATATATATATATATATATCCCATATATATATCCCATAAGTACTGTCGTTTTTTACGATAGATTAAGTTTAAACTAGTCCTACTCGGTTTAAGCATAAATTCTCCGAAGGTTATATCTAAGAGGAGATCTATCGTGTTTCGCTACATACTTTACAGTCCTTGACCAGTGAAGACGTGTGTTTTGCTTGACGTGAACCTCTCATAAATATGGCGGTATGAGAAAAGCATATCAAGCATATAGTGCTTTACGAATTCAAAAAAGGGAATAGTGCTACTGAAGCAACGCGAAACATTCAGGAAGTTTATGGCAACGATATTCTGCATGTGAGGAAATGTCAAAGATGGTTTCAAAAGTTTAGGAATGGTGACTGCTGTTTGACAGATGCAGCGCGCTCTGGACGCCCTGCTGAGTTTGATGATGACCTGCTGCTAGCCGCACTTGAAGAAGACTGTTCAACAACTGTCGAAGAATTGGCCCAGAAACTCAATTCATCCCCGTCCACCATCCATCGACATTTGCAACAACTCGGGAAAGTGCCTAAGTTGGGAAAATGGGTGCCACATGAATTGTCGGTCGACAATCTGAGGGTGCGGGTAAACATTAGCACAGCTCTTCATACTGCAAGATCCGTTTTTGCACCGTTTAGTACCTGGTGATGAAAAGTGGATACTGTACCAGAATGTTAAGCGCCGTCGACAGTGGGTTTGTGCCGGAGAACCAGCGACATCACAGCCAAAACCAAATCTTCACCCTCGGAAGGTGTTGCTTAGTGTTTGTGGGATAAAGGTGGTGTAATACACTTTGAAACCTTACCACACAACCAAACAATCACCGCTCAAGTCTAGTCTACTGTCAACAACTGGATCGATTGAACACTGCACTAAACGAAAAGAGACCTTCTTTGCAGAGCTGGGCACTTGCGGTTTTTTTTGCGGTACTGCGGTACTGCGGTATACCGTGTTGGTCGGTACCGCGGAAAGTACCGCGGGAAATTTGAATGCGGTAGCGGTACTGCTGTACTTTCAGCGATCCTTTGCGGTACTGCGTTATGCGGTACCGGTTTGGTAGTGCGGTAGTAGTACCGCAGTACCGCAAAAAAACGCGCAAAAAAACGCAAGTGCCCAGCTCTGCTTCTTTGGTTAATCGAAAAGGAATCGGGTTCCACCACGACAACGCACGTCCTCATACCGCTCGGATCACTTCTGCAAAAATTGAGGAGCTTCGGTGGGAAAAACTTCCACATCCTCTATTCTCCAGACCTTGCGCCTTCAGATTATCATCTCTTCAGGAGTCTGCAAAACTATCTTGACGAGAAACAGTATACTTCTTTAGATGACCTGCACACCAGTCTTTGTACGTTTTTGGTCTCAAAACCGCCTGAATTTTATAAACATGGCATTGAGAAGCTTGTAGGACGTTGGCAGAGTGACATTGATTCCGAAGGAAAACATATACTAGATTAAAAAGGTTGAATTTTTTTTTTATCCTTCAAATTCCGATCTAAAAAACGACATTACTTATGGGATGACCTGATATATATATATATATATATATATATATATATATATATATATTCAGCAAGATCAGAACCAGATACGAACAACTGAGAGTAAGTATCGTTTTTTATTATCTTTAAAGACTTTAATCGTGACAAAAATCTATTAACTTGGTCTTCCAACCTTAAAATGACTTTATTGACGGGTTCAAGAATATCAAAATTTCAGACTCGCATAATAAGTCGCTTGAGCATCATACAATTACTCTTAAAAATACCCTTTCGTTGTTGGATTATTTATTAATAATTTCTCTTGTACAACGTGATCTTGAAAAGTTTCATTCTACCATTTCCGAAACTCATGAACGTAAGTTAAAGGCCCTGGGCCTGAATTCACCTAATTTTTTCAATTCTGATAAAGTAATTTCGAATTTTTCTAGTTACACCCTCTCACCTCGGGAAAAATTTTTACTCTCACTTGGCTTGCAATTCAAGCTTCCGTTATTTCAAATATATAAGCCTTCGTTTTTTCTTTACTTTGAAAAAATTTTTAATGGCTTGATAAATGTTCCCCATGTTGGTGATTTCAATAATTTTAAATGTCAGTTTGCTAATTTAACTCATGAATTTTTTCACAAACTTAGAAACCTTAAATTTAAATCTTTCATATTTAAGAAGAGTGACTTGCAGGTTATTAAGAATTTGGCAAAGAACCAGGAGATTGTTGTGACTAGACCGGACAAGGGCAACGGAGTTGTTATTTTGAATAAATCTGATTACATAAATAAAACTAATGAAATCCTAAGTGATGTTAGCAAATTCAAACAAATTCTTGAACCCGTCAATAAAGTCATTTTAAGGTTGGAAGACCAAGTTAATAGATTTTTGTCACGATTAAAGTCTTTAAAGATAATAAAAAACGATACTTACTCTCAGTTGTTCGTATCTGGTTCTGATCTTGCTCAATTATACTGTTTGCCTAAAATCCATAAAGTTGGAACCCTCTCCGTCCTATATATATATATATATATGAGAGAGAGATAAACAACATGATCGAGTGTTGCAATAACGGGATCCTGCCCCTACGAACCGTGGAAAGATGTTTACACTCCACCTTAGGCCTACGGTTTAGCACGGATAATTAGGCCACCCTGACTATCAACCGCGCTGGGTCTCGAGCCCGCCTCCACCTTACAGTTTAAAGCTGATCATTAAGGCGCCCTGGGTAGCAATCACGATTTTTAGGTGAACTTCTTTCCGGAAATTTGCATATATAGGCTCGCCTTTGCTCCCCGTACGAATTGTTCATTCTGGCGAATCTTTACACCCCACCTTAGAGTTTAACACGGATCATTAGGGCGCCCTAGCTTTCACCGCGCCGGGTCTCGAACCCGCCTCCACCTTAGAGTTTAACGCGTGATGCACATAAACAGTATAGATGGTTGTGTACACTGTACCAACTGGCTGATGGTGCCCGGAGGCACTGGCTGGTTAAGCCAACTGGCTGATGATGCCTGGTGGCACTGGCTGATTAAACCAACTGGCTGATTAGGGGCCCTATAAGACAACGGCGGCTCGGCTGAAGTCTTAATATGCGCTTGGCAGCTGCCGGGGAACACCTCTCTCTTAGGTTAGGTATAACCCTTTGGGGGGTTCATTACAGCTTGGAGGATAACTTCGCCTCCAAGTTGCAACAAGGGGGGATGGGGGCTGCAACAAAGGGGGGTGGGATGGCACTGTGGGAGGTGGGGTTGGCACTATGGGGTGCCTTGCAACAAGGGGGTGGGGGTTGGCACTGTGGGGGGGGCACTCTTTCAACGTTATGCAACATTTGCAATTGCATTGCACTCTACCTTTTTTCGCTCATACTACTATCGTCCTATAAAACTGTAGCTATACAAATAGAATAATTGAATTTTAGACATTATACTGTATACATCTTTTTCATATGTGTGCCAAATTTACTCCATTTACGCTGAATGGTTTTCATTCTACGACATTATAAGCAAAAACAACGTGTAAACATTCGAAATCACTCCGTTGGCTACAGAAATTTATATGAAAGCTTTTTATTCAAGGAATGGACTAGGTTAACAAACAACAGGATAGCATTGCTAGGTAACACAGTTAATTCTTTCTCAACTCGGCAAATGGTCTTTGTATATTTTCAGATCTGCGAGATACCTTTCTGCCTCTTTCTCTCACTCACTCTCTCACTTTTTACTTTTCTAGAATATCCTGACTATTGCAAAACTTAAGGAACATTACTTAAATAAAACTATTTTCTGATAACTTTGAGTCATTATTATAATTTAATGATTTACATCCCTTAAATATCAAAACGAGAGTCTTAAAATTTACTTTGGTACAACAATACAGATTTCACAGAAGGACCTTGTGCCACTTTCCATCAAATACCTTGAGGGCTTCTACATATGTGGTGGCAACTCTGGGGACAAACTGCAGCCACAACTTCATGTCTTGTTTGTTCTAATAATAGCATTCCAACGTCACTGACAGACAACGCAAACTGCAGCCTGAATCTCTGGCGGCAGCCATAGAGGGAGGGGAAGCCGAAGTCTTTGCATCCTAATCCAAATCTTTATTTCCTCTAACGACTAGGGTCGGCAACTAACACATCCCAACTTACCAACCACAACGACCAATTAAAAACAACCCGTTTAAAGTTTCAAAAACAATGGGGTGAAAAGGACTAAAAGACCCAAAGGCTTCGAGCGCACTCTTGGAATCACTGAAAATACTAAAAGTAGGAAGAGTAAAAATTATACGAAACGAAAACCTCCGCAGTAGAAATAGATGCAGTGGTAGGTAAGATGCCACTGCGGGTAAACTCAAGAAAGACAGCATCGAACTTGGGAGCCGTCAATAAAATTAAATAAAAATTGGAACCGAGTCTACATACACAGACCCAGTGCCGAAAGGCTGGAGAAACAAGAGTGACAGTCGTAAATGAGCAACAGGTCTACGCTTAAAGCACAAATATAGGCGAGAACGGGATCCTCTGGACACGATACCAGCGCCAAACGTGCAGCAACAGGCGACGCCAATCAAGAGCAGGTTCCTGGGCATCACTCAGAAAACACCCCGTAGCCAATTACATATCGACGTGATGGACTATATCCAAACTCTGAAGCCGAGGTTTGTCAAGGAATATATTCCAGTAGTTTGGGCGCAAAATGGGAGAGTGCAATGCAATGTTGCAAATGTTGCAAAGGGGAGGGGAATGGTGCAAGAGGTTATGCAACATAGGGGGAGGAGTCTTGCAACAAGTTAATGCTGCAAAGGGGGGAAGGGGTTATGCAACAAGGGGAGAGGTTATCCTCCAAGCTGTAATGAAGGAGGGAGCTTTGGGGGTAGAAGGGAGGATGAACTCCCCAAAGGGGTAACCTTAACCTAAGAGAGGGAGAGAAAGGAGGAGGAGGGTCTTTGGGGGAGAAGGTGGGATGTCCTCACCCCCAAAAGGGAAACCTAACCTAAGCCTTAACCTAAGGAGAGAAGGGTGTTCGCCTGGCTCCAGCCAGACGCATAATGAGAGTTCATCCGAGCGGCCGCTCTCTTATAAGGTGTAAGTCAGCCAGTTGGCTTAACCTGGCTTAGAAGGCGTAAATGGCTTGATCAGGTGTACATTATTAAGGTTGAGTTGCCAGATTGCGCTATTTATTTAATTAAAGCATATATTCTAAACAGTTGGTTTAAAAATCCATCAGTCGGTTTAGAAAGATTAATTTGGTTTAGAAGGCGTAAATGGCTTGTTCAGGTGCACATTATTAGGGTTGAGTTGCCAGATTGCGCTATTTAATTAAAGCATATATTCTTGACAGTTGGCTTCTAAACCGACTGGCGGATTTCTAAGCCATTTGGTATACATACAATTAAATAATATCGTTTATATATACAACCAAAAGAATTAAATAAAACACCATTACATCATTCTGTTTATTTAGACAAACTATTTGAATCAATTTCATGAAATATATAGAAAATAAATATACAATCCTATACAAACGATGGAATATATGATTAAAAAAATATAAAAAAAATAATAATAATAGTATAAGAAATATGAAGAGGAATATATATAATAAAAAAAAAAATAAAAAATATAATTAATACAAAACGATGGACTATAACCATCAATATAACAGTACAGGAGAAATATATAGATATATACAATTATATTAAATATTTAAATATATTGAAAATAAATATAAATCAAAATATATTCACTTTATGTTCTACTGCGCTTAACTAAAACAATAAACTCGCACGTAATCGAGTCTACAGTCATATCATTATTGCTTTGCACTAAGCAGTAAATACGATTTAACATTATTTCCCGCTCAAGTTATAGGGATACCTATACTCGATGTAAATGGCCTTTATCGCGCGATATTATAGTTCCTCTTTATAAATCATTAGTTAGACCCAATTTGGAGTACGCGGTCCAATTTTGGAATCCGCATATGCGCAAAGATATAGACAAAATCGAAAGAGTTCAAAGACGAGCAACTAAGATGATTCCGTCTCTTAGGTCAAAGTCGTACGAGGATAGGCTTAAAGAGTTAAAATTGACTACACTCGAGACTAGGAGGTTAAGGGGTGATCTAATCCAGGTTTTCAAAATTATGAATGGGTTTGATAACGTAGATAGAGATAGCTTTTTCGAAATATCTCAATATAATAGGACTAGAAATAACGGGTGTAAGTTGACAAGTAGAAGGTTCGAGACAGCAGTTGCGAAAAACTTTTTTACGCATAGAATAGTAAATAGCTGGAATAGTTTGCCGGTAGAAGTAATTAGTAGCACGTCTATAAACATGTTTAAGAATCGATTGGACGCGCATGTTGATAGAAAGGGTATAGTTTAAGGTAGTAAAATTAAGGCTTTGTGGGGATAGATCCCACAGCTCAACACAAGTGTTGTGGGATATAGGGAGGCAGCGTCTTGGGTTAGGGGATACTCTCTGTCCTTACACACCCCATTTAAAGAGATTCCTCTGCCGAGCGGTGCCCCCCATAGTACTGTGAGGTATTGAAAAACTCATGATCTTCACTTGCCCCACAAACACCTTTAAATGGGAGACCCATAATGGGTGCACACACATTTCTACATTACTGTACAGTCTTTACAGCCACACCTACACTTTTCCTCGTATGTGTATACACAATACACGATTACGAACACAGTTAGGTAGACCAGCCATGAGTGGATCCTAGGGTCTTTGTTGGTCTGAAACATTATAACATTATAACATTATTATATCGTTCAATACTATTTTTGTGCCCATTTTACATTCGGTTCGCAAGATATCTTCAAACACGGCTGGAATACATTCAAAAGCACGCAGAAAGATGTCATCGTTAGTCACAACATCATTATTAAATAGAAGTTTATAAACGCTCCTTTCCAATCGATGGTTTATTCTTACCGATCCGAGCTTTTCAATCGTGAACTCATCTTCACAATGCATAGCGGCAGTTGAAATAATCTTCTAAGTCGTAACGACAGCTGCTCATTATATAAAGAAATAGTTCTTCAGGGAGAATGGTGTAGGTGAGCTTAGGCCTGTACCGCTCAAGTGCTTTGTACCAAAGTTCATGACATTTCAAAGAGTCTAAACCTTTTAAATAAGCATCCAGCTCTACATCATTCTGGCTTTGTTCAGTCCTACACTCGGTAAACCCGTCGAGCAGAGCGGTGTATACGTTATGCGTACTCAAGAACCATATCAAAATAAAGCATGTCCGTAACACGCGCGTCTAATATAAGCTTCAGCTTGCGGAAACCGACGATTTCAAACATTCTGTCGAGGAAGAAACAGTATGAAACAGTTTCGCGTAGGGACAAAAACGTTATTATCAGACGTATTCTTCCACATCAGTCGTATATCAATGCATAGCTGATCGTTATTGATACACAACGTACAAACAATGGCGTATGAGGGGGTATCACTAATCTGCTCTCTTGTTCTACCTACACCTGCAGGTATTTTATGACGATCCTCACTCCACTTCTCAAGTACCACGAAGACCCTATTCATCTCCTCAACACTTAAATAAACAACATTCCGTTTACCAGAGTTGGTTTGTCTACAAGTCGTTTCCAGTACATAGTTAGTGGCATCGGTTTTACGCCTGAACACGCACAACGACTTTGTCACAGACACATCGTAGACGGCATTGAGAATGCTGCTCAAAAGAAGTTCCATCGGATTCTATTGTGAGTAGTGCACGTCCAGTTGGTTCAAGCTCTGAGGTGACTATAAGCCACAGGTGTGCGGATCGGCTATACGGGAGGTGTGAGTCACACCATAAGCTGATGAATCGTGTACGGTGTTGTACTGGGTAGGTGTTTTGAGAAATTTTTCGTTACATGAAGCAATACCGGTTTTAATGCTTTGTCACTCCCAGAATACGCACCAGACATTTTCGTTCACTTCCACGAACTAAACACATTTTATTCACACTCCACCGCACTATTTGAGAGAAACATATGACCATATTTTTCCTTTTTGCTTATTAGGCGATACTCATCTGTAAAGTCTGTTAAAAACACAAGCAGGCCTTTAGCCACAACCTCACTACAAACCTCGTCATATATATTACTGTAGTGGCAAAAATACTTCATATTCTCCATGATGACAAGATTTACATTCTCAGCCGTAGGGTATGAGTACTCGGTATGATACAGCATGACCTAATACCGCTTGTCACACCACTCATCAACAAGACTCACATAGAACACAACACAATACCACTAGTGCGCTGAACCTCTGGTTCACTCCGGAGAGGGCGATCGGTTACCTGCATGCCGCCGGCTTGCTCGATCAGGGTGGGCTGATCGGCTAACCAACAACAACAAGACTCACTAACCATAACCGTTGCTTCTCTTCTGCACGTATTGTTTCTTCCACTTCACGTTATATGTAAGCTTTTATAAAGTTTAGTCCTACAACATAGTTCGATGCATCGCTTGCACCACGAAATCCCGCAATGTCCTCGCCAGAATAACCGTAGAGTATTTGTAAATCTTGTTCCTTCGCACGATTCAATGTAGCCTTAAAAGTATCAAAAGCGAGTGGAGTAGGGAGCCATTCAGTAATCTTATCTTCACACTTTGCCGAATACCACTTCATAAACGTCGAAAACGCAATATTAAAGGTAGCCATTACTATTTTCCGTCTACGTGGGGAAATGCACGTCTGAAACGCAGGGCTTGTAGCGGTCAACTGAGCACGCAGGGTAAGGATATGCCCAGATAGTAGCAGGAGTCACGTGACCGATCATACAATAGGGCGAAGCTTAGAACTTTCTCGTGTACATACGCTGGGGGGAGCTTAGAATTTTCTCCTGTACATACGCGCGAGCACACACACACACAGAAATTGAAACGCTAATTGAAACACGATTTATTTAATAAATGAAATATTCAAGGTATATATATAGTATATATATATATATATATATTATATACACACACACATACATGTAATAAATAAAATAAATATATCGTTAACAATAAACATATATAACAATCAAAGATTATGGTATCCAAAGGGTACCGTTTCCTATAGGTGTTACAGCACACCTTCGTACCACTAAGTTCCTTCAGATCCCCAGCTTCTGCGTCTGAAAATTGTGGGTCCCTAGAGTTAGTTGGGATGGCTGGTCGCCCTTATCATCATTCAAGCACACTAGATCCTCCAACCAATCAAAGTTAACGACCCGCCGATTCGCCTGGTTGACCGTGATACCCTGAGCCTTCACGACATATTTCACATCCTCCCCCACCCTCACCCGTACCCCATACGTTTTTGGTCCTGTTGAGACAAAAGAGTCGGCGTATGCGATGTCTCCATACTCATCCTTGATCTCATCTGTTAACTCCCCGAGGAATTCACTAATAGGAGGCATGTATTCACCCTCCCTCGCTGTGAATATCACACTATCTGTATCGGGCGAACAAAACCATCCGACCAAAAGAATGCAATAGACCCCAAAATTTGATGCGTGCGTAGGCCGTTGTGAAGCTGGCTACAGGTATGTTTGTAACCCGTGAGGTATCTCTGGCCAATTCGGTATTGTTGTACTTTATTATGTAAGTATTACCTACATTCACGATCTCCATGACCTCTTTATCGGGAACGTTGGCATAATCATAGACTCCTTATTCATTCGTCAGCCAGACTCCTTACTGAGCTGGCGCATTCCCTGGGCTCTGATATTTTTTCTACATTTGGATATTGCTGATAAATTTACTTTTGGAAAGTTCTGAATTTCATATATTTGCGTTTATATTTACAGTGTTATAGATAAGTAACTGAATATTAGTGGCTTTTAGCGATTTAGAAGTTTTCATAGCGTGCCGGCTTAATTTAACTTAAACTTGTGACGGTCATAAACGTTAACTAATTTAACTTGCGCGATGCCATCGCAGAAAGCGTCGTGTGCTAGGTGTAGGGTTAATCGGTGGTGTACTGATCTTAAGGATTACAACGGCGGTCGTATTGCGATTACCGAGAGATCGGTTTGTTTCTTTTGTGATTTAAGGGAAGAGATAGTTGATATAAAACGTAGTGTACGCGAGGTGACAGACAGACTTCCAACGCTTAATGAGGGCAGGGGTAGGCTTACAGTTGACGATGGCCGAACCTATACTAACGTTAAAGACGTTAGTAATTTGAAGGGTGAGGTGAGGAACATAGTTTCTATTACAGGTAGCTTATCGGGAAGGTTAGACAGAGTTGAGGAAGGGGTTAAGATTGGTTCGAGATTAGGTGATAGGAATACCCCCCCCCCGGCTATCGAGGTTTCGAACCCTTTCGCCCAGTTGGATAGGGATGTGAACGAGGAGAAAACTATTTTAAGTGGGGACTCTTTAGTGCGCCATATGGATAAGTTCTTTTAACGGAATCCAACCAAGAGGAAGATGGTCTGTCTACCAGGGCCCAGGGTTGACAGAATTAGAGACGAGGTAGATAGGATAGGATTGATGTTGCCTCCCGTCAATCGATGTTGGTGACGATGGTAGGGGGCAACGACTCGTATAGACCAGATACGAGAGTGTCTGACTTTTGGAGAGATATAGGGTGTTAATTAGGTCCCTGAAGGCGAGGTCAGATAGGTCTTTAGTTCTAGGTATTACCCCAAGGCACGGTTTGGGTCTTAGGATTACGTCTAAAACGATATTTTTTAATACTAAATTAGAAGAGATTTGTGCTGAGGAAAATGTACTCTTCGTAAAGCTGTGGTCAGATTTCAGTGATCCTAGCCTTTTTATAAGAGATGGGGGTGCATTTTAATGAAATAGGTAATGCTAGGCTAGGTAGGTTAATTGACGAAAAAGTTCGAAAGCTGTATAGGTCGAAGCCTTTAAACGTTGTGGGTCCGGGAAACGCGGGCCCGACGTGAAAAATTGTTTTAAACGCCGACCGTGGTAAAAAAATAACTTAAACGTCTTTTATTGTAACGCGCGTAGTATTAGAAATAAATTAAACGAATTTAAGGCGATAATTTATTCCGGCAACTACGATATAGTTGCTATCACTGAAACGTGGTTAAATACCGTGACTCGGGACTTGTTGGGGGAACTTGAAATACAGGGTTTTAAACTTTTTACTAATGATAGATTACATAGGATTGGTGGCGGCGTTTTCCTGTACATTCGTAATTCCCTTAGGGCTATCGAGGTTAAGATAGATTTTCAGGCAGCAATTAATGCGATATGCGTTGAAGTTAGGGCGCGTAGTATTAGCTTTAATTTTGTTGTTATTTACATCGATACGATACTAGATTTTACTCACTTCTTGGTAACTTTATTAATAATTGGGATAGTATAATTGTCGGAGACTTTAACTGCCCTAACGTTAATTACGAGACTTTACTGGTAATGATGATGGTTTGAGACTGATTGAGTTCATGGAAGATAATTTCTTAGGACAGATGGTTACCGAATCAAAGCGCGGAGACAATATCTTAGACGTGGTGATGACGAACGACGATAATATAGTCGAAGGTTTAGAAGTAGGTGAGAGTTTGGGATGTAGTGTTCATCAAATTATTAGGGTTAAGCTATTGATAGAAAACACTAAGGATCGTAACGTAATAGAAGTCCCCGATTTTCGTAGTACTAATTTTGATAGTTTTGCGGACAGGATGAGAGTAGTGGACTGGGATAATTTATTTATGGGTAATGACGCAAATTTTCATTGGGGGGCGTTTAAAGAAAGTTTTTTTGAATATCGAAAGGGAGTTTATTCCTCGTAGGCCCAAGCG
Organism: Bathynomus jamesi; assembly: GCA_023014485.1. Taxonomy (NCBI): domain Eukaryota; kingdom Metazoa; phylum Arthropoda; class Malacostraca; order Isopoda; family Cirolanidae; genus Bathynomus; species Bathynomus jamesi. Next base: position 431,352 of record JAJOZX010000834.1, on the reverse strand, counting down.
CGTTAGAAATCATGGTAGGCCCAAGTGGTGGATTAGGGAAATAGGCGAGTTCATAAGCAAGCGTAACAGAGTGTATAGACTTAATACGCGCAATGGCACAGTAGATAACTTTAATATATATATCGAGCTTAGACTTCAGGTTAAAAGATCTGTTAGGAATGCTAAGCGTAATTTAAAGATACTTATAGCTGCGGAGAGTAAACATAATCCCAAAAAGTTTTTTGACTACGTCAATAATCGTAAGCCGATAAAAGATAACATAGGCTCAGGCGATGGCGGTATTTTTAACAACTTTTTTGTAACCGTTTTTACTGAAGAAGACGTAAATAATGTCCCTGTCGTTGACCATATCGTTCAACTTAGTAGCGAGACTATTTTGAATGGTATAACGGTTTATGAGGGTGAGATTGCGCATTATATCGATAAGTTAAAAGTTAGCAAGGCTCCAGGCCTTATAGTATGCCTCTTAACAAAAATTTTTAATATGTCACTGGAAGCGGGGATTATTCCTGAAGACTTCAAATTAGCGGACCTTTTCCAGTTTGTGTACCGTTTTTCATATAATTTATTTTTGAGAATATTTTTGTTAAAACTAACGAAAATATCACGACTTAACCTAACCAATTATCAAGGGCGTACAGTTGATCTATTAGTAAATAGTAAATACTATTCCAGAAACAAACAATGTTATAATTAATAATAGATCAACTGTACGCCCTTGATAATTGGTTAGGTTAAGTCGTGATATTTTCGTTAGTTTTAACAAAAATATTCTCAAAAATAAATTATATGAAAAACGGTACACAAACTGAAAAAGGTCCAAATTAGCTAACGTAACGCCCATTTTTAAAAAAGGCGACCGCACAGTAGCTAGCAATTATAGGCCTATTAGCTTAACGTTAACTGTCGGTAAACTTTTGGAATCCATAGTTAGGGACCGTAGCTTCGATCACTTAGAAAATAGCGATTTGATTAATAGTAGTCAGCATGGGTTTCGACGCCATAGATCTTGTTTAACTAATTTGTTAGAGTTTTATAACGAAACAGTGCGCGAATACGATAGGCATAGGCGGATGACGTTATTTATTTAGACTTAAAAAAGCGTTCGATAGAGTTCCGCAGAGAAGATTAATTGCGAAGGTTAAAGCACACGGTACACGCGGTCAGGTAGCTAACTTGTTAGAGGAATGGCTTCGTGCTAGGAGACAGAGGGTCGTTGTTGATGGTAGTGAATCGGGGTGGTTGGATATAGGTAGCGGTGGCCAACAGGGTTCAGTGTTAGGCCCATTCCTATTCGTAATTTACATTAACGACATAGATGTAGGCTCGACCAGTAACGTGCCAAAATTCGCGGACGATACTAAAATAGGTTCTCGTAACAATAATTACACGTACTCGATGGATGATATAGAGTTAGCGAGCGTTGATGAGAACGTAGATTTAGGCGTACGCGTATCCAAGGATTTAAAAGTTAAGAACCAGTGCCTGGAGTCTTGTGCAAAAGCTAATAGGATGTTAGGCTTCATAGCGCGTAATTTCGAATTTAAATCGAATATTTATTGCCCCTTTACAAGTCCCTAGTCAGGCCTCATTTAGAATATATCGTTCAGTTTTGGTGCCCGTATTTGCATGAGGATATAGATAGGTTGAAAAGGGTTTAGCGTCGTGCCACGAAACTAATTCCGTCATTGTGCAACAAGTTTTACGAAGATAGGATTAAAGAGTTAGACTTGCATTCACTCGAAACTAGGAGATTAAATGGGGAGCTTATTGATGTTTTCAAAATTGTTAATAAAATCGAAAACGTAAATTTTGACAAACTGTTCACTTTCTATAATAGCAATACTCGTAATAACGGATTTAAGTTGCGTGGCAGACGTATCATTACTAACATCGCTAAAACTTTTTTACGTTTAAAGTAATTGATAAATGGAATAATCTTCCCGCGCCCGTCGTGAACTCTACCAGCGGTAATATGTTTGAAAACCGTTTAGGTTAGCATTTTAAAAATATTAACGTTGTTTAAAATAATAAAACAATTAGCAACAGGAGCTACTTACGTAACCCCTTATTCTCTTCTTTTAACCCCTTACTCTTTCCTTTCTCTCGTGCTAACCCTTGAGTGGATCGTAGTGTCTTTGTTAGCCTTAGCTTCTGTAGATCTTTAGGTGGTCAGAAAATTCGGTCTTGGTTTAAAACCAGCCACCAACCAACCACCGCCCAACGATTGAAAATAAAAAGAAAAGTTTACTCGTTATGTTCAATATACATCAGTGAATGCCTAATACGAAAAGATCAGAAGATATTTAGGTGGAATAACCAATATTAACCTGTTAGGTTAATTTAATGCCCGGTTAGGTCAACTGAATGCCCGGTTAGGTCAACTGTACGCCCTTGATGATTGGTTAGGTTAAGTTGTGATATTTTCGTTAGTTTCTGTGTTTAAGACCAAATTTTTAATTCGTCCTAATACTTAATAAACCTTAACAATTTTTAGTACATATTTTAAGTTAATTTCGTTACTAAATAAATCTTATAAATTTGTAGTACATAGAGTATTTGTAGTTTATTAATAAACTATACCAATTTTTAGTACATATTTTTATTTCCCTGCGACCGAATTTTCTGAGACCGAATTTTTATATTTAAATTTGTCCTAATACTTAATAAACCTGATAAATTTTTAGTAGATATTTTGAGTTAATTTCGTTACTAAATAAATCTTATAAATTTGTAGTACATATTTGTAGTTCATTAATAAACTATACCAATTTTTAGTACAAATTTTTTAGTTTTTGTACATATTTTTTAGTTATTTTATAAGACCGAATTTTCTGAGACCGACTTTTCTGAGACCGAATTTTCATAGCACCGGTGGTGGGACAGGGAAATAAAGTTCTTTCCTTTCCACATGGCAACTCACTATTCTTCTCCTTCCGTGATAACCTCTCCTTCTCAATGTTCGGATTGTAAAATTGGGGGTTTGTTAATAAATAGAAAATAATAAAATCTATAATACTTAACTGGAAAACATAAGTTAGGTTAAATAAATGGATTATGAAGTTAGTAAATAGGTCTCAGATGATTTTCGTAAGGCGTACGTGACTTTTAGCACGTAGCCAGAAGAACAGGTTTCTGTTGCGTTCGTACTTGTAATTGTGTTTCGACATTCAAGCACAAGTATAATAGTCACGTGATGCCCACCTCTCGTTTCTTTCAATCATGTATTCATAAACAGTTTAAATTTAGAAACAGTACTATAAAAATATAATTAAGTAATTTAATATCGTAAAATAGGCGAAATAAATTAGTTTAATAATATACAATAAGTAGGAATTTAATAAAACTCATAAAATAAGATGTGTATACTTTTTTGTGTAGTTTCAGGTGCGTCAGGAAAAATGAGAAGAAATGTTCTATCACGACACAAAATGGAAATCTGAAGTCTTCCTTCAGCGTGAATGAGGGTCGGTGAGGGAGTGGAGAACAAGTTGTCACCAAGAGAGGGTTGCACACAGTTCATCGAAGTTCACCTTTTTCCCTCTCTTGTTATCTTTTTTTTCAATTTCTCAATTCGAACCGTGAGAAATAGGGCATATATTTAAGATGAACTTAAATCAGTAAATTAATTTCATTCCCCGCGGAATGTGGAATCCTATCCAAAGCCCTAGGCTTCTATTCATAGCACGCGCTACGCCTATATCGTTTCTGTAGGTCTACTTGATTTTCGGTCAAGGCTTAACCTTGTTTATTAATTGTATAACGTAAGTGTAAAGTTAATTTAATTTGTGAATGAACACAAGATTAAAAGTATAAAAATTTCGTTGTTTCATAACTGTAAATATATATTAATGGTTTAAAGGTAAATTCGAACATTAGTTCCTTAGTTAAAGTTAAGTGAAAACTAATCCGAAGAAAAAGATCAGTAGGTTCATGCTACTCCTTAAATTGTAACATCCGATGTGTAAATTAATATCGGTGCATTTATAAATTAAAGTGTAACCTTCGTCACACCCAACCAGAACCGTGTAATGGATTTAAATGAATGGTTTGGAAACGAAGCAAGGAGTGATTTTCATTTTCATTCCAGAGTTACCGATAAAGGAATGTCGCTGCGGGAGAAAAACTCCGAACCCCTCATCAAGAATCAAAACTCGACTCGGATTACCATAAGGCTGCTACTTCTCCTGTTAGCCAACCTTCTGGCTCCCGTAAACGAAATCGACGGCAGCTAAATAGTGAACTCAAGGTCTCTGTAGACGCTTCCCGGCGTGTTTGTTTGCTTGTTTGTCCCCCGTCTCCTTTGACAACTTCCTTGGTATCTGTTCAGGGTACAGCACTACTGTCACCGAACTTCGAAAATGGTACGCATAAACTTCTGCCGAATCCGAGGAGTTCACCCGAACCCAGACCCTTCCCGTTATGATCGCTGGATTTTCACTCGTTGACGAGACACGATTTCTAGTGCTGATGTTCCATCGGAGGCACCTTTGGTTCTTCATGTCGGGTCCAGTAATGCTGTGTCAGACACTTGTGAAGATGCCTGCGAGGTAAGTAGAATGGGCGCAAAATGGGAGGGTGCAATGCAATACTGCCATGTTGCAAATGTTGATCAATGTTGTAAAAGGGGGAATGTTGCAATATGCCATGCAACAAAGGGGGTTTATACAACAAGGGGGAGGGGTTATCCCCCAAGCTGCAATAAATGGGGAGGGAGCTTTGGGGGGAGAAAGGAGGATGACCTCCCCCAAAGGCCCAAAGGGATAACCTTAACCTAAGAGAGGGAGAGAAAGGAGAAGGAGGAAGTTCTTTGGTGGAGAAGGTGTGATGTCCTCACCCCCTAAAGAAAAACCTAACCTAAGCCTTAACCTAAGAAGGAGAGAAGGTTGTTCGCCTGGCTCCAGCCAGACGCATAATGAGCATCCAGGGGCCCAGCATCTGTTATATAGAGGGTCGTGAGTTGCTAGACACCATTTATTTATTTATATTTGGAGAGGTTACCAGAGAGCACTATATATTTATTTATTTATATAAGGAAGGTTACCAGATACCACCATTTTAAATATTAATATATAGATGAGTTGTCAGAGAGCACTATTTATTTTAATTTTTATTTAGATGAGTTGCCTGATATCCTATATAATTTAATTATGTTCAGGTGTACCTTATTAGGGTCAGTTGCCAGACCACACAGCACCATTTAATTTAATTACATATTTATTAAGGGCAAGAGAGACATTCTCCATAATTTGCTCTAATTAATTCAATGCAATTAAACGAACCCCACAAGAAATACACTAGATTTTAAATTGTGCATTAATATTTAAAAGAAAATCTTACAGTAACTCAGAAAAACGTTTTAAAATATTTGAACTTTCTTTCAGATGCAAATATTTTTTTTAGTAACAATAAATAAATAAATTGCCGAAAGCGTCTATTTACTTTTGTCATTCCTTGTGTGTTCCCAATATAGTTAACTAAGCGAAAGCTTTACACTGCCGACAAGAGACAGGAAAACGTTTTCCTTAATTTGCTCAGCAAAAGAACTAATTAAAACACATTATTTATTTCATTAATAATGCAAGCAAAAACAACAGTACATAATTTATATAAATTTATATATATATATACATATATATATATGTATATATATATATATATATATATACACACACATATATATATATATATATATATATATATATATATATACAAACACACACTGCGTTCCAAATTACACTGGTCAACAAAGATTTTTCATAAGAGTAAAATTTGTGGTGGCTGGATAGCAATTTTCACGCCGATTCCAAAACTGCATTCAGATTTTTTCTAGCACGTATAGTTTTCAAGATGAAGGCATATATATAACTACACAGATTTAACCATTTTAAATAGGCAAAATACTAATATTTCAACATTTTATTGTGTTTATTTTATTGTGTTTTTTTAGTTTATTCATCTTATTTATTTCAATTATCTTAATTATACATCTTATGTATTTCAGGTGTGAGCTTTTACGTCTAGCAGCATTGTGATTCAGGCAACAACGCCGTGCTTTGTGTGTCAAAAGATCAGTCCAGTCCAAGAAGTTGTTGTGTCAAGTTGGTGCACATTTTTTTTGAATTTATAGTTTCCTCAGGTCAGTCAACATGCCTCGGCAATGTAAGAATGACCCCGACAAGTTCTGTTTCGTATGCGGCCAGTTGACAACTAAAACACAGCGACGAAGTATTACAACCGACATCAAGAAAATATACAAGCTATGCTTTGGTTGCCATCTAGGTGACCAAGATAAACCATGGGCACCACATCAAATCTGTTCTGGCTGTTCAAATGGATTACGTGATTGGCTTAACAAAAAGAAAGCTTCAATGCCATTTGCCATACCCATGATATGGAGGGAGCCGAGAGATCATCATGAAGACTGTTATTTTTGTAGTGTGAACTTAATGGGGTTTTCTGCCAAGAACAAACACCAGATTGTATATCCAAACTTGGATTCAGCACGTAGACCAGTAAAACATGATGAAATATTGCCCATTCCAATTCCCCCAAGTGATAGGCTAGATTCTATCATAGATGACATGGAAAGTGATGAAGGTGCAACTGGCGTTTCCGGACCATCTACAGAACCAGAGTACACTTTTGAAGGTAGACATTTAGAGCCTAAAAAGTTAACCCAAGGACAGTTGAATGATCTTGTTAGAGACTTATCGCTGTCTAAAGAGAAATCAGAGCTTCTCGCCTCAAGACTAAAGGAGAACAATTTACTTGAGAACAATGTTCGTATTAGTTACTACCGAAAGCAGAATTTTGAATTAACAGCATTCTTTTCAGTAGACGTTCCTCTCTGTTATTGCCATGACATCAATGGACTATTTACAGCCATATCTCAGACGTATGTGGCATCTGAGTGGCGCCTCTTTATTGATTCGTCGCAGAGAAGCCTGAAAGCAGTTCTTTTGCATAATGGTAATATAATGCCATCCATCCCCATTGCCCATTCCGTCCATCTAAAAGAGACATATGACAATATGGATATACTACTTAAGGCAATCAAATACGACAGTCATCAATGGAATGTTTGTGGAGATCTAAAAGTTATAGGAATGCTTATGGGTATGCAGTCAGGATTCACAAAATTTTGTTGTTTCCTTTGCCTGTGGGACAGTCCCGCCACTATAGAACATTACACCAAAAGTGACTGGCCACTTAGGTATACATATGTCCCAGGGATAAGCAATGTCCAGTCTGTCCCTTTAGTGGATCCCCAAAAGATCTATCTGCCACCTCTTCACATTAAACTTGGTTTAATGAAGAATTTTGTTAAAGCAATGGGTAAAGTCAATTCTGAAGGGTTCCAATACCTTTCAAGGAAATTTCCGAAGGTTACTGCAGCAAAATTGAAGGAAGGAATTTTTGTTGGGCCACAAATAAGGGAGGTTTTGAATGACACTGAATTTGAAAAAGTCCTAAGTCCGCTGGAATTGAAGGCTTGGCTGGCGTTCAAATGGATATGTGAAAACTTTCTTGGAAGCAACAAGTCACCTGCGTATAAGGATGGAGTGAAGAACCTCCTTGATGCCTTCAAAGAAATGGAGTGTCGAATGTCGTTAAAAATTCACTTCCTGCATTCCCACTTAGATTTCTTTCCAGAAAACCTTGGTGCAGTGAGTGACGAGCAAGGAGAGCGCTTCCATCAAGATATTCAGATGATGGAGAAGCGCTACCAAGGATATTGGAATGAAAGCATGATGGCGGACCATTGTTGGATGCTGTATAGTAACAATCCAGGCCAAATTTACAAAAGGAAATCACACTCACAGCGCTTTTAATAAAATAATGTATATATTCTTTATTTATAAGTACATTGAATAAGGTATATGATGTATTTGTTGATTAGCATTACTAAGTGTGATCTATACAGCCATAAATTTTCTTATAGCAATATCAAAAACTTAAAATTATCAAAACCAGTGTATCTATATAACTATACGTGCTAGAAGAAAAAAAAACGAGATTCGGAATCAGCGCGAAAAATGCATTAAGAAAAGTGTGATCATGTTTGTGATGAGAAAAAAAGTTTCATTTTGTTGGCCAGTGTTATTAAGCAGATTATATTTTGTCCAATGTTTTCAAAAGTTTTTCCCCGATTTTAATGAAATTTGTAGCAAATAATCAATATATACAGCAGCATTGATGGTATTCATTTCGATAAAATATTTTGATAATTAAAATAATTATCTCATTTTATTGAAAAATATGTAAAATATTGTGTTCCGAATTATTAAGCAAGTATTCTATTTACGGATCTAAATGGTGAAAATGGGTAAGAAGAAGGATTTAACACTAACTGAGAAAAGAAAAATAGTCAAGTTACTCGCTGAAAATGTAAAATCTATTGAAATTGCGAAGCAGTTTGGCAGAGCTTATCGAACTGTAAACAAGTTTATAGCGGAGGGTAACAAACTGAGGCAGCGAAGTGATAAAGGAGCTATAAGAAAAGTGCCAAGGCGGCAGATATCTGTAATCAAGCTCAAATTGCAAAGCATCCATTGTCCTCAAGTAAAGAAGTTTTTGAGCAGGCTGGCATACATAATGTACCAAGAACATCTCGATGTGGAACCCTCCAAACAATTGGCAAGAAGTGTAAACCTACGATTCAGTCACCATTAACACCCGGGTACAAGAAGCAGCGTGTTGAATGTGCGCGTCAGTACGTGAAAACAGATTTTAATACTGTATTTTTCACCGATGAATGAAAAGCAACCTTTGAGGGACTTGATGTTTGGTCAAGAAGATGGATTGCTGAGAGCCAATTTCTACCATCGAGATTAAGACGCCAACAAGGTGGAGGTAGTGTCGTGTTTTGGGCAGGATTGATAGGCAATGAAGTAACTGTCCCATACAGAGTGCCTGATAGTGTAAAAATGAATGCCCAGTCTTACACAAATTTTCTAAAAGAAAACCTCATTCCATGGTAGAGATTGACCCTCAGCAATCCATCTTCTTGACCAACCGTCAGGTTCCCTCAAGGGTTGCTCTTCATTCATCGGTTAACAATACAGTATTAAAATCTGTTTTCACGTACTGACGCGCCCATTCAACACGCTGCTTCTTTTACCTGGGTGTTAGTGGTGATTGAATCGTAGGATTACACGTCTTGCCAATTGTTTGGAGGATTCCACATCGAGATGTTCTTGGTACATTATGTATGCCAGCCTGCTCAAAAACTTCTTTACTTGAGGACAATGGATGCTTTGCAATTTGAGCTTGGTTACAGATATCTGCCGCCTTGGCACTTTTCTTATAGCTCCTTTATCACTTCGCTGCCTCAGTTTGGTACCCTCCGCTACAAACTTGTTTACAGTTCGATAAGCTCTGCCAAACTGCTTCGCAATTTCAATAGATTTTATATTTTCAGCGAGTAACTTGACTATTTTTCTTTTCTCAGTTAGTGTTAAATCCTTCTTCTTACCCATTTTCACCATTTAGATCCGTAAATAGAATACTCTCCTAATAATTCGGAACACAATATTTTACATATTTTTCAATAAAATGAGATAATTATTTTAATTATCAAAATATTTTATCGAAATGAATACCATCAATGCTGCTTTATACACTGATCATTTGCTACAAATTTCATTGAAATCGAGGAAAATCTTTTGAAAACATTTGACAAAATGTAATCTGCTTAATAATTTTATAAAGAAAATTCTGCGAAATCAAAGAGGGATATTTAATTAACAATAAACTTTATAATATGACAGTGCACATTTTATATATATATATATATATTAATTACCAACTGTGATGGATCCCGTACCATATTTCCATAGGTCTAAGGTGGAGTGAAAAACATAAATTACATTCAAACATACACTTCCCGTGTGCCTATTGTGTGTACTGTAGGTCTAAGTTCGAGTGAAAAACATAGATTACATTCAAATATACGCTACCCGTATGCCTATTGTGTATACTGTAGGTCTAAGGTGGAGTGAAGAACATAGATTACATTCAAACACACACGCCCCTTGTTACATGACTGTCTTATTGAAGATGTGATGAACTTCTACATTTAAAAGAAAATTCTTACAATCATACTGAATAATTGTTTTAAAACTTTTTTCTCAGACTTATGAAGTGTATAAGCTTCCTGCTCCCGCAAAAACCTCTAACATCTTTTTTCCCTACTCTATCATTGTAAACACTTCTGTACAGTCTATCTAGGCCTCCGTAGGAGGCTGGGTTAGAAATGTCATAATAGCGTCTTCTTAATATGTTAGCCATTTGCGTATTTTAGAGGCACGGTGGTAGGGTTGACCGTTGTTTAACTTCTTCTCTTCAGAGGTGTTACCGCCGGGGGTAATGGCGTTTTCAATTGTAGCACGTGCGATGCATGTTCCAAGTTTTTTAACTTGTTCAGATTTCCTATCATTGCTTTGGGGATATTTATCTGTTGTAGTCTTGCTTTAATATGCTTCCATCCTGGTGGTGAGTGCCATCCCACTTTCTCACCAGATCATGGACGATGTCTACGATATTCGATCCCTGTACCTTTGCTCCTTCCACATTGATCTCACCTGTATCGGTCCACTGTCTGTTGGGATCCTCATTCAATAGATTATAAAGACTTAAACTTTTATTCCTCAATGTACTCGTATGTGGGAGGGTGCTTTTTAATACATGCTCGATATGTTGTGTGGCCGACCCGTTAATTTATGTTTGTTAAGCTCTATCTTCGGACACCGGCCATATGTCACCTTGCCCATCGTTGTCCGTGCTGTGCCGAATAACCACGGGGATCTCTCTGATTCTTATAATTTTCGTACTCGTGAAGAAATTTCTGCAGAGCTTCTTGGTATAAGATTCTTTTCTCAACAGGTATTTTTTCACTGTTTAATAAGGCTAACAATTGGCCTTCAATTCTTTTAAGCCTACTTTTACGGGGCTCTAGAGCGTGTCTGGCAGAGCTGGGCACTTGCGGTTTTTTTTGCGGTACTGCGGTACTGCGGTACTACCGCACTACCAAACAGGTACCGCATAACGCAGTACCGCAAAAAATGCGGTAGCGGTACTGCTGTACTTTCAGCGATCCTTTGCGGTACTGCGTTATGCGGTACCGGTTTGGTAGTGCGGTAGTACCGCAGTACCGCAGTACCGCAAAAAAAACGCAAGTGCCCAGCTTTGGCTGTCTGGACTCTTTGAGCTTTGCAGTGAAGCATACACCTCGTGTGGAATCACTACCATTTTCTTCATTATATTAATTTAGTCAGTGAAGGACCCAAAACTGAAAATAAGGTGAAGAGGAATGACCCTCCTCTTTGTACAATAATTCGTTTTTTCTTCCCAACAGTTTGAATTTTACAGGCGAGTGCACGTATTATGTTCTTGTAACGGCGTAGGCGAGCTTTCTGAGGGGGTTTCATTAATACATTGCAATTTATAACGGTAAGAGAGATTTCACGGATGCATTTTAAAAAGTCTGAGTCGCTATTTTTAGCAAACATCTGTTGCAGCGTACGGGGCAGTCGATGATAGATTTTTATTAACTCGTGGCATTTCTTTAGTATCTTTGTCATTTTGAAATATACACCGTTTCAGGCTCGTTTAGAAATATATTCGTTCTTAGAAGCACCCTAAATGTGTTTCGCGGATGAAGGTCGCAAAGCAAATATCCGTAACGCGTGCTTGTAGCTTCTTTATAAACTTCCAAAAACTCCTTACACTGATTCGGGAACATTTGATTGGCTAATACCCCAATTTGTGATACATCTCTACATTGCGCGAATAAGACTAGATATTGTGTATTTAAAGACACACGCGCATGTATCTATTTTTGAAAAATAGATTCTAATTGATAAAGAACACGCTTACAGTATGTTAAGATGGTGGGAGAATACTGTAAATAACTTATCTCGGCAACGTTATATCCATCTCCAACATGAGATCGTCAATTACAATGACTGTACAGTATATTAATTTCCTTTTAATGAATTAATGTCATATACACCTTTGTGGAACAAAATGTCATCTTGTTACTCGTTGAACACTGTTTCATACGTTAATGATACGTTAATGATACGTTAATGATACTTTAATGATTTTAAACATAAACACAGTTTTACCATATCCTGTAGGGCAAGATATAACACGTGTGGATGTGCTCGTGAACCTGAATTTTTCTACAGAATCAATTTCTAACACGTCACACTCGTAAATGGGTCATTTAGAAAATATAATAAATATTTAAGTGATGTAACTTATATTGTACACTCTTGTTTTTCTCTTTTCCCACAGATCCGTGAATGACGATGAGGTACAGCACCCCATCATCGATATTACAGATGACCCGACGACAGTGTAGTTGTGATCACAGACTCCATCCCCACTGCCGAGTCCACACCAGCGATACCTGTACCCTCCACGTCAGGTATAAAGCGTGCCAAAATTGCGCGGGTTGTTAGACCCCCAGTAATAGAGCCCCAACCCTCTACGTCTTACGGCACAACCACCGCAATAGTACCTTCCTCAAATATACCCCCTTATTCCTGTTCAATTCCGGGTACATCCTCCACAGCAGTTTCTCGTACTGTAGAGGATGGCATAACATTCGAGTTCATGCGCACCGCTACCCCAACCCCAGCCTTGACTAGAAATCGGTATATAGTCAGGGTTGATCCTAGATCCATGTACAGTTGTACACCAATGGTGGTGAACAGGAACTGCGACGCATAGTTAAACGTATTATAGAGTTTGCCCTTCAGAACCGCGACGAATGTGAAGTCAGGACGAGGCTGTCCTTCGGGTTCAGGTCAAATGACGGAGATGTAGATTATTTTTGGGTAGTAATACCATTCAGACGCTTGGCAGCTGTAGATATAGAGTATATATTAGGCCGTATGATGCAGGCCTCTCAAAGTAGTATAGCCTTCAATATGGACAACTTCACGATAAATATTGACCGTGTATTCCGTGTTGCGAGACATAGTGCCACACCTTATACGCTTAACTTCAATTCTCAGGCTATTTACAGGCGGCATATAAACGTCGATCGTGGTTGCGGTTTTATAGCAGTAGTCTTAGCTCGTATGTTTACTGTACTAAATACACGGACCCAAAAAATTTGGTTGCCTACGGTAGTGGAGCGTTTCCGTAAACTAGCTGTAGACTGTAAACTTGAGTTTGACTGTAATATGGGTCTTGAAGAGCTGAGAAACGTAGAACAAGAAAAGAATGTTCGTATAGGTGTATTTGGACGTGGCCGGACAGTTTGCCTACGGACAGTTTGCCTACGGACAGTTTGCCTACTGGACATTATGCCTATGGACACCATGCCTATGGACACCAGGCCTATGGACACCAGGCCTACCGGACATGATGCCTAACGGACATGATGCCTAAAGGACATTTCGCATCTACACTCTTTCATGACGAGAATATTTTCTTAATTTTTTTTATTATATAGTGAACAACTGTGGTATATTTATCCTTACCTTATTTAACTTATTTAACTTATTTAACTTCAGATTCATGCAAAAGAATTAATTCAGGTTAGGTAGGTTAGGTAAGGTTAGGTTAGGTAAGGTTAGGTAAGGTAAGGTTAGGTAAGGTAGGTTAGGTTAGGTAGGTTAGGTTGCTTTTGTTCCTCTTCAAGATGTTAGCAACACGTTTGAACGATTTACGGCTGTTTTTGACGAGGAAACGGACGAGATCTTGGAAGACTTTCTAACCTATTTCGAGGCTACGTGGATTGGAATTCTGCAATAAATGTAATTAAAATAAAATTAAATATATGAAAATGAAATAAAATGAAATAGAATGAAATAGAATGGAATAAAATCGATGCCTCAATAAGCTGCGTCTGTTAGGCGTGTCGTCCTTTAGGCATCATGTCCGTTAGACATAATGTCCGGTAGGCATGGTGTCCATAGGCATAATGTCCAGTAGGCAAACTGTCGGTAGGCAAACTGTCCGTAGGCAAATTGTCCGTAGGCAAACTGTCCTAGTACCGTATTTGGAATGGATGATCGTCGTAGGACTGTGTATGTTTTTAAAAGCTGTGTGAGAGATCGAACAAGACCCCTACTTATTTTAGGACTGTCAGGAACAACGTATCTCCCCTTCCGTAATATAAGGGGCATTTACGCGAGTTATGATAAAAGTCGAAAATATGGACATCATGATTTGTGTAAGGGGTGTCTCCAGTTTGCGGATTATATAGTGAAATATTGTAAAGATTTCCACATGGTATGTGCGCAGTGTAAAAGCCCTAAATATGAAAGCCGTGTGGTTGAAGCTGAGAATAGGGACTCTGATGTATGCAGACTAGGGTTTCTCCTTATATGCAGCTTTCTTCTTCCCGGGAAATCCCGGGAATTCCCGGAAAAATGAAGCCAATTCCCGGGATCCCGGGAAATCCAGGAAATGGTTGTATATTTAAGAGAACGGTAATTTTTGTTATTGTTCAGTGATAAAATACCCTTTTAGAATTGAGATAACCAATTTCTTATGCCTAGATGACCACTTTTGCATTGTAATACTTCAATTGAGTTTATCACTCAGTGGTAGCTATTTATTATTTATTAAACATAATATTTATCATGCTATTCATCTGCAGGGAACAAATAAAAGGCTAAAATATTATATTCCCTTAATTATAATTAAGTGCATTTGCAAATAAAAAAGAAAAAGAAAAAGAAACTTCATTCAAAAAAATAATTTATACCTTTTATCTCAACATATTTTATCTTAAAATATTTAGCCAATACAAAAAAAATAGAAATAAAATAAACTTCATTAGGAAAAATAATTTCATCCTTTTATCTTAAAATATTTTATCTTAAAATATTTTATCTTAAAATATTTATCTTAAAATATTTATCTTAAAATATTTATCTTAAAATATTTATCTTAAAATATTTATCTTAAAATATTTTATCTTAAAATATTTATCTTAAAATATTTAAAGAGTCAATCAACAATTTTAAAATAGCTTCTTAAAAAACAAACAATCGATACTTCTATCACTAAGACGAGTTCTCAACTTGGTGATAAATAAACCTGCTGCAGAAAAGGCTCTTTCTGATTGAACAGAGGTTGGCGGAGTGGTTTTCAGTGCATCAAATAAATTCATGATGTTTGGAGTTCTGTTCCATATTGTCTCGAATAACTGCAGTTCTTGCTTCAAATGCTTCCTTAAACTCTGAGCAAGATGAGTTGCCTGCGATCGCTAGATAATATATTGAGACTCGGTTCCTTGTATTATACCCAGCGCTAGCGACATTCCCTCGGCCAGTTTTTGGCATACGGGCCCACTTTTAGATTGCTCTAATTTTCTAATACTCGTAGGTGTTCATTTAAGAAAGCAGAAAAGTAGAATAAAATGTGGTAAATATTATGCAGTTTTCTTTAATTCTACCCAAGAGCCTTCTAATAACAAAATTAAAAACAAATAAATCAATAAAAAATAAATAAAGTCATTTTAAAATTCCGGGATTTCCAGGGATATTTGTCCAATTCCCGAGATTTTAAAATCCAATAAAAACAGCCGGGATCCCGTGATTCCTGGATCCAGGGATCCCGGGAAAGAAACCCTAATGCAGACGCACATTTTTCAATAATAACTGTTTTGAGCTCCATAAGTCAATTGGCACGTGCAGGAAAATGAGAATCTCTGAATGTGGTATGTTTCATATGATGGATAATTGGGGGAATTTCAAGCATAAATGTGATGAAATTCACTGTTCTACATGCCATGAGAAATATAAGGCGGATGGAGTAAAGCATGTATGTTATATGAAAGACGCTAAGCCTAAAAATAGCCCTTGTATAACTGTGTACTACGATATAGAAACATACACGAACGCTAAAACCAGAGGTTATTCCACATTTACTTCTAAGCCAGACTATCTGTGATGAGTGTATGGAGATCGAGTGTGATGAGTGTCACAAATGTTGTAAACGGAAAAATGTTTTTAAAAAGAGTTCACGATAGCCCTGTGAAACTCTTTATGTCCTATAGTGTCAATTTAGCGGACAAGTTAAAAAAATAACTGTGTATATTCTTGCCCAAAACGGGGCAAAATTTGACAAAGAGATCCTTTGTAAGGAGCTGCTTGAGCACGAGTCATGAGAGATATTTACAGGTGATTCGATCCCTTGAAAAGATGAAACAAACTTATACAGATGCAAATAAAAGATAATGTACAGTTTAAAGACACTTTATTATTCACACCTTGTAAATTAGCAAAGCTACCCAAGGTCATGGGCGTAGCCGCTGAAGTTTCAAAAGGATATTTCCCTTATACATTCTTCACTAGCGAAACTTTAAATTACGTAGGACTACCTCCACCCAAACATTACTTTAACTATGAATGTATGAGTGCAGATGAACGTGAAGATTTTGACCGCTACTACAACAGTTTTAATGAATCTAATCTTTATAATATACCTGATGAATGTGAGTGCTATTGCGTGAATGATGTGCACGTGCTTAGAATATGTTTCCAGGCCTTTAGAAGGATGTACATAGACCGTTTCATATGCGATCTGTTGGAAGTCGTAACGACGATCGCCTCATTATGTTTTACTGTGTTCAAAAATAACTTCTTGCCTAAAGACACCTTAGCCGTCATTCACTGAAACAATCCCAGCAGTTATGGGCACAAGGCTATTTACTGGCTAATTCACATACAGCAGCAGACAGGTGTATACATAAAGCATGCCCGCAACACGGGGGAAGTACCCATTAAGGTTAATGGTCATGTTTTTAGGGTTCATGGTCTAAGTGAGAATCCAACCACTGGTGAGAAGTTTTTGTACTCCTTTAATGGCTGCTGGTGGAACGGAAGCCCCCGTCCTGAGTGTGGAGTCGTAGGAGATGTCCACGGTAGATCTCCTGCCGACAATCTTGCATGGACCCGCACCCGCGATCAACTTATAGCACCCAATTCACTCACAAGGTCTTGTGGGAGCATGAGAATGATGCACGGATGGAAACAGATGGACAGTACCGTGAAGAAATGAACACGATCAAGCGTTCAATGGTGCCGAATCCTCTCAAATGCGGTGACAGCTTGTTCGGAGGGCGTACAAATCCCTTGAAGTTATACTTTCCTCCTACGGAGGGCATGAAACTCCATTAGTACGACTTATGTTCTTTATATCCCTACGTGATGAAGAACAATCCGTTCCCCGTAGCTGCACCTGAGAAACTGGTAGGACCTGACCTGCTCCCCATCGAGGTGCTCTCCACAAATTTGAACGGGTACTATTTCGGTCTTTCTTTCTCAGATTTGCTCCACCTCACGCGATTTAAGGATGCCGATCTTACCCGTCGTTATAGATCACAAGCTCATGCTTCCCATGTGCGTGAAGTGCGCAGAGAAGAACAATGGGGAATGTAATCACACAACCAACCAGCGTTAGATCAGAAGTGTATATACAAGCCCTGAGCTGGACCTAGCTGTTCGCCATGGCTACAGAATATTGAAGATACATGAGGTGTGGAGGTTTCAGAAGCTACCCAACCTTTTCACACCTTCTTAAAGGATAAGGTAGAAGCGTCAGGGTATCCGCGAGGAGTTGATACCGAAGATGAAAAATCGGCTTATATTCAAGGTATACAGCTTCTTGTAAAGAACCCAGGCAAGTGCTTTAGTGCAAAGTTGTGTCTAAACAGTGTTTGGGGAAAATTTGCATAGAATATTGGCAAGGGGAACGTTTATTTGGCTCAAAGTTCTACAGATCTGGTTCTATGAAAATTCGGTCCCAGAAAATTTGGTCTTATAAAATAACTAAAAAATATGTACTAAAAATTGGTATAGTTTATTAATAAACTACAAATACTGTATGTACTCCAAATTTATAAGATGGATTTAGTAACGAAATTAACTTAAAATATGTACTAAAAATTGCTGAGGTTTATTAAGTATTAGGACGAATTAAAAATTTGGTCTTAAACACAGAAACTAACGAAAATACCACAATTTAACCTAACTAATCATCAAGGGCGTACAGTTGACCTAACCGGGCATTCAGTTGACCTGACCGGGCATCCAGTTGACCTAACCGGACATTGAGTTAACCTACCAGGTTAATATTGGTTATTTCACCTAAATATCTTCTGATCTTTTCGTATTAGGCACTCACTGTCACGTATTAGGCACTCACTGATGTATATTGAACATAACGAGTAAACTTCTCTTTTTATTTTCAATCGTTGGGCGGTGGTTGGTTGGTGGCTGGTTTTAAACCAAGACCGAATTTTCTGGCCACCCCCACCACCACCACGGTACCTGAAAAGGGAGCTCTTCTATCGGAATCTCAAATGTCTTGATGACTCCAGTGGTAAATGAGATGTATACATTGGTAACTATCAATCAGGGTGTTTGACAGCAGCCCCAAACTCGGAAGAGATGCCGACACTACTAATGCCCACTTCGTCCTAGCCATAATCTAATTAGCCGATTGATTTAGAGGGCCACGCTGAGCCTCCCGATTTACCCCTAATCCCCACCAAAGAAATTTGTTGCCCATGAAGGAGCTGCGGCTCCAACGCAGACTCAACGGCAAATACAGGAGAAAATGATAGGTACTTTCAACCGGTCCCAGTCCCAAATATCGAAAGACAGAAACAGCACTTAGTCTGTTTTCTTTGTCCTGTCTTCCCTGGCATAGGTAGCCCAAGCGAATACGGCAAGAGAATTATATGCGTGATAATATTTGGATTCGTACTTTATGAATAATAAGAAGATAGTTTTTCGAGTAAAGATACTATAAACTATTAAGACGACTTGGTAAAGCATGCGAACCTATTGAGAATATTCAGACCAATATGTTGAATAAAGGAAACATTTCAGAAAGACAAACCATAAGGCAAGAGAAATGGCCGTGAAGAAATCTGCAAATAGTTGTACGATAGTTCTAAAGATCATCGAAAATGAAGGTGAATGAACAGAAAGGACATATTATTAAACAATAAATATATTCAATACAAAATGACATATTTACTGATCTGCATAATAAATATTCATAAATCTATTTTATAACCGTTTCATAAATTTTCCATAAATGGGACTTTTTTCTACAATTTTATGGTGTGAAAAATTATCCACCTCCACTCATTGAAATTGATTTAGCCCATAGTTTATTCGGAATTGTCCTAATATTAATTATCTCACGGTTAGAGAATAATTTTATTTATAAAAATTATATACAAAAACCTACGTTTACATGTTATCTATCCTAAAAACAAACAGCTACTTCAGCAAAACATTTAGCGCTGTTAAAGATTATTTACTGACATCCTTTTAGGAAAAGGAGACATCATGGAATGATTTCCTTATTAAAATACTCGTATTTCTTCTTGTAGTCAAACCAAGAGACCGGATTTCTGTTACTGAAGCGAATATCTACAACTATTTTTTATTCTTTTCTCGCTAGAACAATTTGTGGTGTGTTCCACATTTTGAATCTTGTGGTTAACTTTTTCTTAATTTGATTCCATTTTTATGCATTTATTGATAAACAAAGTTCACTTGTACTCTTGTGGAATTCTAATAAATAAAAACTAAAGACAGTATATATACACATTTTTTTTTTGTTTTTATTATGAACTCCGTTTAAACGAGGACTAACATTTGCATCAATTACTCACAAAAAATGTACTATGAACGGAAAAGAGCTTTTCAAATTATTTTCCAGTTTCAGGAACCAGCTCCTTCGTTGCTCTTTCATACCGTATAGGAAAACTTATGAAATAACTATTGGTAGAAAAACGTAAAATAACAGGAGAGCATTACGTTCAATTCAGGTAACATTTCAAGTGGCGTATAAACGTTTTTAGAATGAATTTCATAAGTTTAGTAAAAATAAGGAGTCAAGAGCAATGTACACACAGTAGCAATGAAAATATTAAAGTAGCGTTTCGAAGACACAAAATTTTCTTGAACTAAGATTATTGTAGTTATTTTCAAGTGTTCATCAAATAGATTCCAAATTGAATGCAAGTTAATGTCGAAATATTTCGCTTTTAACAAAACTTTCACATTTTATGCGCGTACTCTATATAAAACGGTTCATGCTTGAGATAGGAAATGGTGGGGTTGGGGGAAATGGGTGGGAATAAAACTTTGTGGCATAATATATGGAGTTTTAAGAAGTACTCGTATATACTGAATCAAGTTTATATTACGGAATATGCTATCATCTTTTAGAGTGCAATATTTTAAATATTCATGGTTTGCTATATTATATGTGTACTATAGTTTAAGCTTGCATGTAAACTTAGCTCCTTTTAATGCTTTAACAAGGAAAACCCCTTTTGTTTGTAAAATCCAGTTATCACGAGCTAACAAAACTGTACTTTGTTACGTCTGATTTCTTATATAGTTTAAATATCAAATCTGGAAAATGATTATTTCTGTACGAGGGGTTGGTCGGGAACACAACGTGATCAACTAAAACTTGTGCAGTGCAAAGTTACAACAAACTTTGTAGTGCACAATTTCAAGTTGATCACCCTTTATAATGTATGAATTATGTTTGTTTATATTTCGTAACAAACGCGCGTACAAAGGCTTATTTATCGACAGTTTTATTTCGCGTTTACAAAACATTAAATATTTAAATAAAATTTTAGCAGTTTTAACTCACATTCCTTCCATTCCCAAGTACTCTGTAATATGAACTATGCAGTATTTAGTCGAAAAACGAGACCTGCTTGTAATTGTTTTTAATTTTATTGATGTAATTTATTGTTAGCAAAAAAAGAGCATGTCCAGGAAAGCCAGTGTATCTCATACTGAAACTTAAAAGAAAAGTGAAGGCGTGAAATAAGGTTATATCTTAACCAATCAGTATCAATTGTTGATTTTTTTATATTTTCAATGTTTACCGTAGATTTTCTGTTGACGAAATTTTTTCCACTGTCCTTGGAAATTATGAATACTGTTTGTACTTTCGAAAAAAAACATTTTCTTTTATTGTTAAATATAATGTTATATAAATTATTTCTGTTTACATAGAAACGATAGAATTTGCAGTAAAATAATATCCATAGTTATATACTGTATATACACACACATACACACACACACGACTGTATATAGTTTTGTTAATATAATTGTAGACTCAGTAGCATGGGTGCAAAAAGGAGAGGGGGAAAACGAGGGGAAAAAGAAGAAAAGCAAAATTTTAATCTCTCAAGGAGGGATTGGGCTAATAAGGGGGAAGGGTGATAAAATAAGGTGGAGGGTGCCGCCACCAGAAAGTAGAAAATTGAATATTGAGTAACCTAACCTTAACTAAACTAGGTTAACTTAACCTAAACTTCAACACATATATATGCGTTTATGTGTCTGACGTCATACTATGAATTTTAGCGACCACCATTCAATCCTATATCTTAGACATAAGTGCTATTACACCAGCGGACTCGAATCCCCGAGCTCAATCTTCATAGTACAATAATTCGTTTTTGCCTAACTTAATCTAATTTTTCACGCAACCCGAAGGCGGTCATTAAAATGTTTTAATTATCAATATAGATATATATTTTTATTTTTTTAATTTATTTTTCCTTAGCTTTTTTTCTTATCTTCGAGCGACAGCACTCCCAAAACAACTTTGTTATCAAACAATTTTATTAAAACGATACATAGACATAACTTAAAATTAAACGAGGAGTAAATAGAAACACATCTGCAAACATTTATGAACATGTCAAGAGATTATTTTTATTTTTATTATTATAGTAAACTTACAAATAATGTTCGAAATAAATTAGTTAATGCATACAATTCTTTATAGAAAAAATAATACATCACTAAGCATCTCGGTGGTGTAGTGGTTAGTATCGCTGACTACGAATCCATCGGCCTCAGGATCGAGATCCGGTGACGGCAGGCGGTACGTAGCAAAACCCAGGTGTTTAATCTTCTACACAATAAAAAAATTGATTGGTTGATAAATGTGTACCCTGGGTAGTCTAGTGGTTATGACGCTGCTCTGCTCTTCGGGAGGTCGTCAGATCAAGTTCGGGCGAAGAATTTGAAATTTCTGACCGCCCGTAGTGGGGCGTGGTTTGGATTTCATGTTAAGCTGTAGGTCAAAGATGGAGTGACAAGCTTGACCTTCGTCAGGATGAACAATTTGGGGGAAACAAAACCAAGGTTAACCAAGGTTATACATACAGGGCTCCAATAAACCTTAGCCCCCCCCCGCCCGTGGCCTAAACCGTTAGAGGTACAGTAAAACTAAACATACCTTACAAAAGAGAATTTAATCCTGCATTTAATGAGAAACAATTAAAACTTGGTGTTTCCGCCATTGGCTTCCAAGACAGCCTGAATTCGCTTTGGGTAGCTTGTCAAAAGTGACGTGAATAGATCTTGATCGTTACGCAAATTTGCTAAAACAGTTTCAATGTGTTGCGTCATTGTATCCTTCGAAAATCGATTTGATGCAGGTTCTTCAAACAAGAGACATTCAACCTTGTCCTTTATAACTGATCCAATGTGTTCACAGACGTTCAGGTCAGGAGAATTTCCTGGCCATTCTTCATTTCCAAAGAAATCGATCTCATGGTTCCGCAACAACTGTTGAATGGCTAATGCCTTAAAGCAGGGGGCCTTATCGTGCAGAAGTGTGAACTGATCGACATCCATAACATTGTTTGGGTTTCTCAGAAAAGGAATGACATGCTGGGATAGAATAATATCACGAAAATACTGTCCATCCCAACTCTGACCATTTGGTTTCAGCACCCACATGAGCTTCTTTGCAGTGAACAAAACAAGCACACCAACACACTCTGGACTTTTTAATAATTCGCGATAATGTTCATTGTCATCGATTTCATCTGGTGTTGTGGCCCACACTCGATCATTTTGGTAGTTAGGCCGACGTGTTACGTAAACAAAAAATTCATCGGAGACAGCTAAATGCATGAAATCATCCACATCCCAATCTTCAAGATAATGGGCAAACCACATTCTGTCGTCGATGTTAAGTTTTGAGTTTTTCTTGGCTTTGGAAGTTCATGCCAAAGCTTTAAACCTTGCCTATGACGGTACAGTCGAATGATCTCACCACTAACGATCTTTCCTCTCAACACTTCGATCTCTCTAGAAAGTTTAGCACAGCTGTTTCTCTGCTTACGCGTACCGCTTTCAATGATGTCCTTTGTTTCCTGAGAGAGTGACAAATTTGGGCGCCCAGATTTGGTTGTATCCATTTTACATTCATCCAAAGTTTTATTCCAATTTCTTCTGACGAAGTCCTCACTTCTTCGCAACTTTTTGGACCCATGAACGTGTTATAAAGGTGGCTCCAGCATCACGAGCTTCCCGAAATGTTATTGCTCGTATGCGATCTATCACCCGTTGCCTCTCCGCATCACCAATTAATTGAGAAGCCATTATATTATCACTTTATCAGCTAGAGTAATTTTAATACCTACAATAAATAAAGAATTTTATATATTTTTATAATCACTAAAATCTATTTCGATATAAGTAAACATGTAATCTGCAAATAAGGGGGGGCTAAGGTTTTTTGGAACCCCTTACAATATTGATCAATATGTCAAGAGATTATATTTTAGTAATATAGTGAACTCACAAATAATGGTGGAAATAGTTACATTTCCATTCCTTTGTATAATACAAGCAATTCCTTTTAGAAATGATGCCCGCTGAATGTATGGGAATTTCTTTACTCGGTATACAGAGCATTAAAACCAGTCAGGAATATTTTTGTTCCTACTTTACACGTGGATGTAACATTTACATAATTCTTGATCTTTTAGCAAATAGAATCAAAAGCATGCTCGAGTACACGGTCAGATTTTACAATATTATCACGGCATTATGTTGTGCATACAATACGCTCTAAGCAAGTGCTTATTCTCTTTTCTCCTGTTTTTTCAGTTGAAAATTGTTCAAATTCATATCGATGTATAATGAAATCCCCTTAAGCGTGATGGCAGTTAGAACATATACAGTATAAAGATACAGCTCCGCCGAATGAACGGTGAAGGCAAGGGAGGGTTTGTAACGAGAGGCATGACGCTACGCCGTACACTTTAACCTTTAACACCAATAAAATTTACGGAAGACAAAAACAGGGGTCGTGCTTGCGGCTTTATGGGTGTGATTCTAGCGCATATGATTGGTGTTGTTATCATAGCAGCCAGAAACATTTGGATAGTTACGATTATACAATAGATCGTGCACGAAAGCTAGCTAGAGCCTGTGAACTTAATTTTGAGTGTAATAGGGGTCTTGAGGAGCTGATGAAGGTGGAGCGGGAGATGAAAGAACAAATAGTTGTTTTTCGTTTGGATGAATATAGTAGGACAAAGTATATTTTTAAAGTCGTGTGACAGATCTTACAAAGCCTTTGCTTATTTTATGTATGGAAGAGACAACCTACCTTCCTGGTTAGACTTATTTGAGCACTTTACGCTCGTTACGATAAAAGTCGTAAGTATGGTAGACATCACGATTTGTGTAAGGCAGTGATGCACAAACCCTGGCCCGCGGGCCAAATGGTATTTTCAGTGGCCCCACGGGTCTTTTCAATTCAATGAAAAAGTTAGAAAAATCTGAAATATTAACCCTGGTTATAAAAATGCATATTTATAAAAAATAGAATATCTATATATCTGGCCCCTACATATAAAAGATGGTTGGTTTGGCCCTCACATCAAAAAGGTTTGTGCACCACTGGTGTAAGGGAAGTCTTGAGTTTACGAATGATTTGCTGAAGCATTGTAAGGACTGTTATACGGTATGCGCTCAGTGAAAAGGTCCAGATGCGTAAGGCCTGTGATAGAAGCTGAGAAGAGAGATGGTAACGACTGTAAACGTATGTTTTTTAACAATAAATATTTTAATCTCCACCAGAGGCATTTTAAGCATAGATGTGATTAAATTCATTGCCCGACGTGTCATGAGAAATATAAGCCAGATGGGGTGAAGCATGTTTGTTATATGAAAGATGCCAAGCCTAAAACAAATCGTGTATTATTGTATACTACAACATAGAGACCTGCACTAAACCTCAAACGAAACAAGATAGCTTTCATTTACTCGTGAGCCAAACCCTCTTCGACAAATGTTCATTGCGATGAATGTCGCAAGTGTGGTAAATAATATTTTTAGGACGACGATGACAGAATCACCCGTGAAGATGTTTGTGGATTATATAGTCAAGCTAGGTGATCATTTAAAAAAAATTACTGTGTATGTTCTAGTGCATAACGCCACAAAGTTTGATACAGTTTCTTTATAAATAGCTGCTTGAAGATACAGTAATTGATCAGCAATATTCACGTGTGAGACCTTAAAAAGAGGTAATAAGTTCAAACAAATGCAGATAAGAGATAATGTACAGTTTGAAGACACACTGTCGTTCACGCCTTGTGAGCTACCTAAGATAACTAAGGTGATGGGGATGGATGCCGAAGTTTCAAAAGGGTATTTTCCTTGCACTTTCCTCACTCGCGACAATTGAATCTACATTGGATTACCTCCCCCTAAACATTTCTTTAATTACGACAGTATAAGTATGAGTGATCATTATTACTTTGATCATTATTACAATAATTTCAGTGAAAATAATCTGAACAATATAGTAGCTGAATGTGAAAGTTATTGTGTGACCGATGTAGAGTCTCCTATAATAGTCTCGCGCTACCCTCTCCGAGATGACGCAGCAACACAGTAACTCTTTCTCCCCAACCTCACTCCCTCCCTCTTCTCCTCCCCCTCAAACTCTCGCTATCCCCCCACTCACGTCCTCCCCCTCTCATCTTTAATCAGCAAACTGTTTGTGTTGTATGGATTCCTTACCTTGGTAGCAGCAATCATTAAAATGACACACATCGAGATTAGTTGATAGATACCTTTTTTCATTATTTTCTAGTATTTGTTCGAGTCTGGCAAGTTTAGAGATTTAAAATGCTGTATGAACTAAAATGTTTAGTTTTTCAATAATTATTCAGTATGATTCTTATCTTATTCTTATCGTATTCTTTGCCTTTTTCTTTCTTTTTGTATTGAAGTCTTCATAAATACATAATTTGAATTAGCTTAATAAGAGTATAAAGGTTAGTTAATGAATGTAATTTTACTTACTACTGATTATTATTATTGAAAAAATTATTTGATTTACGTCAAATATATTATAAAATCTATGTTTCGCGTCTTCAATCAGTTTGATTTCACCAATGTACGGACTTGCAAGTTTTCTTTTAAATATTAATGTACAATATAAAGAGTCCTGTGTATTTCTTATATTATTAATTTTTAATTAAATAATTGCGATTCGTTTTGCTTCTAAATAAACGAAAATAACACCGGTCTGCATGAAAATCGATTTCTTTATTTTGAGTTGTGATTCTGAAGCAGATCGCTGCGCTGAATTAAAAAATGCTACCAGTTTTTTTCTATCACCCACAGTTTTAAAGTTATTAGCAAAAATATTTTGGGGCGTTTTGTAATTTTTTACCTTTTTTATCTTTAATTAATTTCGGTTTTTCATATTTTTCAGATAGATAATTCTAACATTACGTCTTTAAAATTTTAATAATGGCTTCTAAAGGATGTACCCATAGTCCAGACATATTTTGTTATATTTGTGGTCGGTATGTTGTTGTAAAACAAAGGACAAATGTAACGACCTTCATTAAGAGAGCTTATCATGCTTATTTTGGAATTAAATTAGGAGATCAAGACAAAAGTTGGGCTCCACACAAGGTTTGTCTTACGTGTGTTGCGGCACTAAGGAATTGGAGCAAAGGTAAAAAGAAAAGTTTGCCATTTGGGATCCCTATGGTATGGCGCGAGCCTAGAAACCATACCGACGACTGCTACTTCTGTTCTTGCAATGTTAAAGGTTATAATGCAAAGAATAAAGAGAGCCTTCAATACCCAAGTCTTCCATCTGCAATAAGGCCGGTACCCCATGGTCCAGAAGTTCCTATTCCCCGCCCACCCGAGAGTCTGGATCAATATAATTCAGATTCTGATTCAGCTCCAAATCCAGACAATGATGATGTTTATGAACAGCCAACAGCTGACCGAGATCCTCCTAAACCATTAACCCAAGCCGAACTAAATGACTTAGTCAGGGATTTGAATCTGCCTAAGGACTCTGCAGAACTTTTGGGGTCTAGATTGCAGGAGAACAATTTATTGGCATCCGACACATACTTCGCTTGGTAAAGAAGGTAAATATATTTTGTTTCTTTCAGTTATATTTTTATTCTTTCATAAACAAGCAATATGCTTGTCCAAGAGCTAGGAGCTATTTAATTCTGCTTTAAATAGGTTTTACTCTATCACCTAAAGATTTCGTGCTACAAGGGGTGTTGTAATACCTCATCTGTCCCCAAATGTTAACCACCCATTGATGGGAGGGGAGAGAGTATTTTGCTGGGAACGGGACTGGTTGTTATATATATTTACCCTACATTATTATGTAAGCGTTACTGTAGTCTATAACAACAAAATTTATGGTTTAGCATGTGCAATCCAATATTGGTCTCGATAAGATGGTTCACATTTGGGAATAAATGGGGGATTTATGACACACCCTGTAGTAAGAAAACCATACGTGATAGGGGAAAATTAACTATATTTTTTAGATCAGCGCACTCAAATTATATAGAATCACCAACTAGTTTGTAAAAATCGATCGACAAGTTTTCAAATGTGTACTGGTGTAATGTATTGATGTTTTAATTAATTCTTTTGTTAAGCTACTTAAGGAAAACATCACCCTCTCTCACGTTTAATAAATAAATAATTAAATTATATAGTACTATCTGATAATCCCTTCTAAGCATTGATAGCTTCTCTCTCTTACCTTTAATAAATTAATAAATAATTAAAATAAATAGTGCTCTCTGGCAACCCATCCATATATAAATAAATAATTAAAATAGCAGTATCTGACAACCCTCCATATAAAAATAAATAAAATAAATAACTGGCGACCCTCCGTATATAAATAAATAAATTCAATATCTAGCAACCGTTACTTATATAAATAAACAATTAAAATAGTGCTCTCTGGCAACTACCGACCTTCTATATAAGATGTTGGAACCCTGGCCTAGCATTATGCGTCTGGCTAGCCAGGCGAACACGTGTTCTCTTCTCTCTTCTTTTTAGGTTACTTCTTATCGTCTTAGGTTAGGATATCCCTTTGGAGGGAGGCCATCCTCCCTCTCCCTCAATGCCCCTTTTATCTTTTCCCCCTTGTTTTGGCACCCTGGGGGATGGGGTTGCAACAAAGGGGAAGGGGAGGGGGTCTTGCAACATTGTAATTGCAATAGCACTCTCCCATTTTGCGCCCATACTAAGGAGAGGGGTAAAATTATAAGAAGCTTGCAATCATCTATGTTTTAAAATGTGTTTGTGACAATGCGCTGTATTAGGCCTCAACTCCTCAAGCCCGTGTTTATTAGAAGTAGGGTACTATTGTGTATATATATATATATGTATATGTATATATATGTGTATATATATATATATATATATATATATATATATATATATATATATATATATAATATGTATGTATAATATATATATATATATATATGTATAATATATATATATGTATGTATGTATAATATATATATATATCAGGGGTGGCCAAGTTTCCTGGACCCAAGAGCCACATACGACGTTTTTCAGATGTACGAGAGCCGCAAAATATTTTAAAAAGAATTTAATTATTAAAAACATATACATATACATATAGTTATACTCACATCATTAAATTGTTTAATTACTGCTTGTAGAAGACTTAGTTTGGGGCTTCGTTTTGGCTGTTAATGCTTTAAAGTCTGGCTGATGTGATGTTAAGGCGGTACGAAGAAGCTCAGTCAGGTGTTCGTTAGTGAGGGCAGCACGATGTTTTGACTTTACAAACTTCATTACCGAGAAGAGTGCTTCACAGCAATATGTTGTCCAAAAAACTGAGATAAGTCGGAAACTGGTTTTCCTGAGGTGAGGATACTTTGTCTCTGGTACTTGCTTCCAAATCTCAACTGCAGATAACCTTTTATGTATCAACTTTAAACCCACGTGCTCCTGTAGTTCCAAAAGTTCTGTTTGTATTGAAGCAGCTTCCGTAACAAAAGATGTGGTAACAGGACAGCCATCGTTGACGAAATCAATCAGGAAAGGATTTACAAGAAATTTGAAGCATGGTTTTAGCTTCTTTAATTCATCAAACCTGAACTGAAAATCACCAAATAGTCCTTATAATTTATCTTCGTATTCCTCCAATTTACTATCTTTTATTTCAATATCAGGAAAAGTGTTTGTTCAGTTTTTCAGGTGGGGAAAGTGGTCAAATTTTTTTGTTACTAGATCTTTTTGGAAAAGCTTTATTTTATCCTGGAAACTGAAAACTGTCTGTGTAAGGTCAGAAATGACTTTAGCCTTTCCCTGAAGTGCCAAATTTAGATTTTGAAGGTGTTGTATTACATCAGTAAAAAACATCAGATCCTGTACCCATTCGTGATCTTCTAGTTGTGGGTATGACTTTCCCTTTTCTTTCAAGAAATCAATGATAGGCTCCAACAGTGAAACAAACCTATTCAGGAGATTACTAGCTGATAACCACCTTACAATACAGTAGAATGAAAGGTCATCTGACTTATGTTGAAGATCCAGCTCCTCGATAAAATTTCTAAACGCTCGGTGCGTTTTTGCATTTGGACGAATGAAATTCACAATTTCTAGAACACATTTCATAACAGTGTCATACCTAAGGTACTTGCTTACCAAATGACCACGGTGAACGATAAAGTGAATAAAGAGACACACAGGATACTTGGGATCGCGTGTCAAGAGCCCAACTAGGCCTACATTTTGTCCTACCATAGCTGGTGCTCCATCTGTTGCAACACTGACAAGTTTATTCAATGG
This sequence comes from Bathynomus jamesi, assembly GCA_023014485.1. Lineage (NCBI taxonomy): Eukaryota > Metazoa > Arthropoda > Malacostraca > Isopoda > Cirolanidae > Bathynomus > Bathynomus jamesi. The sequence continues at coordinate 401,395 of JAJOZX010000834.1, read as the reverse complement.
TACTTGAGCATTTGATAATGCCTCGTCAAGTGCGTTCTTTATGTCAATCGCTCTGGTGGTTTCTCTTAGGGTCATTAAGTCCAAGAGTTCTTCTTTCACATTTCCATCGCCAGTAACATAACAAACAAATATCGCCAGTTGAGTGTTATCTTTAATATCTGTGGATTCATCGAGGGCCAAACTGAATGCAACAGAATTCTTCAAATCACTCTGCAACGAGCATGTAATTTCAGCACTGATCTGGGAAATACGTCTCTCTGTAGTGTAGCGGGAAATAGAAATACTTGCTATTTGTTCTCAAAGCTTTGTGTTATCTGGAGCGAGAATTGCAGTAACATCGGCAATATTCTTCTTCACAAATTCTCTACTACTGTAGGGAAGTTGAGCACGAGCAATATTCCATGCCATAACAAAACTAGCTTCAGTAGTTAAGTCAGCTCTCTTACACAATGATGAAAGTACAGTTTGTTGGGCAACTAGGCTAGATTTCAACATTATTAACTTAGTCTTCCGCAATTCTGATTTGGGAGGAAATTCTGTAATAACATTTTTATGGTTAGTTTCATGATGACGCTTTAAGTTACTGGCTTTAAAATGATTGAGTGCCACGTGGCAGATAAGACACAGGTTTCCCAACCTTAACAATAAAGGCAAAGTTCTTCTCCCACTCCTGTTTAAAAACTCTATTTTCTCCTTCATATTTCCGTTTCTTTCACTTTGTCTGCTCAGTCATTTTAATCAACTAAGGGGTTGTATAACTTTCACTTGTATAGCTGAGAAAAATAGCCACTATTTGATCTAAGGAGCCAATTTTAAAACTCAATCACTCGTTACTACATGCGGCCCGCGGGGTAGCTCGAGGGGACTGGACAACACTGGTGAGTGGCGATTGGTGTTAATTACGTAATTATCGCCCTTAGTGCCTGTCACGCAAAAGAAATTGTCGTACGCATGACACATTTTATTGTCAATTAAATTTTTCCTTATTTTTGTTTCATATTTTTTTTATTATGTGAAAAAATTTATATTTGTATTAGGAATTTGGTCTTTTATGATAAATACAATAAAAACCAAAATTGTCTCGCGAGCCGTAGTTAACAACCTCGAGAGCCGCATCCGGCTCGCGAGCCGGGATTTAGCCACCGTTGAATTATATATATTTATTTAGGTGAATTTCAGTCCATATTTTTGTATTTATTCTACGTGAAATTATGTGATGTCCATTGCAACGAAAAGAAGTGTTATTGTAACAGTTTTTTTATAAAACTCTTACGGCAATAGGTTTAAATGTATTGCTTAAAACATCGGATGAGCTATTTAGAATAGACTATTTTTCATTTTTTTTAATCAGCAAACTGTTTGTGTTGTATACATTGCTTACCTTGGTAGCAGCAATCATTAAAATGAACTGTTTGTGTTGTATGCTTTGCTTACCTTAGTAGCAGCAATCACTAAAATGACACACATCGAGATTAGTTGATAGTTGCGTTTTTTTTTCACAATTTTCTAATCTTTGTACAAGTCTGTCAAGTTTAAAGATTTAAAATGCTGTATGAATTAAAATTTTTAGTTTTAAATAATTATTCATTATGATTCTTATCTTTTTCCTTTTTTTTTATTGAAGTCTCCATCATAAATATATAATTTAAATTAGCTTAATAAGAGTTTAAAGGTTAGTTAATGAATGTAATTTCCCTTACTAATTATTATTATTGAAAAAATTATTTGATTTACGTCAAATATATTATAAAATCTATGTTTCGCGTCTTCAATCAGTTTGATTTCACCAATGTACGGACTTGCAGGTTTTCTTTTAAATATTAATGTACAATATAAAGAGTCCTGTGTATTTCTTATATTATTAATTTTTGATTAATTAATTGGGATTTGTTTTGCGTCTAAATAAACAAAAATAATGTATTGATATTTTAATTAATTCTTTTGTTAAGCCAATTAAGGAGAACATCACCCTTTCTCTTGCCTTTAATAAATAAATAATTAAATTATATCGTACTATCTGACAACCCCCTCTAAGCATTGAGCGTATTTCTCTCTTACCTTTAATAAATAAATAAATAAATTATATAGCACAATCTGACAACCGCCTCTGAGCATTGAGAGCTTCTCTTTCTTACCTTTAATAAATAAATAAATAATTAAAATAAATATTGCTCTCTGGCAACCCACCCATATGTAAATAAATAATTAAAATAGTGGTATCTGACAACCCTCCATATAAAAATAAATAACTGGCGACCCTCCGTATATAAATAAATAAATTCAATAACTAGCAACCGTTCCATATATAAATAAATAATTAAAATAGTGCTCTCTGGCAACTCCCGACCTTCTATATAAGATGTTGGAACCCTGGGCTAGCATTATGCGTCTGGCTAGCCAAGCGAACACATGTGTTTTCTACTCCCTCCTTCTTAGGTTAATTCTTACCTTCTTAGGTTAAGATACCCCTTTGGAGGGAGGTCATCCTCCATCTCCCCCATTACCCCTTTTTCCCCTTTTTCCCTTTTTTTGCACCCTGGGTGGTGAGGGTTGCAATAAAGGGGGGTCTTGCAACAAAGGAGGTTACAATTGCAATTGCTCTCTCCCATTTTGCGCCCGTACTACTTCCCTTCGCTATCCCCACCTCCTCTCTCTCTCTCTTTGTTCCCTCCACTGCCTCCTTGTTATTTTATTTCGATTTACCTTCATTCTTATTTTCTCTTTTCATTCCCCTTCACCTCATACTAATACATGACATGACCTTTCTCTTCCCCGCCCCCTGTTCCCCGATTAATACCTCCTCCCATATCTCTCATTCGTCCCACCTATCAACTACTTCTGTCATTTATGTTTTTGCTTCTTTAGTTTTTACCTTCCAATCCTAATCCATTCTCTTTTACATAACTGACTCACCCATCCATTCACGCATTTAATTTTTAATAAACTTTCCTCTATAAATACTCAAAAATATATTAACAGCTTCCGAAAATGTTCGTGTATATCAATAATTTTGTTTCTCTTTCAAATAATACACCAAAAACGACGATATTACGAAATCAAACTGTCTACGTGGACTCACACAATAGCTGAAATTAATTATCATAATGTAGAGCAATACAACACTTATTTGTAAATGTTAATATCGAATCACGATATGACAAAAAGTATTACGTCACGAATGGCCCCAAGATTCGAAGGACACTGTAATTCGGCGTGTCAGATTCCGATTCGAATAGCATCTAATTTGAAACTGTGATTTTAACCCAGCGACGAAATATATATTAATATATGATATATGTAAAAATGAATAATTCTAACATTATTTTTTACATATAAAGTCCAAACTCGCGAGACACACTAACTATATATAAAATGCAAGTTCGGACAAAAAATTTACTTTTCTTTCTTTTTTATTTGTGCTAAGTAACTGATGAATTATTTCTTTTTTCAATTACCTGATCATTTTTTAGATTAAGCTTGATCATGTAATCGTGTTAAATTCTGCAATGTTCATTTTTTCATACATTCTCGCTTAGTTGTAAAAGATGAAGTCATAACTTGTCAAAACTCTAAATTAACACTTAATTTTAAATTTTAAGCATTTAATTGTGGCTCATATGCGTGTTTAATTTTAATCCATAATAAAATGCATATTTCAATTTCCATTTTTAGTTAATTGGGCAAATCTTGATAACATCAGATATGTCAATATATTGTCCAAAAGAAAAATATGACTTCGCTTTGAAATATCTTGCTTATCTGTCTAAACGCTGTTACAGCAAAAAGTTTACCTTTATCTTTAAATATTTTCTTAAAAAAATCACCCTATTGAGAATAAAAAAACACAACAGGTCAACATTAAATAATAATGATTTCACCAAAATTTGTGTATATAAACTCATATAATTTTTCAAATTGTCATTCTGATTATTCTGATCTGACGTAGAGGCTGAAGTATTACCTGTAATATTTTAGAAGCAATAAAATTCAGTCAGAGAATCTCTTTTTCTTCTCCTTTGAGCCCTGCTTTCTCCAGAGAACTTAGTTTTAAAATAGAATAAATAATTTCCCGATACACTACAAAAAAATACCGGGCAAACATCAGGTAATTTTGTAAGTTTTCACAGAATCCTCCGATCCACTACAAGAAGAAATTGGAGTGAAGTATAAAAGAAACTACTGCGATTCCCTAAACGGTACTAGCTACACCAGAGTGAGAAAATCCGTTGCTGCCACCTAATCAGAACCTCCGTCAATCTCAAACAACTCACGGCCATAGACGGATGGTTAACATACATATTACAGGGTAACTTTCCTGTTCATACTGCCAGGATCATTAGACGGTGGTTTCAAGAAAAACGAGATGTCGACCTACTGAACTGGCCCACCAAGGGATGTGACCTAAACCACATTGAAAATGTGTGGGCATATGTGGTTAACGGATGGGAGCCGGGGAAGGAGCGGACATCTCGGCATCTGTTGGAACACACCATTTGATAATCGAAACTTTTCGGCAAGAACCCACAAGTTATCTACAATCACGTGGCATCTGTTCCAAATATGCTACGAGAGGTCATTAATAATAATGGAGTATGGACGAAGTACTAAGTAATTGTGTATAATGATTTTATGGTTGTGATATAGTAAATAAAACATGAATGTAGTAAATGACTGTCTATCTGTGTTTCACTGTATTAAAAACAATTTCATGCCAAAGGACTCACTTCTATCATTCCACGAAACAAACCGCGTAGTCTATAATAATAAAAGGACGCGCGCGTGTGTGTGTGTGTGTGTGTGTGTTCCAGCCATATGTCTAAAATGGAAGCAGTTACAAACATGAAACTTCATACACATTGATTACGTCCCGAGGTTGTACACCTGGGTTTTGAATGCCCGGTTAGGTTAATTGAATGCCCGGTTAGGTCAACTGTACGCCCATGACGACTGGTTAGGTTAAGTCGTGATAGTTTCGTTAGCTTTAACGAAAATATCACGACGTAACCCAACCAATCGTCAACGGCGTACAATTAACCTAACCGGGCATTCAATTAACCTACCAGGGCATTCAATTAATCTATTCGGCCATTCAGTTGACCTAACCGGGCATTTAATTAACCTAATCGGGCATTCAGTTGACCTAACCGGACATTCAATTAACCTAACCGGGCATTCGGTCGACCTAATCGGGCATATACTGCATATATACACATATATATATATACGAGTGTGTATATACATATATATATATATATACACACACATATATATTTGTATATATGTATATATATATACATATAAATAAATAAATAAATATATATATATATATATATATATATATATATATATATATATATATATATATATAGCGTTCTACATCTACACTCAACGCCAGGTCGCTCCGCTATTTATAAATATAAGGTCCTTTACTAGGGTGGTCCTTATTTTCTAACTTTCCATTTTTTTCAGTCTGACCTCATCAAAATGTTTCATTTGGTGGAGAAACACGGTGCAGAAAATTTGGGAGAAAATTTTAATGTTTAGAGATCGTGCAAGGTCCTCAAAGTTTTATTATATGGAGTTTAATAAACTATTACCTTCAACTGTATTGACAAATCCGTTGACCCTCAGCTAGGTCCCCGTCATTATAAATGGGTATTATCCGTTTAAAACGGGGGTTTCATGGTGACCAACCACTCATTGTCGCCCTGTTAAGGTCTGGTTTATTGCCCACGGGATACGCTTGTGATGTTCCGCAACTACCTGGAGGATAAACTGGAGATGCTCCTCATCCTCAGTAAGACGCCCGGAGAAGTCCTGGATGAGAGCAACTCCACGCTCGGCGTTATCTCTTGACAGTTGGCTTGGAAGTCTTAAGCAGCCAGTCGGTTTAGAAGGCATAACCTGCCATTTGGTATAAAAATACATATATATATATATATATATATATATAATTAAATAATATCGTTTATATATGTTAACCCCCCCCTTATGGCCCTTTGTCGGTTCGGATTCGAAGGGGGTTCTAGTTAGGAGGCTGCAACGGATGCTTCTTCTTTATACTTTTCTATAATTCTTTTCGGTCGCCTTAGGGGTCGACACTCTGTTAATTCTTTTCTTTCTGCTTATTAATTCTTCTCTTTTTATAATTATCGACTTTTCTGACTAAGTTCTGAAGCGAGCACGGCTCGAAGGAAAAAGATAAAAACTTCTTAAAATGTGGTTTACTTCTTAAAAATTACAGTTGGTACTCTGAATTACAAGGGGTAGAGGTTCGACCTCTTTCGACCATGGCTCAGGCCGGAATCTAAAAATACTTAAGTTAAGGAGGCAAGGGGCTTCTGCCCCCTCCTAATGAGGTGCTGATATGAAGAAGTCTAATAATGAAGAGCCTTAATTGAAGATTAATCTAGAAGTGTCTTAAATGAAGTCCTATAATGAAGTGAAGTATTTTACAAATATACGTATAATATAACTTAAATGTTTGGGGGAGAACAGTTGAAGGTTAAATTTCCCCCCTCTTTTTTAAACACATGCTCAGATGTTTTTTGAAAGATTTCAACTAAAAACAATAAAAAAATAAAAAATAAAAAAAGAACAGTAGTATCGCCGATTCGACAATTATTGAGGCGATATTATTTCGTATTAGCACATAAGCACAATTTTGAGTACATGACTGAGTACGTATTAATTTTGGTTCATTACAATTACGATTACAATTATGGATTACAACTACCAATTAATTCATATTCACTTATTATTGTTTTAATTACAATTCCATTAAAGTATATTTTACATTATAAATTAAAATCATTACATTTAATTAGTTTCACTGAAGTACATTACAAGTTATTGTTCATTACAGTTTCATTAAAGTACATTACATCAATTACATTATATTAAAGGATTACATTTAATTACAATTTTAGCAAATTGTTAATTGAAAGTATTACAGTTAATTATAATTAAACAGTTACTATAACTTTGTCTTGTTTTTACAGTGTTTCATATTAATAGACAATTAAGATGTTAGAAATATAATACAAAGTACATGGCACTTACGGGATAATTATTTTACGAAATAATATGCTATAATGTTATAAATTCGAATCAAAGCGAAAGGAGACCTTTTTTATCTTAGAAGCGTTCAAATTATGCTGTGATGAGTGGAATTTCTGATAATAACTTACTAAGCATTGTCTAGAGTTCACCTCGGGAGGTCAAATAATTAAAAATAAAAATGAAAAAAATAATACGAGAACGTTTTTTCGCGTTCCCGAACGAAGGCAAAGGTTTTGCGTTTCATAGATTGACACGAGTAAAAATAGACTGATAAGTTGATAGGGCATAAGTAGACAATAGGTAGATGAATGAATAAGTAATAAAAATTAATAAAGGATAGCGGTCAAGCTAAAATATGGACGTATGGGGGCGGGGATATGGTCGAATAATAGTTATATTTATAGTCCATAACATAAATAATGACTTCTATAGGGTGTACAGTTTTTATTATGATGATATATAAATTTTCATACATTGAATACTAGAGATATGATGAAGGGAAATTAATGACGGGAAAATGTGACGTCATAGTTATTGAATTTGTACGTATAGTACGAATCATTGTTAGGAAGATTTACAAGAACGAATTAGAGACACAGAGTGGGAACGTAAAGGGAATAAAGTTATTTTGTGACGTCATAGTGTATAAGTCATTATTACAAAAATCGGAATTTTACCCAAAACTCGCTTCTGCGATTTTGGCTTCTAACGTAAAAATGGACATTCGAACATAAAACTATTGTTCATTGTTCGCTTTTTACATTACTCTCCCCTTTTAAAATGATATTTATACAATAATTTAATAGGGTACCATTAATACAATACAAATGAGAAAATAACATCCTAACTAATTCAAGTTAGGTGACGAATTTTTCTTTACATTACAAGTTTTATACAGAACAAGTGAGTTATTATATAATATAAAGGAATTCAAAGATTAATACCTTAGTTTAGACAAACATTTAATAGGATTAATACATTAATTTAGACAACCAATTAAGTAAGACAAACAATGATATGGTTAAAAATTTTTTACAAAATTTTATTTTTTTTCTTCTGTGGGATAAATTATATTCATAATGAATAGGTAAGAGGGAAAAATATAAATCATACAAGCTATAAGCTAATTTTGATTGACTAGTGTAGGTAAAAATAGAATTACGTAATGGATGATGTATAGACCTGTGGTCTAGTGTGTATTTTTGTGTGCTAGGTATAAAGTGTGTAGCTGATAATTTCGAGACAGATTGTTAAATTAACTATATAAATGCATGAATGCAAAAATGCATGAATGCATGAATGCAAAAATTGATTAAGACTAAATCGCATAGTTGGCACTTACGTAATGAAATAGTTTTATTGTGATATTCAATGATTTGAGTATGAGGTTTGTATATATAGTATATATAGTGTGCATGCATTTTTATTGACTGTTGTAGGTACAAATCGAATTACGTAGTGGATGATGTATAGACCTGTGGTCAAATGTGTAGGGATTTGGAAGTTTTTTTTTTTAATTAACAAAGTTTAAAAATGATGTATAATAATTTAAGGACAGTTACTCACGATTAATTGAACAAAAGAAAATTAAAATACAAATTTAAAAAAATGAATCAATTATGCATTTCCACGAGCTAAATACAATTTTATAATATTCTAAAAAAATAAAAGTAAATCGAATCATAGATAAATTTCGATCAAGAATAAAAAAGTTATTGAAATGAAAGGGAAGCATTTCGAACAATCTTTTCTTTTAATAATTTCAATTGAATTTTATATTAAAAATTATTTTTATATAATAAAAAAAAATATTTAAAAGGTTTAATAATTTTTTGCCTGTTAAGTAGAAAAATTATACTTTTTCGTTGAATGTTGATAGAATTTGAATTATTTGATATTTTAGTCTGAAAACTTGTTTGCATATAGACAAATACATCTGTTTTATTGCGTAGAAGTTTTATTAAAAATTAAATGAATGAAATTTAAGATATGTGCGGTCATACGGGTAAATTTCCCGATCGTACAGAGCAGGATAAATTAGGTACATGATCGATTAATTGTTACACAACTATTATTATCACGTATACATTACAATAATTACCAAAATCGTTACAAACAATTGTAAAAACGGTTTTGTGGCAATTAATGAATTACATAACTATATATCTATATACGTAACAATGGCATGAAAAGAAAAGACAGATAGGTCAATTTTCTTCTCACAAACACAAAAAAAGGTTGAATTAAATTCTTTTGAACAACAAAAAAAGGTTGAATTAAATTCTTAAATTACATTTTCTTAAATTACAAGGAAAAAGTTGAATTCAATTGACTGCATTGAAAACTAACTTGGGGCTCGAAATAAAAATGACTTGGAATAAATCTCTCTCACTTCAAGTAAAACTCTGACTTGAAATAAACTCTGACTTGAGCTAAAACTGTCTGACTTCAAATAAAACTGTCTGACTTCAAATAAATCTGAAATCTCTGGGGCGGTTGTCCCTCTTGGATGCAACCTATTGAAACTGAAACTTGATTTGCAACTTATTTGCAAATAAAACTGACTCGAAACTACTTCGAGTATCTTTATAAATCTCTGGGGTTTGGTTGTCCCTCTTGGATGCAACCTTCTGACTTGACCTCTTATCAAGTATTCTGAACTGAAAATGAAACTGACTTGAACTCTTATCAAGTAGTATCTTGAAACTGAAAATGGGCTGTCTAACTTGAACCTGCTTCAAGTATTCCTATAAATCTCTAAACTCTCTCTAAACTCTGTAAACTCTCTCTCTTAATTTGCAAGTCAATTCAATTCAGTAATTGAAAAAAATTTGCAAACAAAAAAAAAATGTAACAATATTTCATTCTAATGTACTGTACACGAAGGTACGATACTATTATGTTTGATACATAAAATAAAATTATTCTATACTGAATATAACAGTGAAAATAACTAACTCTGTTACAATTAACTTCTGTTACAATTAACTCTGTTACAATTAACTCTGTGTTACAATTTCTATTTCACTAAAAAAAAATGTATCACTGGTGTCTGAAATGTTCACTGTGTTTTGTGTTAAATTCTGGCTCCATACTAAATATTAACTGTTAATAGTACTGATTTTTTTTTTCAAGTGTTTATAAATTTCTTAAAAAAACAAAATGTACTTAACCACATTTCTACGGGCGAAATCCTCAGAGACGTGTCCTGAAGACGTCTTGCTGGCTAAAATCTTCTGGTTAAACATCTTCTGGGTAAAAATCTTCTGGGTAAAAATCTTCTGGGTAAAAATCTTCTGGGTAAAAATCTTCTTGGGTAAACATCTTCTTGGGTAAACATCTTCTTGGGTAAACATCTTCTTGGGTAAACATCTTCTTGTTAAAATCTTCTTCTCAGTAGGGTCGCCAATTTTTGTTTATCCTGGTGCAGGGTAATTTCTATCTTGGCCAAAGAGTGGCCTCTTCTTAAAATCTTCTTTTAAAATAATCTTCTTTTAATCCTGGCAGGGATAGCCCAGCTGTTAACCCCCCCTTTATGGCCCTTTGTCGGTTCGGATTCGAAGGGGGTTCTAGTTAGGAGGCTGCAACGGATGCTTCTTCTTTATACTTTTCTATAATTCTTTTCGGTCGCCTTAGGGGGTCGACACTCTGTTAATTCTTTTCTTTCTGCTTATTAATTCTTCTCTTTTTATAATTATCGACTTTTCTGACTAAGTTCTGAAGCGAGCACGGCTCGAAGGAAAAAGATAAAAACTTCTTGAAATGTGGTTTACTTCTTAAAAATTACAGTTGGTACTCTGAATTACAAGGGGTAGAGGTTCGACCTCTTTCGACCATGGCACAGGCCGGAATCTAAAAATACTTAAGTTAAGGAGGCAAGGGGCTTCTGCCCCCTCCTAATGAGGTGCTGATATGAAGAAGTCTAATAATGAAGAGCCTTAATTGAAGATTAATCTAGAAGTGTCTTAAATGAAGTCCTATAATGAAGTGAAGTATTTTACAAATATACGTATAATATAACTTAAATGTTTGGGGGAGAACAGTTGAAGGTTAAATTTCCCCCCTTTTTTTTAAACACATGCTCAGATGTTTTTTGAAAGATTTCAACTAAAAACAATAAAAAAATAAAAAATTAAAAAAGAACAGTAGTATCGCCGATTCGACAATTATTGAGGCGATATTATTTCGTATTAGCACATAAGCACAATTTTGAGTACATGACTGAGTACGTATTAATTTTGGTTCATTACAATTACGATTACAATTATGGATTACAACTACCAATTAATTCATATTCACTTATTATTGTTTTAATTACAATTCCATTAAAGTATATTCTTACATTATAAATTAAATCATTACATTTAATTAGTTTCACTGAAGTACATTACAAGTTATTGTTCATTACAGTTTCATTAAAGTACATTACATCAATTACATTATATTAAAGGATTACATTTAATTACAATTTTAGCAAATTGTTAATTGAAAGTATTACAGTTAATTATAATTAAACAGTTACTATAACTTTGTCTTGTTTTTACAGTGTTTCATATTAATAGACAATTAAGATGTTAGAAATATAATACAAAGTACATGGCACTTACGGGATAATTTATTTTACAAAATAATATGCTATAATGTTATAAATTCGAATCAAAGCGAAAGAAGACCTTTTTTATCTTAGAAGCGTTCAAATTATGCTGTGATGAGTGGAATTTCTGATAATAACTTACTAAGCATTGTCTAGAGTTCACCTCGGGAGGTCAAATAATTAAAAATAAAAATAAAAAAATAATACGAGAACGTTTTTTCGCGTTCCCAAACGAAGGCAAAGGTTTTGCGTTTCATAGATTGACACGAGTAAAAATAGACTGATAAGTTGATAGGGCATAAGTAGACAATAGGTAGATGAATGAATAAGTAATAAAAATTAATAAAGGATAGCGGTCAAGCTAAAATATGGACGTATGGGGGCGGGGATATGGTCGAATAATAGTTATATTTATACTCCATAACATAAATAATGACTTCTATAGGGTGTACAGTTTTTATTATGATGATATATAAATTTTCATACATTGAATGCTAGAGATATGATGAAGGGAAATTAATGACGGGAAAATGTGACGTCATAGTTATTGAATTTGTACGTATAGTACGAATCATTGTTAGGAAGATTTACAAGAACGAATTAGAGACACAGAGTGGGAACGTAAAGGGAATAAAGTTATTTTGTGACGTCATAGTGTATAAGTCATTATTACAAAAATCGGAATTTTACCCAAAACTCGCTTCTGCGATTTTGGCTTCTAACGTAAAAATGGACATTCGAACATAAAACTATTGTTCATTGTTCGCTTTTTACATATATACCACCAAAAAATTAAAAAAACACCATTACATCATTCTGTTGATTTAGACGAATTATTGGAAATAATTTCATGAAATATATAAAAAATAAATACCCAATCAACTCAGTTCATTCTATACACAGTTTAAGCGAGAATATATGCAATAAAAAATAATAATAGTATAAGAAATACGAACGAAGAACATATATATAATTAATACTATAAACACCCAGGAATGTCTGTCAGTCTGTCACGCTCGAAAAGAGAAGAAGATTCTTGATATATATGGGCGATATTTGTATTTTAATGCATTAGAAAAAGCGTAATGAATTCTACTTTTAATTATAATTTTAAAAAGTGTAAAAAATATTTGCTTTTGCGTTCAGCTTTGAGCCGAAATTTGATCTGCGGCTAAGTTCAAAAATTTACCAAATGAGTTCTTTTTATGCACTTTCATACTGGTGCTGCAACCATTACAGACTAAATATTTTTGCGGCTTTCAAAAAGGGGGGTTCGGGTAATGGGGGAGGGGTGGGGTAATGGGGAGGGGTGGGGGTAATGGGGAGGGGTGGGGTAATGGGAGAGGGTGGGGTAATGGGGAGGGGGTTGGGGTAATGGGGAGGGGGTAGGGGTAATGGGGAGGGGTGGGGGTAATGGGGAGGGGGTTAGCCCCCAAGTTGCATAAGGGGGTGAGGGTTTTTTGGGGGCATTCAGTTGACCTAACCGGGCATTCAATTAACCCGGGCAACATTCTTTTCTATAGTTTTATTGACTGAATAATTTACTCCCCGGTAACTGGGGGGGCCTGCGGCTCCCCAATTACTGAGGCCAAAGGCCCCAGCACCACGGGCGTAGCTAAATGGGCCCGTAGGGCCCACTTTAGCTAGTCAAAAAATAATAATAGCATAAGAAATACACAATTTGAACGAATATATAATAATAAAAAATAAAATAAAAAATAATAATATAAGAAAGTTTTAAACGATGAAATATAATCGTCAAAATAATAGTACAGGAAAAATCTATATATACACACATTTATATTAAATAATTAAATATATAGAAAATAAATATACTGCATACACTTTATGTTCTACTGCGCTTAATTAAAACACTAAACTCGCACGTGATCGAGTCTACAGTTACATCATTGTTGCTTTGCACTACGCAATAAATACAGTTTAACATTATTTCATTGCTCAAGTTATGGGGATGCCTATACTCGATGTAAAGGACCTTCATTTCGTTCAATACTATTTTTGTGCCCACTTTACATTCAATTGGCAAGTTATCTTTAAACACGGACAGAATACAATCAAAAGCACGTACAAAGAGGTCATCGTTAGCCACAACATCATTATTAAATACATGTTTATGAACACTTCTTTCCAATCGATGGTTTATTCTTACCGATCTGAGCTTTTCAATCGTGAACCCTTCTTCATAATTCATAGCGGCAGTTGAAATAATCTTCTAAGTCGTAACGACAGCTACTCATTTTATAAAGAAATAGTTCTTCAGGGTGAACGGTGTAGGTGAGCTCAGCTTTACCGCTCAAGTCCTTTGTACCAACATTTATGATATTTCGGAGTCTAAACCTTTTAAATAAGCATCCAGCTCTAGACCATTCTCGCCCTGTTCAGTCCTACACTCGGTAAACCCGTCGAGCAGAGCGGTGTATGCGCATTCAAGGACCGTATCAAAATAAAGCATATCCGTAACACGCGCGTCTAATATAGGCTTCAGCTTGCGGAAACCGACGATTTCAAACATTCTGTCGAGGATGAAACAGTTTCGCGCAGGGACAAGAACGTTATTATCAAAAGCATTCTTCCATATCACTCGTATATCAATGCATGGCTGATCGTTATTTATACACAACGTACAAACAGTGGTATATGAGGGGGTATTTTATGACGATTCTCGCTCCACTTCTCAATTACCACGAAGACTCTATTCATCTCCTCAACACTTAAATAAACAACATTCCGTTTACCAGAGTTTGTTTGTCTACAAGTCGTTTCCATTACATAGTTAATGGCACCGGTTTTACGCCTGGACATACGCACGGCCAAGTGAACGTTTCCCTTGTCTGTATGATCCATTTAATTTTTATTGCAACAAATAACCTAACTCTAGTCCTCAAAAGAAATCACACAAATTAAACCCAGAAGCTGCGAAATACATTCCGAAAACGATGAGAGACTCAAAGCTGAATTTGAAATCTAAGTCGGAAGATATATTGGATGAAAATAAGCACTGTACAATAAGGTGGAGTGAAAATATCATTTTTGGATTTTTAATTTACTTGAGTGTGGAAAAGTTGCCAATGGGCTTTAGAAACAAGCATGTGAAATTATAATACAATTGAAGCATTGCTTGATTGACCACCAGCGATTTTAATATATGGCATATTTCATGTTTTAACGATCGCTTTGCCCATCAGGAGTCATCCAAGTTGCTGGTCTTTCATCCATGTTTATGCAAATAATTAACAGCTTAGTTTGCTATAGACTGTGTTATTGCATACTTGAGGTTGACATTTAAGATTACAACATGTGTGGAATGTAAATTAATGGCAATTACAGAGGGTGGCCAAATTATTAGAGCTGATGTGAGTAAGTGAGATAAGAAAGAGTTTAGTTAACCATACATTGATTTAATGCTAGTTTCAGTGATGGTAGTGATTTGGTGCGATAACATATGCAGTCCGTGAGTCAGAGGGGATGGGAGATTGGGAGTGGGGGGAGAGTGAGTAATATGCAAAGCGCGGCTGCTCCGCCAAGCTCAGTGCACATGTGGCAGTGAGAATTGAAGGTTATTTGTGCTGTTATCATCATTTTTTCGTGAAACTTGATATTAAAAGTAAGTTAATTACATATTGATATCTGTTTATAGGTGTTTGACAAGTGAGTGTGACACTATTAATTTGATATTTCTTTTTCTTGCAGAAATTCTTTAATAGTCTTACATTGCTTACAATTTATAATAATTGTTTTTTTTTTCAGAATGGAAATTATTACGAGGGAGAAGGCGGCATGTGTGATTTTTGGCGCGCCACGCGAGATACCCACAAATGTTCTTCCCACCTACGCTGATGTTATGAAGGCTTACATCCATACAAGACAACAGCTGACAACGAAGAATAACAAATATCCACCGTTCGCCGAAGTATCAAAAAAGTTTGCGTTGATGTTGAACTTGTTTGGGAGAAAGCGTCTCTTCCGACCGTGACGCACGGACGAGTGATTGAAACGCTCAGACCGTACAACGAGAAATACAAGAAAATCTTGAAACCATACAAGGCTCGGAAGGACAACGACAACTACAAGCAACAACTTGAACAGTTCAGAGAAGACGCAGATAAACTCTTCGACATTAGCAAATGCAAATGTGTAGATTTCGTCATGAGCTGTAAGTGCGAAAGAGCGGACAAAGTACCACTCAAAGAAAGAAAGTTTCTAGAGGACCAGAGAGGAGCCAGAAAGATGATTATAGGAGGCATCGATTTGGTGGAAACAACAAAGCTACAGAAGAAAATATCCAGGAAAGTCTGTGAATCGAGAAGACTCAGCATTCACCAAGAACAATCGAAGCAGCAATGCAATTCTGGAAGCTACAACGAGGAAGACAAGGACGACGACACCGACAACAGCGACGAAGAATACACCCTATCTAAGTCACACTGTAAACCTGATCTATCGACACTGGAGAGTAAACGTCAAAGAATGACGATGACTGTACGATTACCATGTTTGGCTAAAGCGTGCGATAGAACGGGCGTCTCAGATCGAGCAGCAGCCGTTATTGCCTCATCCGTGCTACAAGACATTGGAATTGTGTCTACAAATGACACCTCCAAAGTCATTGATCGTAGTAAAATTCGCCTAGAAAGAAGTAGAACTCGTCAAGAACTGACAAAACTAGACAGCAGTATGACAGACTTGCCTGGATTGTACTTCGACGGTCGAAAGGATAGAACGATGAAAAATGTACGAGACGCCGCAGGACATGGCCACCGGGACAGAGATACAGAAGAGCACGTCAGCATTATTTGTGAACCAGGTTCATCGTACTTTGGCCACGTGACGCCGTCAAGTGGATCAAGCAAGGCGATTTCCAAAGTAATCTTTGAATGCTTGGCTGCGCGAAGTGTGGATCTCGACAGTGTGAAAGTCGTCGGATGCGACGGAACCGCTGTCAACACTGGACATAATGGCGGAGTTATTCGGCAGCTTGAGGAATTACTACAAAAACCGCTGCAATGGCTCGTGTGCTTATTACATGCTAACGAGCTCCCCCTGCGACACCTGTTTCAGCATTTAGATGGAGCAACTACAGGACCTAAGTGCTTCTCAGGACCGATAGGGAAATCTCTCACAGCATGCACGGAACTCCATATAACATCGTATGAACCTATATCTCCATTACAGCCACTGCCGCATGTTGACGTGAAGGACCTGAGCACTGACCAGCAGTACCTGTGGCAGATGTGTCAAGCTGTCAGTGAAGGACACTGTCCCTGTGATCTAGCATTGCGAAAACCGGGACCATTGAACCACTCGCGATGGTTGACAACTGCCAACAGAATCCTCCGCCTCTATGTTGGCCTCGATGCACCATCCAACAACATCAAAACTCTTGTCACATTCATCATCCGGGTCTACGCCCCAACATGGTTCGCCATCAAGACGCAGCCATCATGCAAAGATGGAGCCAAACATCTGCACGGGATGATGGTGAGAACACGGTACCTCAGCTCCTCTCTAAAGAAAGTCGTCGACCCGGTGATTCGGCGAAACGGCTTCTGCGGACACCCCGAGAACGTGCTATTAGCCATGATCACAGATGAGCGACCACATATAAGGGAACTCGGACTCAGAAGAATCATGAAGGCAAGATCACATGTGTCTGCAAACAAAATCCGCAGGTTTCGAGTGCCACCGCTCAACCTCGACGCGACCGAATACCAGGACATGGTCGATTGGCAGACTTTGACCGTGACGGAGCCTCCTGTTACGATGGATATGACGGACAACGAATTGAACGACATGATCTCTGCTCAAATTTCACCAAGTGTCCTCTTCCCTCGCTTCCCTTGTCACACACAGGCGGTGGAAAGATGCGTGAACCTAGTTACCGAAGCTTCAGCCGCTGTGTGTGGCGAGACGTCCCGCCATGGATTTATTCGGGCTCGCGTCGCTTCTCGGCAGCTTATGCCGAAACTTGAGTCTAAACGTGATTATCAATTCTGAATTAACCATGCATGCATAACTCAGACTCTATCGTTAGCATAATAGTGTGCCAAAATAACTAAAAATATATAGTCTGATGTTTACTCGTATTTTAGGTATTTTTGTGTAAAATCGTATATTATTGTAAACTTATAACGTCTGGTGGTCGATCAAAAGATTGTCTGATTTTAATAAACTTTTTTGCATATTGTTCTGTTAGTCCATTGGCAACTTTTAAAACCTCAAGTAAGTTAAAATTCACCACAAATAATTTTTGGGCCATTTTCACTCCACCCTACTGTACAATGGATGCAAATACTACGGGCGAGAGAGCTCTCGTTAATTCTCAAGCCGAATTTAGTTTCATAAAAGATGAAGGGAGTGTTCTGAAGTCTAAAAATGAATATTAATTGGTTACTGAACAGTTTATTAATGAATTTCTTAAAATCAACCAACCATATTTACCTCATAGTGTTATAAGTAAATCTCGGTCATCATCAGATGCTGGTATGAATACTGCAAAAGTTTCGGAGCAATGTGATGTGCCTTCAACAAACAAACAAACAAACAAAACATCTTTACTGCAGATCATTCACAATTCATAGCCACTTAACCTAACATACAAGTACAATCTTACATATACACTGAACTTAATACAAAAATAAGGCCAACATAGCCACTTAACCTAGCATACTACCATACTGTTTGATTAATTACCTGACAACTTTATGTATATTGTTATTACATGAGACTCCTTATAACGCTTATAAATTATAATAAGTTATAATAAGTGTTATAAGTGTTATAAGTTATAACACTTATAACACTTATTATAACAGAGCAACTTATTATAACACAACTTAATATGCATATATAATCTTTGCGACTTTACAAAATAAGGTATTGTAAACCAGCAGTTATCTGAACCAAGACTGCCATATAGGTGAGAGGTACACAGTATTTGAAGACCGGACATTGTACAATAACACATTAGAGCTGCTTTGGACCCAAGTAATGAAATTATATATATTCTTCCGGATTAACGTTTGGCTGTTAGGTAGGTTACGCGTAGTAAACTGGCACTGCACCATTTTGGATCCCTACATAGCATACCAAAAATATTTTTATACATGAAATATATAGAAAATAAATACACAATCAAATTAGTTCATTCTATACACAGTTTAAACGAGGAATATATGCAATAAAAAATAATAATAGTATAAGAAATAAGAACGAAGAACATATATACAATCAAATAATAATAGCATAAGAAATACACAAGATGAAGGAAGAATATTTATATAATAAATAAAATAAAATAAAAAATAATAATATAAGAAATACACAGTTTTAAACGATGGAATATAATCGTCAAAATAATAGTACAGGAGAAATCTATATACACACACACATTTATTTTAAATAATTAAATATATAGAAAATAAATATACTGCAAATATACTGCATACACTTTATGTTCTACTGCGCTTAACTAAAACACTAAACTCGCATGTGATCGAGTCTACAGTTACATCATTGTTGCCTTGCACTATGCAATAAATACGATTTAACATTATTTCACCACTCAAGTTATAGGGATGCCTATACTCGATGTAAAGGACCTTCATTTCGTTCAATACTATTTTTGTGCCCACTTTACATTCGATTGGCAAGTTATCTTGCTATGGATTATGACTGATCTGCAGTAAAGATGTTTTGTTTGTTTGTTTGTTTGTTGAAGGCACATCACATTGCTCCGAAACTTTTGCAGTATTCATACCAGCATCTGATAATGACCGAGATTTACTTATGACACTATGAGGTAAATATGGTTGGTTGATTTTAAGAAATTCATTAATAAACTGTTCAGTAACCAATTTATATTCATTTTTAGACTTCAGGAAACTCTCTTCGTCTTTCATGAAACTAAATTCGGCTTGAGAATTAACGAGAGCTCTCTCGCCCGTAGTATTTGCATCCATTGTACAGCGCTTATTTTTATCCAATATACCTTGCGACCTAGGTTTCAAATTCAGCTTTGAGTCTCTCATCGTTTTCGGAATGTATTCTGCAGCTTCTGGGTTTAATTTGTGTGGTTTCTTTTGAGGACTAGAGTTAGGTTGTTTGTTGAAATAAAAATTAAATGGATCAACATAGAGACAAGGGAAACTTTCACTTGGCCGAAAGGTATAACTAGGTGTGGGATTATGCCAATGCTCCCCATAAAGAAGTCATGGAGATCGTGAATGTAGGTAATATGTATATAATAAAGTACAACATTACCGAATTGGCCACAGATACATCGCGTGTTACAAACATATCTGTAACAGCTTCACAACGGCATACGCAAGCATCAAACTTTGGGGTCTATTGCATTCTCTTGGGTGGAGGGTTCTGTACGCCGATACAGATAGTGTGATATTCACAGCGAGGGAGGGTGAATACATGCCACCTATTGCTGAATTCCTCGGAAAGTTGACTGATGAGATCAAGGATGAGTATGGAGACATCGCATACGCTGACTCCTTTGTTTCAACAGCGCCAAACACTTATGGGGTAGAGGTAAGGGTGGGAGGAGGATATGAAATATATCGTGAAAGCTAAGGGTATCACGCTTAACCAGGGGGTTAATTTTGGAGAGATATAGGGGGTTAATTAGGTCCCTGAAGGCGAGGTCAGATAGGTCTTTAGTTCTAGGCATTACCCCTAGGTACGGTTTGGGTCTTAGGATTACGTCAAAAACGATATTTTTGAATGCTAAATTAGAAGAGATTTGTGCAGAGGAAAATGTACCCTTCGTAAAGCTGTGGTCAGAATTCAGTGATCCTAGCCTTTTTATAAAAGATGGGCTGCATTTTATTGAAATAGGTAATGCTAGGCTAGGTAGGTTAATTGACGAAAACGTCCGAAAGCTGCATAGGTCGAAGCCTTTTTTAAACGTTGTGGGTCCGGGAAACGCGGGCTCGAAGTGAAAAATAATTTAAAACGCAGACCCGTGGTAAAAAATAACTTAAACGTCTTTTATTGTAACGTTACTAGTATTAGAAATAAAGTAAACGAATTTAAGGAGATAATTTGTTCCGGTAACTACGATATAGTTGCTATCACTGAAACGTGGTTAAATACCGTGAATCGGGACTTGTTGGGGGAACTTGATATACCGGGTTTTAAACTCTTTACTAATGATAGGTTACATAGGATTGGTGGCGGCGATTTGCTGTACATTCGTAATTCCCTTAGGGCTATCGAGGTTAAGATAGATTTTCCGGCAGCAATTAATGCGATATGCGTTGAAGTTAGGGCGCTTATTCTTAGTTTCAATTTTGTTGTTGTTTATAGACCTCCCGTTCAATCCCTCGCTACCGATACTATATCTTACACACTTCTTGGTAACTTTATTAATAATCGGGATAGTATAGTTGTCGGGGACTTGAACTGCCCTAACGTTAATTACGAGACTTTTACTAGTAACGATGAAGGTTTGAGAATGATTGAGTTCATGGAAGGTAATTTTTTACGACAGATGGTTACCGAACCAACGCGCGGTGACAATATTTTAGACGTAGTGATGACGAACGGCGAAAATATAGTTGAAAGTTTAGAAGTAGGCGAGAGTTTAGGATGTAGTGATCATCAAATTATTAGGTTTCAGTTATTGAGAGAAAATACTAAGGATAGTAAAGTAATAGAAGTCCCTGATTTTCGCAGGGCCAATTTTGATAGTTTTGCGGATAGGATGAGAGTAGTGGACTGGGATAACTTATTTATGGGTAATGATGCAAATTTGCATTGGGAGGCGTTTAAAGATAGTTTCTTGAATACCGAAAGGGGAGTTTATTCCTCGTAGGCCCAAGCGCGCTAGAAATCATGGTAGACCCAAGTGGCGGACTAGGGAAATAGGCGAGTTCATAAACGAGCGTAACAGAGCGTATAGATTTAATAAGCGCAATGGAACGGTAGCTAACGTTAATAGATATTTCGAGTTTCGACGACAGGTTAAAAGATCAGTTAGGAATGCTGAGCGTAATTTAGAGATACTTATAGCTGTGGAGAGTAAACATAATCCAAACAAATTTTTCGATTACGTGAATAATCGTAAGCCGATAAAAGATAATATAGGCTCTCTCGTGGACGCAAATGGCGCTTTGGCTTCCGACCCTCGGGCGATGGCGGGTATTTTTAATAACTTTTTTGCGACAGTTTTTACCGGAGAAGCCGTCAATAATGTCCCCGACGTGGACGAAATCGTTCCATTTAGCAGCGAGACTATTTTGGATGAAATAACTGTTTACGAGGGTGAGATTGCGCATTATATCGCTAGGCTAAAAGTTAGCAAGGTTCCAGACCCTGACGCGTTTTATCCTAAATATCTGAAAGATTTGAAAGACGTTATCGTAGTCCCATTAACGAAGATTTTTAATCAGTCACTGGAAACGAGGATTATTCCTGAAGACTTCAAATTAGCTAACGTCACACCTATTTTTAAAAAAGGCCCCCGCACAGTAGCTACAATTATAGGCCCATTAGTTTAACGTCAGTTGTCGGTAAACTTCTGGAATCCGTAGTTAGGGATCGTATCATCGATCATTTAGAAAGTCGAGATTTGATTAATAGCAGTCAGCATGGGTTTCGACGCCATAGATCTTGTTTAACTAATTTGTTAGAATTTTATAAGGAAATAGTGCGCGAACACGATAGGCATAGAGCGGCTGACGTTATTTATTTAGATTTTAAAAAAGCGTTCGATACAGTTCCGTATAAAAGATTGATTGCGAAGGTTAAAGCGCACGGTAGAAGCGTTCAGGTAGCTAACTGGTTAGAGGAATGGCTTCATGCTAGGAGACAGAGGGTCGTTGTTAATGGTAGTGAGTCGGGGTGGAGTCTTGCGCAAAAGCTAATAGGATGTTAGGCTTCATAGCGCGTAATTTCTAATTTAAATCGAAGAATATTATATTGCCCTTTACAAGTCCCTAGTCAGGCCTCATTTATAATATGCCGTTCAGTTTTGGTGCCCGTATTTGCGTGAGGATATTGATAGGTTAGAAAGGGTTCAGCTTCTTGCCACGAAACTAATTCCGTCATTGCGCAACAAGCCTTTTGGATATAGGATTAAAAAGTTAGACTTGTATTCACTCGAAACTAGGAGATTAAGGGGGGAGCTTATTGAAGTTTTCAAAATCGTTAATAAAATCGATAGCGTAAATTTTGACAAACTGTTCACTTTCGATAATAGCAATACTCGTAATAACGGATTTAAGTTGCGTGGCAGACGTTTCATTACTAATATCACTAAAATTTTTTTACATTTAAAGTAAGTGATAAATGGAATAATCTTCCCGCGCCTGTAGTGAACTCTACCAGCGTTAATATGCTTAAGAACCGTCTAGATAGGCATTTTAAAAATATTAACGTTGTTTAGAATAAAAAAATAATTAGCAACAGGGGCTCTGAGGGTGGTGGTCGAGGATGAATCTGTTGACGATAATGCCAGCTTGTGACATGCCAGCGTGTGATGCCAGCAATGAATTTTTTATTAAAAAAAAATTAGACTAACACGAACGTAGATGTAGCTCGTAACGTAAACTAACCCACTTTTTGTTTTACTTTACCTACTTCTTTTCTTTCTTTCTTATCCTCTCCTTACTTACATGTCTGTAACTCTCTTTCCTCGCATGTCTGTAGTTTGCATGGTATGACAGTGAGTTAAGACTGTTTGCATGGTTTGTAAGCGTTCTTATTTTACTTCTTTTCATCTTTCACCCCTTTCTTATTCTCTTCGGCTATTTTCCGACTTGTCGGCAGTGGCCAGCGGATGATGATGGGGAGTCTTTCTTTCTCTTTTTCTGAATGAATTTTAACCCAAAAATGATAGGTTTTGCTACTTACTTAACCCCTTATTCTCCTCTTTTGACCCCCTCCTCTTTCCTTTCTCTCAAGCTAACCTTAGAGTGGATCTTAGGGTCTTTATCTGCCTTAGCTTCTGTAGATCTGTAGATCTTTAAACACGGACAGAATACAGTCAAAAAGCACGTACAATGATGTCATCGTTATCCACATCATCATTATTAAATACAAGTTTATAAACACTCCTTTCCAATCGATGGTTTATTCTTACCGAGCTAAGCTTTTCAATCGTGAACTCTTCACAGTTCATAGCGGCAGTTGAAATAATCTTCTAAGTCGTAACGACAGCTGCTCATTTTAAAAAGAAAGAGTTCTTCAGGGTGAACGGTGTAGGTGATCTCAGCTTTACCGCTCAAGTCCTTTGTACCAACATTCATGATATTTCGAAGAGTTTAAACCTTTTAAATAAGCATCCTGCTCTAGACCATTCTCGCCCTTTTCAGTCCTACACTTGGTAAGCCCGTCGAGCAGAGGGTGTATGCGTATTCAAGAACCGTATCAAAATAAAGCATATCCGTAACACTCGCTTCTAATATAGGCTTCAGCTTGCGGACGATTTCAAACATTCTGTCGAGAATGAAACGTTTTCGCGTAGGGACAAGAACGTTATTATCAAAAACAGTCTTCCATATCAATCGTATATCAATGCATGGCTGATCGTTTTTTATACACAACGTACAAACAATGGTATATGGGGGGTATCACTAATCTGTTCTCTTCTTGCGCCTACACCTACAGGTATTTTATAACGATTCTCGCTCTACTTCTCAATTACCACG
This sequence comes from Bathynomus jamesi, assembly GCA_023014485.1. Taxonomy (NCBI): domain Eukaryota; kingdom Metazoa; phylum Arthropoda; class Malacostraca; order Isopoda; family Cirolanidae; genus Bathynomus; species Bathynomus jamesi. Next base: position 377,059 of record JAJOZX010000834.1, on the reverse strand, counting down.
AAGACTCTATTCATCTCCTCAACACTTAAATAAACAACATTCCGTTTACCAGAGATTGTTTGTCTACAAGTCGTTTCCAGTAAATAGTTAGTGGCACCGGTTTTACGCCTGAACACGCGTGTACGGACACATCGTACGCTGCATTCAGAAAGCTGCTCAAAGGAAGCTCCATCGTATTCTATTGTGAGGAGTGCACGCCCAGTCGGTTGAAGCTCTGAGACGACTATGAGCCAGAGGTGGGCGGATCAGCTCGATGGGAGGGGTGGAGGAGTGAGTCACATTATAAGCTGATGAATCGTGTAAGGCGTTCTTCCAACGTGAAAGATTCATGTGAACACTTCTATCATATTATGCTGGGTAGGTATTTTGAGAAATTTTCCATCTGTGATACATGAAGCAATACCGGTTTTAATGTTTTATCACTCCTACTCCCCAGAATGCGCAGCAGACATTTTCGTTCACGGGGATTTTCACGAACTAAACACATTTTATTCACACTCCGGCGCACTATTTGAGAGAAACAAATGCCCATATTTTTCCTGTTTGCTTATCAGACAATACTTGCTTCTAAATTCTATTAAAAACTCACGCAGGCCTTTAGCCACAACCTCACTACAAACTTCGTCATGATATACAGGGTGTCCGAGAATTATCTGTACAATTTTTGGTTGTTATTAAAAGTCAACCATGAAGTGTAGAAATTCCAGTGTTGTCCCTTCTACAGAGAATCTCATTAAGTTTTTTCTGATACCACGTTTTGACAAGTTTTTTTAGAAATGTACGCGGGTGACAGACATTGATGATTTACAAGCAAGAATCACAGCTGCTATTGAGCGAATTGATGTGGATATGCTGCAGCGTACATGGCAACATTTGGAGTATCGATTGGATGTTTTGCGAATCACTAATGGTGCACATATCGAATGTTTGTAACAACGTTACTTTAATAAAAGAAACTTTTGAAAATACAGATTCTAAATAATCTTGTTTAAGAATTTTACGTGTGTTATCAAGAATTTTATTAAAAGATGAAATTGTACAGATAATGTTCGGACACACTGGAATTTCTAAAAAATTTGTCAAAACTTCATATCAGAAAAAACATAATGAGATTCTCTGTACAATGGGACAACACTGGAATTTCTACACTTCATGGTTGACTTTTAATAACAGCCAAAAATTGTACAGATAATTCTCGGACACCCTGTACAGTATAGTAATGTAGTGGTAGAAATAATTCAGATTGTCCATTATGACAAGATTTACATTCTCAGCCGCAGGGTACGAGTACTCGGTATAATGCAACATGACATAATACAGCTTGTCAAACCACTCATTAACAAGACTCACTAACCATAACCGTTGCTTCCCTTCTGCACGTGTTGTTTCTTCCATTTCACAGTATACGTAAGCTTTTATAAAGTTTAGCCTTACAACATAGTTCACTACGTCGCTTGTACGACGAAATCCTGCAATGCTCTCGCGAGAATAGCAGTAGAGTATTTGTACCTCTTGTTCCTCAAGCTTCGCACTGTTCAATGTAGCCTTAAAAGTATCAAAGGAGGGAGGGATAAGGGGTCTTTGAGTATCTACTACATCTTAACACTTTGCCGAATACCACTTCATAAACGTCGAACACGCAACATTAGAGGTAGCCATTACTATTTTTCTTCTACGTGGGAATTCGTCAAATACATTTCTGAGTTCCAGGTCTTGCAGCGGTCAACTGAACACGCAGAGTAGAGATATGCCCAGGTAGTAGCAGGAGTCACATGATCATTGATCGATCATACAGGGAGCCGAGCTTAGAACTTTCTCCTGTACATACGTACACGCACACACACACACACACACACACACACACACGCACACACACACGCACACATAGGAGAAAGTGAAACGCTGATTGAAACACGATTTATTTAATAAACATATGAAATAAACATATCGTTAACAAGTAAAGCAGTGTTAAGACCTGATTGTAGCGCTTTCCTCCCAAGATATCTGGCACCCCTCTTCAGTAAGGGAATAACCGTACGTAGACTGTGAAAGGCTTTCTGTCCATTATAACTCAATGCGTCGAAGGTGCAGCTTCACTGTTAAGCTCCCATCACCGAATGGGAAATTTTTTCCTTCAATCGTTCTTATATATATTGAGATATTGGTATGTAATGTATGTAATACTCATGCTCTTCCCTCTATGGTTGGGAATGTCAGCAATGCGTAACAGGCGTGCATGGGTATCCCCAACAAACTGGTGCTCCACTATATTGCTGTAAATATAGTACATGTCTCGAGGTCTATAGACAGCAACCAATTTCTCCAATTTCATCTGATACATTAGGCTGGACATGTCATGTTGTACCTCGTGAAAGGTATCTCTTTGGAAGGCTGATTGATATCGCCCCTCGGATAAAATTTTGAACAACCCTTTGTCTTTAATATTTCTGTTAGCCTGTGATTTTAGGATTAGAGTATGTGCAGGGATTTCTTTGTTTACGATTTCGTATACTAAATCAGCCGTAAGATTTGAGTGTTTTTAACTTACGTTTAAGTCTCTCACAACATCCTCACTTGCACCATAACGGCCAGGACCTATTGTTCCAACTGTACTGTAATACCGTGCATCCCCAATCCGGGCGATACGTATCGTTTCATCACGAGTTACCGCGGCTTTTTTACACTCAACGTCTTTAAGAATCGTAAAATCGGGTTCTTTAACAAGAGGGTGTCCAACTGAATTTCGCATATCCCCACCTTATACGAATCACGCCCCAATTCACTGGGTCCATGGAGTTCTGTTACAAAGTTGGCTAATGTGTTGTTAGGATGTACAGACAGGGAGGAAGAGGACGGTAATGTGACATACAAATGGTTAGGCGCCATGTTGCATACTATTTAAATTTCATTATTGCATCAGCTTTAATATAGGTGTTGAAGCTTTCTGGGTACCCTAGCCATTTCAGCAGGTACATTTTTCTCTTTCTTGAGCCTTTGCTTCCTTAAATTTTTTAAATTTTAAACATTTTTTCCTAAATAAAATGTCACTCCCTGCAACTCCTTGCGGTAAAAGCCTCCTGTGATTTCTTCCCCATTCAAATCTTTAACGTAATACATTATCTCGCCTTTAGGTCTCATCGCCCTAATTTTAAAAATTTCACGTGTCCAACCTTGCTCAAATCCCTTCGCGAATTTATTTCCCGAACGTGACAGCCTTATATAATCAATGATTTTGAAACGAACGAACATCTATTCTCTCATCAGGCTCTGTGAGTGTACCTCTTTCTAAAATCTCGTTAGGTGTTGTCCCAATCGTGCGATGGTGTGTGAGCGGTAGTATGATGAGGCCAATGATTCCAGAATGTCTTTATATCTGTACGTGTTTTTACGTGTAAAATAGCGATGCATACGTTCCTTTAAGGTACGTTCAACTCTTTCAGCTAAAGAGGCCTTATACAGGGTGTACATAAAGTCAGGATCTATTTTTGTGAAGCACTTGGAAATTATATGGAATTCAATCATAAAATGATAAAGTGGTAACATTTATTAAATAATTAAGAGTAGGATTCGACGTGACGCCCATCAGTATCCCTGCACAGCTCAAATCGTTCCGCAGCATTTCTAAACACATTCTGGAGCATTTGCGGGGTTATGTTATCTGCAGCAGTTCGTATACGTGTACGTAAGTTTTCAAGACTCGTAATCTTCGCCTGATAGACGTACGATTTGATAAAGCCCCATGCAAAGAAATCTAAAGGGGTTAAATCTGGTGATCTCGCTGGCCAAGGTCTGTTGCTTCCGCGTCCGATCCAGCGATTTGGAAAACGTCCATTTAGATAATCCTGAACAATTTTGGCATAGTGACAAGGAGCACCACCATGTTGATAGACGACGGTACTAACAATCCTATCCCCAATCAGCTGAGGTTCAAGGAATTGCTGCAACATGTCCAGATAAATAAGCCCCGTAACTGTAGCTTCAGCAAAGAAATAAGGACCATAAACCTTAGATTTTGTTAAACCCATCCAGACATTAACTTTAGGTGAGTCTCTTTCCCAATTTTGGACGAAATCATTCGGTCTTTCATCTGCCCAAATTCGACAGTTATGGCGATTTACTTTTCCACACGTATGGAAAGTGGCTTCATCACTAAAGAGAATGTTGTCCATTAAATTATCACTCCAGATTTGTTCTACGAGATCAGCACACACAGCACTTCGTCGAGAGAAATCTTCCTCATGTAAATCATGTAAAACCTGCAAATGATAGCTTTTCTTCTGCAAATTAACTTTCAGAATTTTGTGCACAGATGACGTCGGGAGGCCGAGTCTGTGTGATGCAGCACGAACGAACGTACGTGGCTCCTCAGTGATAATTCCGCGTACTGCATTCACGGTAAGATCTGACATACACGGTCGTCCTGATCTTGCTTCATCATTTACAGATCCCGTTCGTTTAAATTTGTTCACCAATTTTCGTATTGTCTTGTCTATTGGCCCCGGCTTATGAAATCTCCTTCTAAACTTCTCTCTGATGTCATTGTATTTCTTTCCCTCGATTCGCCAAATTACTATTGCCACACGCTCTTCTGTATTCATTCTAAGGGCTTCTGAAAAGAAAAATAGAAAAAAATAATTATTTCACAAAAATAGATCCTGACTTTATGTACACCCTGTATATAGAATTGGTAGTGTAGTAGCTGATATTAAACTCTGCCAACATGTTCTGAAAAGCTCGGTCTATAAATTCTTTCCCCATATCTGTACAAAAAATAGCCAGGGGCCCTGTTTTCTTTCAACATCAACGTTTTGGTGGCTTTAGTAACTGTTTCAGGCGATTTATTTTTCAGAGGAATTAGCCGTAGATATCTAGAGAATACATCTATTATGAATAGGAAGTAGCGGTAACCATCTTTATACACTCACTGAATATCTTTGCATGTCTATTAAATCTGCTTGCCAAATAGAGTCAATCGATGCGCTGTTCTCTTGACTGTTTTAAACCTTTTTCTCACAGGCTTAAGACGCGTATAAGTTTCCTGCTCCCGGAAAAATCTTTCAACATCTTTTTTCCCTACTCCATCATTGTAAACACTTCTGTACAGTCTATCTATGCCACCGCAGGAGGCTGGGCTAGAAATATCATAGTAACGTCTTCTTAATATGTTAACCATTTGCGTATTTTAGAGGCACGGGGAGAGGGTTGACCGTTGTTGTTGTTGTTTAGCCTCTTCTTTCTCCTCTTCATAGGTGCTACCGCTGGGGGTGATGGTGTTCTCAATTGTGGCATATGCGATGCATGTTCCAAGTCTTTTAACCTGTTCAGATTTCCTATCATTGTTTTGGGAACATTTATTTCTTGTAGTCTTGCTTTAATATGCTTCCACCCTGATGGTGAGGGCCTATCCCACTTTCTCACCAGATCATGGACGATGTTCACAATATTCGATTACTGTGCCTTTGCTCCTTCCACAATGATCTCACCTGTATCGGTCCACTGTATGTTGGAATCCTCATTTAATAGATTATAAAGACTTAAACCTTTATTCCTCAATGTATGTGGGAGGGTGCTTTTTAATACATGCTCGATATATTGTGGGGCCGACCCGTTATTCTTTGGTTGGTCAGCTCTATCGTCGGACACAGATCCTATATTGCCATGCTCATCGTTGGCCGTGCTCTGCCTAATAACCACGGTGATCTTTGTCGGATTCTTATAATTTTCGTACTCGTGAGGAAATTTCTGCAGAGCTTCTTGGTATAATATTTTTTTCTCATCAGGTGTTTTATCACTCTTTAATAGGGCTAACAATTCGCCTTCAATTCTTTTAAGCCTGCTTTTACGGAGTTCTAGAACTTGTCTGGACTCTATGAACTTTGCAGTGAAGCATACACCTCGTGTGGAATCGCTACCACTTTCTTCATTATTTTAATCTAGTCAGTAAAGGCCCCAAAACTGAAAATAAGATAGGGAGGAATGACCCTCCTCTTTGTATAATAATTCGATTTTTCTTCCCCAGTCTGACTTTTACGAGCGAGTGTACGTATTTTGTTCTTGTAACGGCGTAGGCGAGCCTTCTGAGGGTGTTTCATTAACACATTGCAATTTATAACGTTAAGACAGATTTCACAGATGCATTTTAAAAAGTCGGAGTCGATATTTTTAGCAACCATCTGTTGCATTGCCAGGGGCAGTCGATGACAGATTTTTATTAATTCATGGTATTCTTTGGCCTCTTTGTCATTCTTGAATATACACCGTTTCAGGATCGTTTGGAAAGATATTCGTTCTTAGAAGCACTCTAAACGTGTTTCGCGGATGAAAGTCACAAAGCAAATATCCGTAACGCTGACTTGTAGCTTATTTATAAACTTCCAAAAACTCCTTACGCTGATAAAAAAATTAATGTATATTCTCTCCCATAACGGGACAAAATTTGACACACAGTTCCTTTACAAGGAGCTGCTTGAGCACGAGTCATCTGAGATATTTACAGGTAATCCCTTGAAAAGAGCAAACAAACTTATACAGATGCAAATAAGAGATAATGTACAGTTTAAAGACACTTTATTATTCACACCTTGTAAATTACCAAAGCTACCCAAGGTAATGGGCGTAGCCACCGAAGTTTCAAAAGGATATTTCCCTTACACATTCTTCATTTGCGAAACTTTAAATTACGTAGGACTACCTCCACCCAAACATTACTTTAACTATGAATGTATGAATACAGGTGAACGTGAAGATTTTGACCACTACTACAACAGTTTTAATGAACCTAATCCTTGCAGTATAGCTGATGAATGTGAGCGTTATTGCGTGAATGATGTGCGCGTGCTTAGAGTATGTTTCCAGGCCTTTAGAAGGATATACATAGACCGTTTCAAATGCGACCCGTTGGGAGTCGTAACCACGATCGCCTCATTGTGTTTTACGGTGTTCAAGACACCTTAGCCGTCATTCACAGAAACAATCCCAGCAGTTATGGGCACAAGGTTATTTACTGGCTCATACACATACAGCAACAGAGAGGTGTATACATAAACCATGCCTGCAACACGGGAAAAGTACTCATTAAGGTTAATGGTCGTGTTTTTTGGGTTGATGGTCTAAGCGAAAACCGTGCCACTGGTGAAAAGACTGTGTACATCTTTAACGGTTGATGGTAGCACGGATGCCCACCTCCTGAGTGTGAAATCGTAGGAGATATCCACGGTAGATCTCCTGCCGACAGTCTTGCATGGACACGCACCCGCGATCAGCTTATAGGCACCCAGTTCACTCACAAGGTCTTGTGGGAGCATGAGTATGATGCACGGATGGAAACAGATGGACAGTACCGTGAAGAAATGAACACGATCAAGCGTTCAATGGTGCTAGATCCTCTTAAATCGGGTGTTAGCTTGTTCGGAGAGCGTACAAATCTCTTCAAGCTATACTTTCCGCCAATGGACGGCGTGAAACTCCATTACTACGACTTCTGTTCTTTATACCTCTACGTGATGAAGAACAAACCGTACCCGTAGGTGCACTTGAAAAACTGGTGGGGCCTGACCTGCCCACTATCGAGGTGTTTTTAACAAATTTGAACAAGTACTATTTCGGTCTTTCTTTCGTAGATGTGCTCCCCCCTCGCGATTTATGGATGCCGATCTAACCCGTCGTTAGAGATCACAAGCTCATGTTTCCCCTGTGCGTGAAGTGCGCAGAGGAGTGAAATGGGGCTTGAAATCACACAATTAACCAGCGTAAGAACAGGGGCGTATATACAAGTCCTCAGCTGTCACCAGCCGTTCGCCATGGGTACAGAATATTGAAGATATATGAGGTGTGGAGGCTTCAGAAGTTACCCAAACTTTTCACGCCATATATAAACACTTTTTTGAAGGTAGAGGCATGAGGTTATCCGCGAGCAGTTGATACCGAAGATGAAAAATCGGTTTATATTCAACGTTACCGTGACCGTGAAGAGATACAGTTTCACCGTTCCCAAATTGTAAAGAACACAGGTAAGCGCTTTAGTGCAAAGTTGTGTCTAAACAGTTTTCGGGGTAAATTTGCACAGAATACAGACAAGGGGAACGTTCATTTGGCCCATAGTTATAGTGAAGTCTGGAATTATGCCAACGATCCCGATAAAGAGATCATGGAGATCATGAATGTAGGTAATACAGACACATCGTGTGTTCCAAACATACCTGTATCCAGCTTCACAACGGCCTACGCACGGACCAAACTTTGGGGTCTATTGCATTCTCTTGGGCAGAGGGTTCTGTTCGCCGATACAGATAGTGTAGTATTCACAGTATTCACAGCGAGGGAGGGTGAATACATGACCCTTATTGGCGAATTCCTCGGAGAGTTGACTGATGAGATCAAGGATGAGTATGGAGACATTGCATATGCTGACTCTTTTTTCTCAACAGGTCCAAAAACTTATGGGGTACGGGTGAGGGTGTGAGAGGATATGAAATATATCGTGAAGGCAAAGGGTATCACGCTTAACGAGGCGATTCGGCGGGTCGTTAACTTTGACTCGTTGAAGGACTGACTCTGGGGAGCCACAATTTTGGGCGCAGAAGCTGGGTGGCGTGAAGGAACTTAGGGGTACGATGGTATGCCGTAACACCTATAGGAAACGTTACCAGGTGCCTGGTACCTGTGATATCGTACCCTTTGGATACCATAATCCTTGATTATAATATATATATATATGTGTATATATATATATATATATATATATATATATATATATATATATATATATATATATATATTATTAATGTTATGTTTATTTTTATTTTACACGTATTTGTAAAAATATACCATAAATAATTCGATGATATGTTTATTAAATATATCATGTTTCAATTAGCGTTTCACTTTCTCCTTTGTGTGTGGTGTGTGTGTGTGTGTGTGCAGGAGAAAGTTCTAAGCTCCGCCCTCTCTATGATCGATCAATGATCACGTGACTCCTGCTACTACCTGGGCATATCTCTACCCTGCGTGCTCAGTTGACCGCTGCAAGACCTGGAACTCAGACGTGTATTTGACGAAATCCCACGTAGACGAAAAATAGTAATGGCTACCCTTAATATTGTGTGTTCGACGTTTATGAATTGGTATTCGGCAAAGTGTAAAGATGTGGTGGATACTCAAAGACTCCCTATTCCACCAACTTTTAATACTTTTAAGGCTACATTGAACAGCAGTGCGAAGCTTGAGGAACAAGAGGTACAAATACTCTACGGCTATTCTGGCGAGAGCATTGCAGGATTTCGTGGTACAAGCGATGTATTGAACTATGTTGTAGGACTGAACTTTATAAAAGCCTAAATACACCGTTAAGTGGAAGAAACGACACGTGCAGAAGAGAAGCAACGGTTATAGTTAGTGAGTCTTGTTTATGAGTGGTATGACAAGCGGTATTATGTCATGCTGCATCATACCGAGTACTCCTACTCTGCGGTTGAAAATGTAAATCTTGTCATAATGGAGAATTTGAAGTGTTTTTACCACTACATTAATATATATACTATGACGAGGTTTGTAGTGAGGTTGTGGCTAAAGGTCTGCCTGAGTTTTTAATAGAATTTAGAAAAGAGTATTGTCTGCTAAGCAAAAAGGTAAAATATGGGCATATGTTTCCCTGAAATAGTGCGTCGGAGTGTGAATAAAATGTGTTTAGCTCTAATATCTGGTGCGCAATCTGGGGAGTGATAAAACATTAAAACCGGTATTGCTTTATGTATCGGAAAATTTCTCAAAACACCTACCCAGTATAATGGGATACAAGTATTCACATGAATCTTTCATGTTGGAACAACGCCGTACACGATTCATCAGCTTATGGTGACTCACTCCTCCATACCTCCCGTCAAGCCGATCCGCCCACCTGCCTGTAGCTCATAGTCATCTCAGAGCTTGAACCAACTGGACGTGCACTCCTTACAATAGACTACTGTTACCGTGATCAGAATTCCACTAACAAATATATATGTCCCCTTTACAGCGCGAGGCCGTCCCAGCCAGGAACAGTAAAACATTAAATTACAAAACTATATATTAATAAATACAAAGCAAATCAGGCTGCCTACACAAGTTATCATTAACTAACCTAAATTTAACTTAAACTTAACCTAACCGTAAACTTAACGTAAGCTTAACCTGAACTTAAACTTAAACCTACAATATTAAATATTTAAATAACTAGCACTTGTAAAAATAGTGGTTTATTTAGAGAGCTTGCAAGAAGTTGCGAGGTCTGGCTCGGCTCCCAACTCCGTCTCCTAAAAAATTCGGAAGAAAATAATAAAACACCATTTGCATAAATATCACTTCTCCAATAATAAAAAACTTAAGTAGATATATATATACATTATATATATACATAGAAACCAACTTATAACATACAGCCTACCTCTTTTACAAAGGACAATTCTTAGATTATTGGTGTTACAGTATGCTGTGTCTCCAACCAAATCTAATATGAAAACATTTATGTATCACTCTAAAAGATATCTAAAACTAGCTCAATAAACACAATATTTTAGGATTTACAATCATGTACAGCATTAATGACTCACCTAATACAAACATTCCTTTCCAGGGAAACTTTCGATAATACTTGTTTCTTATTTTAAATTTTACAAGCTTTAATCACCAAAATTTTGAGTTCAAGACCAGCTGTCCGCTTTCAAGCAACCAAAATTCAAAAGTCCAAGCACGTACGAAATTCAGCCACGTATCACATACCATATAACCAACTACCCAACGGATCATCCAAAAATCACAACATGCACCCTGTTACACTTCCCTACCCTAAGAATGAAATAAAATTTCATTCTAACCATACATTCCGTAGCACACTCACACACTCGTGAGAGACAAACAGACTGGTTTCCCTAATAAAATATTTGAAAGTTCTCTAAATACAAAACAGGGAAAAAATAATACAGAATACTCAATTTACCTATGCAAAACTATTAGCTTACCAATATTAATAAGCCTGTACATATATTATACCTACACCATCAATACACGTAATTACATTGATACGGAAGAATACACCCAATTATATACATATTTACAAGTAAACACACTCCATATGCCCTAATTAATGAGATACACGAGTAGTAAATACCAATAAAAATATGCTACCCCAAACCCGCAGCATATACAGACAAATAAAGCTATAATAACAAATATAAAATATATTCAATTGTTGAACAAAAACAGGGACCCAAACATTTTCAGAAAAAACTCTATACACTTTTAGCTATTCACCATTTTTAAATCAATAAACTTAGGATAACAGAAAAATCAGCGAAGCAGTTACATGCAGCCAGCCGTTTCTTTGCCAGGCATCTGTGCTTCATCTTCATACGATGAGAAACACGAGATTGTGTCCTTGAACATTCATTACCGCTGATCCTGTTCACCAAGCAATTCATCCAGAAATGGCGCAACCGTGCGAGCTGGCAAATAAAGTAGTTCTGCATAAACATTCACTGGCATTGATCCTGTTCACCAGCAGTTCATCCAGAAACGGCGCAACTGTGTAGGTGGTAGTTAGTTCTCTCTGGGTCCGTTAATTCATTCATAAATTTTTTTCTCTGGATAACCCCCCTTTATGATGTTTCAAGCACATATATAACCGTGCCAGTGCCCTAATTTCAATGAAAAAACATCTATTCCTTATTACATTCTTAGTCATTAGCTATTTTAAAGTTCTAAAAAAAACAGTCGTACATTAATTTAAGAGTAATTACTGCCAATACTAAATAAAAGTACCCTATAAAACAAATAATTAATGCTATTTTCTCCATAAATTACAAATTCTTATTGTCTATGACTGACATGCAAATTTAGATACAGGAGTCTATTTTTCATATCCAAGTTTATATACAAGTTTAATTAGAGTAAAAAATATAATTTCGATAATATCAAAAAAATGCTACAAAACTTAGACATTTCTATTGTGTCTAACCTTATACTCAATTAGATGGACTTGCACATTGGAAATTTCCGGCACAGTACCATTAGAACGAGTTCTAGGGGCTGATTTCGGCTCCAGCTTCTCACTACACACTGCACTTTCAGTCTCTTCACTCTCTCTTCTAACACACTTGATCGTTTCTAATTCATGACCCACATTCTCGCTAACTCCTCTCTCTGACTGACTCACGTTGATGCTCATTCGACTGGCAGTACACGCATACCCTTCAATTTCCTCAAAGCGTATTTTCCCACTAATGGACAATCTATCCATTGGCCACACAACTAACCCACCTAATATTCAAACATTTATCCTGCCTCTGCACGCACTCATCACCCAAATCATTTCCCTCAAACACCGAATCCTCTAACGCGTACATATCCACCTCATTGCTACCAAACTGTTCGCCATTAAAACTATTCATAGAGAAATGCCTTACCCTCCTTTCTGACTCGCATTTTTCATTCATGATGGTCCCTTGCCACAATTAAGAGCTACTCCTAATAACCAAATTATCCCATGTCATTTCTTCAACATCCTCATCCTCTACTGGATCTTTCTCGCACTCATTCACTTCCTTACAAGCTTCATCTAAAACTATTTCGGTTTATACAACCGCATTGATCAACTCAGCTCGTCTCACATTACAGAAACATTCTAAGGTGTCTTCCGTTTGTACCGACACATCCCTTTTCTACCTCAGCACACGATTCAGCCATGTCATACTCCTTTCAAAACCTTTCTTGCAGCTTGTGTGACCCCAACAATCTTCTCTTATACCTTCTTTTATTAACTTTATTTACTCGAGTCTCGCTTTCAAACGACTCTTCCCAGTTGCATCTATTCCTCACAAAGCGAGAATTTTCGTTGTCCTACAATTCCAGTCGTGACTACTCTAATCTTGCTCTCTCCACATTGATATTCTTCACGTTACGAACGGGTTCCACCAACCATCTTTCTATCATTCCCTCATATTAATCTACACAATTTCCCGACTCCTTTATCATACGTTGTCGTTCGAGGTACTCTCCCAAATACTTTGGCGGTTCCCCGAACAGTTTCAGGTGCGTATGATGCACCCTCAAACATTTAATTTCATTTTCTACAACATACGAAACTCCCCCTTCCATAACTTTTTTAACCGAGTATGGACCCACATATCTCTCGCTCATTTTCAAAGTTCTATCTGTAGTAATTAACTTCCTAAGAACCTTCACGCCTATTCCATAGGGGATGAAGTTAGGGCGACCCTCACGCCAAGTCAGTTGTTCATCAAAGGGAATAGTTAACAGCTCGCCTCGTCTCAGGGTACCCTCTGCTAATTTCTGTGCGGGTGGCTTACTAGTCTGCGAATGTACAGTCTGATTATAAAGCATTACCGCCTTTGTCAACCACAGTAGTATGGTCTCAAAATGGTAGAGTGCAATGCAATTGCAAATGTTGCAAGATGTTGCAAGAGTGCACACGCCCCTTGTTGCAAGGCACCCCATAGTGCCAACCCCCCTTTGTTGCAAGGCACCCCATAGTGCCATCCCACCTTTGTTGCAAGGCACCCCCAAAATGGGGGAGGCGGTTGCAAGAGCAACAAGGGGTTATGCAACTTGGAGGCGGAGTTATCCCCCAAGCTGCAATGAACCCCACTGGGGGAGACCCAACCTAAGAGAGAGGAAAGAGATGTTCGCCTGGAAGGAGCCAAGCGCATATTAAGACTTCAGCCGAGCGGCAGTTGTCTTATAGGGACCCTAATCAGCCAGTTGGCTTATCTGGCTGAGTTGCCAGTTTGCACTGTTTATTTAATTAAAGCATATATTCTGACTTAGCCAGTTGGCTTAGAAGGCTGAGTTGCGAGTTTGCACTATTTATTTAATTAAAGCATATATTCTGACTTAACCCGCCAGTTGATTTACAAGACGTAAATGGATTTTTCAGGTTGAGTTGCCAGTTTGCACTGTTTATTTAATTAAAGCATATATTCTGACTTATTCAGCCAGTTGGATTAGAAGGCTAAGTTGCCAGTTTGCACTATTTATTTAATTGAAGCATATATTCTGACTTAACCCGCCAGTTGATTTAGAAGGCGTAAATGGATTGTTCAGGTTGAGTTGCCAGTTTGCACTGTTTATTTAATTAAAGCATATATGCTGACTTAATCAGCCAGTTGGATTAGAAGGCTAAGTTGCCAGTTTGCACTATTTATTTAATTGAAGCATATATTCTGACTTAACCCGCCAGTTGATTTAGAAGGCGTAAATGGATTGTTCAGGTTGAGTTGCCAGTTTGCAGTTTATTTAATTAAAGCATATATTTTGACTTAATCAGCCAGTTGACTTAGAAGGTTGAGTTGCCAGATAGCACTATTTATTTAATTAATGCATATATTCTGGTTTAGAAATCCGCTTTAGAAGCCAGCCAATTGATATAATTAAATACCGTGTACAAACAAAAAGGAATAAATAAAACACCAATACACTATTCTGTTTATTTAGGCGAATTAATGGAAATAAATATGCATTGGAATATATTTGATCAAAAATAATAATAGCATACGGACGATGAATATATAATAAATATACATTAGAATATATATATGATCAAAAATAATAATAGCATACGGACGATGAATATATAATAAATATACAATATATATATATATATATATATATATATATATATATATATATATATATATATTCAAAAACTAATAATAACATCACGAACGGGAAATATATAATAAAAAATATACAAAACGTTGTATTATCAATATATTAGTAGAGGAGAAATATATACAGTTATATTAAATATTAAAAACAATAATATACGTAACGTGTAATCAAATGCATATTAGTACAAGAAATATATATATATATATATATATATATTACAATTAAATAAATAAATATACATCCTTTATGTTCTATGGAGCAAAACGCTAAACTCACATGTAATAGAGTCTACATTCACATCGATATTACTTTGTACTACGTGGTAAAACCGGCCAAGCAACACTTCACCGTTTAACTGATACGGAGGCCTATACTCAACAAAAATAAAATGGCTTTCATATTATTCAATACTATTTTTGTGCTTACTTTACATCCGGTTGGCAAGTTATATTTAAACACGGCTAGAATACAATCAAAAGCACGCACAAAGAGGTCATCGTTAACCACAACATCATTATTAAATACAAGTTTATAAAAAAGCCTTTCCAATCAAGGTTGTTTTTTACCGGCTCGAGCTTTTAAATCGTGAACTCTTCTTCACTCTACATAGCGGCAATTGAAATAATCTTCCAGCTATTCATTATATAGAGGTACAACTTTTCAGGGTGAACAGTGTAGGTGAGCTCAGCCCTGTACCGCTCAAGTGCTTTGTACCAAAGTTCAGGATATTTCGAAGAATCTAAACCTTTTAAATATGCATCCAGTTCTATACCATTCTCGTCTTGTTCATTCCTACATTCGATAAACCGTCGAGCAGAGCGGTGTAAGCGTATTCAAGAACCGTGTCAAAATAAATCATACCCGTAGCACGAGCGTCTAATATAGGCTTCAGCTTGCGGAATCCGACGATTTCAAACATTCTGTCGAGGATGAAACGGTTTCGCGTATGGACAAGAACGTTATTATCAGATGCGTTCTTCCACATCAGTCGTATATCAATGCATGGATGTTCGTTATTTATACACCACGTGCAAACAACGGCATATGAGGGGGCGTCACTAATCTGTTCTCTTCTTGTATCTACACCTGCAGGTACTTTATAGCGGTCCTCCCCCCAATTCTCAACTATCACGAAGATTCTATTCATCTCTTCAACACTTAAATAAATAACATTACGTTTGCTTGCTTGCCTGCAAATCTTTTCAGGTACATAGTTAATGGCACCGGTTTCACGCCTGAACACGCGCAATGATTTCGTCACAGGTGGACGGATCGGCTCGACGGGCGGAGTGAGTCACGCTGATGAAACGTGTACGGTTTTGTTAGAACTCGTGTGTTTCGCGAGGTACGCGGTTGGGCGGCTCGCTGGGGTGAGCGTGTCACACTGCTAAAGCGTGTACAGGCTTGTTCGAACACTTATGCTCTTGGGCAAACAGAATTTTTCGAAACAATATCGACTTTAATGTTTTATCACTCACCAGACGTTCATTTCCACAAACTAAACATCTTCACAATCCGGAGCACTATTTGAGAGAACCATATGTCCATATTTGACCTTTTTGTTTAACAAGCGATAATCGCCTCTAAAGTCTGTTAAAAACTCACACAGCCCATCACTACAAACCTCATCATGATATGTATTAATATAGTGGTAGAAATACTAAAGATTCTCCATTATGACAAGATTTACATTCTCAACCGTAGGGTGTGAGTAGTCGGTATGGTGTAACATGACAATATCGCTTGTCACACCACTCATCAACAAGACTCACTAACCATAAACGTCGCTTATCTTCTGAACGTGTTGCTTCTTCTACTTCGCGGTATATGTTAGCCTTTATAAAGGTTAGGTCTATAACATACTTCAATACGTCGTCTGTACTACGAAATCCTACAACGCTCTCGCCAGAATACCCGTAGAGTATTTGAAATCTTGATCCTTCGCACGGGTCAATGTAGCCTTAAAAGTGGCAAAGCAGGGGGGAACAGGGAGTTTTTCAGTATCCACCACATCTTGGAACTTTGCCGAATACCACTTCATAAATGTTGAACACACAATATTAAAGGTAGCCATTACTATTTTTCTTCTATGCGGGAGAATACACGTCTGAGCTCAAGGGTATGCATAGGTCAACTGAGCATGACTCACGTTGCCGATCTTACGGTGGGCGGGGCTTAGCTTTTTACTGTACACACACACACGCACGCACGCAAAGGAGAAAATGAAACACTAATTGAAACATGATTTAATAAACGAAATATTCAAGGTGTATATATTTACAAATACGTGCAATAAGGAAGTTAACAATAGATATATCAAAGGTTGTGGTATCCAAAGGGCACGGTATCATAGGTACCAGGCACCTGGTAACGTTTCCTATAGGTGTTATGGCACACCTTTGTACCCCTAAGTTCCTTCACGCCCCAGAGCTTCTGCGCCCGAAATTCGTGGGTACCTAAAGTCAATTGGGGTATCTGGTCATCCTCATCTTCCAAGCACACTAGTTCCTTCAACGAATCAAAGTTAACGACCCGCCGATTCGCCTAGTTAAGCGTGATGCCTTTAACCTCCACGATATACTTCGTATCATCCCCCACCCTCACCCGTACCCAATAGGTTTTTGGCCCTGTTGACACAAACGGGTCTGCCGATGCGATATCTCCATACTCATCCTTGTTCTCGTCAGTTAGCTCTCCGAGGAGCTCCCCAATAGCGGGCATGTATTCACCTTCCCTCGCTGTGAATATCACGCTATCTTTGTCAGCGTACAAAACCCGCCGACCAAGAGAATGCAATAGGCCCCAAAGTTTGATGCGCGCTTAGGCTGTTGTGAAGCTGGCTACAGGTATGCTTGTGACTCGTGAGGTATCTGTAGCCAATTCGGTATTGTTGTCCTTTATTATGTAAGTATTACCTACATTCACAATCTCCATGACCTCTTTATCTGGAGCGTTGGCATAATAATCCCAGACTTCACTATAACTTTGTGCAAAATGAACGTTCCCTTTCCCAGTATTCTGCGCAAATTTTCCCCAAAGACTGTTTAGACACAACTTTGCACTAAAGCGCTTGCCAAGGTTCTTCACAACTTGGGATTGGTCAAGCTGTATACCTCCACGTTCTCTTCTGCGCACTTCACGCACAGGGGAAACATGAGCTTGTGATCTATAACGACGGGCAAGATCGGCATTCATAAATCGCGAGGGGGTAGCACGTCTATGAAAGAGAGTCCAAAGTAGCGCTCATTCAAGTTGGCTGAAAACTCCTCGATGGTTGGTATGGTGGGACCCACCATTTTTTTAGGTGGACCTACGGGATACGGATTGTTCTTCATCACGGAGGGGTATAAAGAACAGAAGTCGTAGTAATGGAGTTTCACACCCTCCGTAGGCGGAAAGTACAGCTTGAAGGGGTTTGTACGCCCTCCGAACATTCTGGTACAGTATCCACTTTTCATCATCAGTCACTAAACGGTGCAAAAACGGATCTTGGAGTTCACGGGAATGAAGAGCTGTGCTAATGTTTACCCGCACCCTCAGATTGTCGACCGACAATTCATGTGGCACCCATTTTCCTAACTTAGGCACTTTCCCGAGTTGTTGCAAATGTCGATGGATGGTGGATGGGGATGAATTGAGGGTTAATTGAGTTTCTGGGCCAATCCTTCGACAGTTGTTGAACAGTCTTCTTCAAGTGCGGCTAACAGCAAGTCATCATGATCAAACTCAGCAGGGCGTCCAGAGCGTGCTGCATCTGTCAAACAGCAGTCACCATTCCTAAATTTTTGAAACCATCTTTGACATTTCCTCACATGCAGTATATCGTTGCCATAAACTTCCTGAATGTTTCGCGTTGCTTCAGTAGCACTGTTCCCTTTTTTGAACTCGTAAAGCATTATATGCCTGATATGCTCTTCTGATACCGCCATGTTTATGAGGGGTTCGCATAAAACAAAACACATGTTTTCACTGATCAAGGTCTGTAAAGTATGTAGCGAAACACGATAGATCTCCTCTTAGATATAACCTTCGGAAAATTTATGCTTAAACCTAGTAGGACTAGTTTAAACTTAATCTATCGTAAAAAACGACATTACTTATGGGATGACCTGATAATAATAATAAAATAAATAAATGTTTTCAATTTACAATGACATGAATAATTGTGAAGCTCGACTATTTATTTTATTTAATTTGGCCCTTAAGCTTTAGGCTTTACTGGGCTCTTATTAAAAATAAGCAGCTAGTTGTTATAAATTTATAATAATAAATAAATAAGTAAATAAGTATTATTAATAGTTAAAACATGTATTACAATATTAAACAATATTAATGGACAATATTAAACAATATTAGTGGACATTAAACCTAGATTTTTGCTAGTATGCCATTATTAATCGGGATTTCAACTTGGTTTTACACAAATTTACATTCACAATATCTTTTATATCGGCATGCAAGTCATTCCATAGTTTCAATCCAATGAAAATGGGTAGTTTTTGAGATGAAGACACTCTAAATTGAGGTATAAGAAGCTTTGATCTATTTCTGGTCTGATACGAGTGGATTTCTTGATGAGTTACAAAATATCTATTTACCCATTGCAAATTAATGATTTTGTTCTTACACTTGTAAATACAAATAAAATGTGCCAGTTTGGTTATATCGTTGAGCTTTAGTAGGTTTAGCTCTTTAAATATTGCACTTAAGTGATCAAGGAAATCAGCATTATTGCTCGTTTTTGGATGACAGAGATACCATTTAATGCGTTGTTAGCGGAGTTTCCTCAAACAAGGGTGCAGTATGTTATATAAGGAAGAACAAGAGTATGATAAAGAGTAAATAAAACTTATTTAGGGATTACATTTCTAAGTTTAAACATTATAGCAACGCTCCTTGAAATCGTTTTCGCGATATAATTTACATGATCACTCCATTGCAAATTCTTACCTAGCATTACACCAAGAAATTTTGTTACAGTACACTCCTTTATGGCGATTTCATTAACATTAAGTTCATCAAGATATACATTTCTTTTATTAGTAAAAATCATGAAATTTGTTTTACTGGTATTTAGGAAGAGTTTATTGGTGGTCAACCATTTCATTACACTGATGAATTCTGAATGAAATATATTCTTAGCTGTATTAACATCTTTGCAAGAAAAAGAGACAGTTGTATCATCTGCAAACATTATGAAGTTCAGTATATCAGATGAAAGCTAGGTTAATTGAATGCCCGGTTAGGTCAACTGAATGCCCGGTTAGGTCACCTGTACGCCCTTGATGAGTGGTTAGGTTAAATTGTGATATTTTCGTTAGTTTAAACGAAAATGACGAGAACAAAAATACATAATAAAGAGTTTGGTAGTCCCGATAATGCGTTGAGTACCTAATTATATGATATAAAAACTAGAATGCAAAATATATTTAGACTAACCTGTAGGTAATACCTTTCCAAGAGGCAGTATTTTCCGAATCAGGCGAGTTTGTCTAAAACAATTCGTCTAAAATACAATTTGTTTAAATCAATTTGTCTAAAACAATTTGTCTAAAATAGTTTGTCTAAAATCAATTTGTCTAATAACAATTTGTCTAAAATACAATTTGTCTAAAAATAATTTGTCTAAAATACAATTTGTCTAAACAAATAATTTAATATAATATGGCATACAAATTGTTGCCTGATGTACAATGCTATTTATTACTTGCCACGCCCCATCTTAAAAGGTTACCTCTTGTGCGGAATAGTACATCGAAATCAGTTATCCCGGAACCCATAACCAACCCGGTTAGGTTAGGTTAGGTTAGGTATATTATGAAATAAAATCAACCCATTTTCAATCTTTTCATCCTCACTCCAAATTTATCAAGCAGACAAATGCATTTCTAGTTATCTTCAGTTATTAGTCAAATTGTGTTTTAGACAAATTATTTTTAGACAAACTATTTTAGACAAACTATTTCGATGTACTATTCCGCACAAGAGGTAACCTTTTAAGATGGGGCGTGGCAAGTAATAAATAGCATTGTACATCAGGCAACAATTTGTATGCCATATTATATTAAATTGTTTGTTTAGACAAATTGTATTTTAGACAAATTATTTTTAGACGAATTGTATTTTAGACAAATTGTTATTAGACAAATTGATTTTAGACAAACTATTTTAGACAAATTGTTTTAGACAAATTGATTTAGACAAATTGTATTTTAGACGAATTGTTTTAGACAAATTCTCCTAGACGCAGTATTTTCATAGTAGGCCTAGTTCCTGCACCTAAATTAGGGATAAATTATTTTTATTTTTACAACAGAGCTAGGCCTATTTTATAGTAAGTCTTCTAAGCCAATTACGCCTTTAAGCAGACTGTCGGATTAAGCGAATTGGCTGATTTACATCTTGTAAGACAGCTGGTGTCCGATGAAATCTCATTATTCGTCTGATTCCCGTAGACAAAACACCCATCCTCTCTCTCTCTTAGGTTAAGGTTATCCTCCCTTCTCCCCCCAAAGCTTCCTCCCCCCTTCATTGCAGCTTGGGGATAACTCCTCCCCCTTTGCAACATTGACTTGTTGCATAACCACCCCTTTGCAGAACTGGCATGTTGCAAGGCCCCTTCCCCTGTGTTGCATAACATCTTGCAACATTCCCCTCCGACTTCGCAACAATGATCAGTATTTGCAACATTGCAACATTGCATTACACTCTACCATTTTGCGGTCTGTCTTACTACTAATGATGAAGCAAGTGTTCGAATTCCAATGACGTCGCCAAAAGCGAGCTTCTGAATCCGAAATTTTCTCTCTTGCTTCTGCTACAAATTTATAACATTAAGATGTTGTTATATTATTACAATATACTGTATTGTTTCCATGCCAGGCCACTGGTTCGTTATCTGCTTTCGTCACATAGTTATCCACGTTCTCATTACTTGTACTAACTATTTCTACCTAACTGTCATTCAAATTCTACAGTACGTTATATTACTTATGTGTTACGTTATCATAAATGTCCGCGTACTTCCAGTGGAAAGTACAGCGTATTTTTCGTCCGCTTTCCGCTTTCCTTTAAATTCTTATCTTCGTCACCAGTTGACCTGTTAAAAATTCTTGCCATAGCTTTTGCCCGAGGAGGTCGAGCCTCCTCACTTTAAATTCCTGCTTGAGCTGTTGTTGCAAGAGGTCAAATCTCTCCCCCTGTAAATTTCTGACTATCAGTGCCTCGTTCTGTATATACTTTGTGTAGTAAAATTTATATGAGTGAACGAAGACTCCCATTGAGAACTGAAGTGTTTCCATTCACTCCTTCGGAAAAAACTTCATAGAAACTGTTTTACTCGGATGCTACGGCTAAGTCCGAGCTTAACCAACAAGGACCACCTTCGTTGGATTGAAAATAAAAGTCGCAAGCGGGAAGTGGCTCGCACACGCGCGACAATAATAATAAAGACAGTATAAAGTTTACCAAATGTTACAAAACAATTATAATAGCAGTATTAATAACAGTAAATGTTTTATACTGAACAACCTTTACTGTTAAAATAAATACAGTATTTTTACAATTCACAATGACAAAATTGTGAAACCGGACTATTTATGATATTCTAAGTTTACAAAATGTTTCATAAATAATTGTAAATTAAATTATTTATTTTATATTGAGTAGGAAATAAATGCTGCTTAATAATAACAACAACACTAAAAATAATAATAATTATAATAATAATAATAATAATAATAATAATAGTAGCAAAAAAGAATAGATTACGAAATTAAAAGTGCTTAATGAAATTGCCATATTTTAAATATTTTATTAAAAAATAGATTACTATGATAAAATGGCAGTAGTGAGCTTATACATCAGTCGGAGCTAATGAAGTGTTTTCTTAATGAGTTGCGAAATACAGTACATTTAGTAATGAAGCCTGCCTGATACGCATGAGAATTGCATTCCATTCATCCGCTGCTTTGAAAGAAAGTGCATTTCCTGCAGTTTTTATTGTATAGTTAGGTTTATGTATAAAATCACTGGCCACTCTGGGGTTACAACGATGGTGTATTTGATGGGGGAGGTCACTTATCTTTGAATGGGTGATGTATGTCAATTTTTGGTCATACCTTTGAACATATTGACAGCAACATTGAATTTGTATGAGTCATTTAGTTTTAAAATATTTAGCTCTTTAAATACTTGGGAAGTGTGACTTTGTCTGTTGTCATTATTCGAGAGAATTCGCAGGCATTTTTTATGAATTACTTCCAAAGGATGTTTTATATATTTCTTGGAGCTACCCCATATTGTAAACCAATATAATAAATGTGGATGGATGACAAGATATTCTACCTGACAAACAACCTGACAAGATAGTTTAATATTTTGGTATGTTGCTATGCAATTAACTTTTCATTATTTAATAAGGTTTTTGCTATATTTTCTTTTTCAGACCTAGTACAGAGAGGTGTCTTTTTAATAATGACGTTACAGATACTTCATACTCTTATAAAGGTGCATAACTTAAAGGTATTATCACGGTAATGAGCGCATTTGATACAGTATTCTACTTTTTTGGTCTGGAATCGTACGTATATTCAGTTCCGATTTGACCATTAACAGCTAATTTAGACACAAAGAACCATTGCCCTCCCTCTCTCTTCCGTTCATTTGTTGTACACAAATACAACTGTAGTGGATGTACAGCCACTTACAGTATATTGGTAGTTCCTGCCACCGATGCGCCACTAGAACAGACGAACACAGAGGAAAAAGCACTCGTTCAGGCCTCCAACTTTCTACCAAAATTCAGTCTAACATAAGACTAACATGCGGAACAACTGGATCATCCAATAAAGTTTAGCAGTTTTAAAATATTGTCCTCTAATAATAACTTTAATGATTTACGTCTTTTGGAGACTGCATTTTCAATAATGAATCCAATTTAAATGATATAATGCTGTTCAATAATTTAAATATCCTTATAGCCAATTTACATTAGGCTTCTTCAAATGAAAACTAAAACATTGAAACTGAAACTTTAACTGAAATAGTTTTTCGGTGTGAGTGTCGACCGACACTACATTTCAACGAATTTCAGAAACAGTGATTCTCTATTGCCCAATTTTAAGGTGACCTAAAAAAATTTGAAGCACCCTTTATAAGAAGGATGCAGCTGATATTTCATTTTAATTATGTTTTACTAATTTCGGATCTTTTCCGTTTGACTGCCGCCATTGAAACATAATTAAACTTTTTGTATTTTGTATTTTAACTGAAATGTCTTGATGATACAAAATAAGTTACTTTATAAAAGCTTTTCTTAATTTCCCCTTCAAATTTTGTTTCTTATAAACAATTTTAATTACTTTCAAGACCCATGCTTAATTTTTAAGTTTTAATCGTGTACTCAGAAAAATAAGGGGATCACCTGAAGATCAGGGCCTCCAGCCTTCTTTAGTTAGCTTTATAAGGCTAACTAACAAAAATATCACGACCTAACCTAACCAATCGTCAAGGTCGTACAGTTGACCTAACGATTGGTTAGGTTAGGTCGTGATATTTTCGTTAGTTAGCCTTATAAGGCTAAGTAAAGAAGGCTGGGAGCACTCACCTCTTATGTTTCAATGGCGGCAGTCAAACGGAAAAGATCCCTAATTTCTTATATATATTAAAAAAACACACTACAGAGAATTTAAGAACTCCAACTTCATTTTTAAACTAAATAGGATGAATGATTCCTAATTAAAATAAATTAACATTCAAGGAAAATTATGCTTATTCGTAATGGCTGAGGTATTGTACAGATTTAACCAGGAAATTAAATAGGTTGAAATGATAAGTTATGTTACTATGAAATAGGCCTAGCTCTGTTGTAAAAATAAAAATAATTTATCCCTAATTTAGGTGCAGGAACTAGGCATACTATGAAAATATTGCCTCTTGGAAAGGTATTACCTACAGGTTAGTCTAAATATATTTTGTATTCTAGTTTTTATATCATATAATTAGGTACTCAACGCATTATCGGGACTACCAAACTGTTTATTATGTATTTTTGTTCCCGTCATTTTCGTTTAAACTAACGAAAATATCACAATTTAACCTAACCACTCATCAAGGGCGTACAGGTGACCTAACCGGGCATTCAGTTGACCTAACCGGGCATTCAATTAACCTAGCTTTCATCTGATATACTGAACTTCATAATGTTTGCAGATGATACAACTGTCTCTTTTTCTTGCAAAGATGTTAATACAGCTAAGAATATATTTCATTCAGAATTCATCAGTGTAATGAAATGGTTGACCACCACTAAACTCTTCCTAAATACCAGTAAAACAAATTTCATGATTTTTACTAATAAAAGAAATGTATATCTTGATGAACTTAATGTTAATGAAATCGCCATAAAGGAGTGTACTGTAACAAAATTTCTTGGTGTAATGCTAGGTAAGAATTTGCAATGGAGTGATCATGTAAATTATATCGCGAAAACGATTTCAAGGAGCGTTGCTATAATGTTTAAACTTAGAAATGTAATCCCTAAATAAGTTTTATTTACTCTTTATCATACTCTTGTTCTTCCTTATATAACATACTGCACCCTTGTTTGAGGAAACTCCGCTATCAACGCATTAAATGGTATCTCTGTCCTCCAAAAACGAGCAATAATGCTGATTTCCTTGATCACTCAAGTGCATTATTTAAAGAGCTAAACCTACTAAAGCTCAACGATATAACCAAACTAGCACATTTTATTTGTATTTACAAGTGTAAGAACAAAATCATTAATTTGCAATGGGTAAATAGATATTTTGTAACTCATCAAGAAATCCACTCGTATCAGACCAGAAATAGATCAAAGCTTCTTATACCTCAATTTAGATTGCCTTCATCTCAAAAACTACCCATTTTCATTGGATTGAAACTATGGAATGACTTGCATGCCGATATAAAAGATATTGTGAATGAAAATTTGTGTAAAACCAAGTTGAAATCCCGATTAATAATGGCATACTAGCAAAAATCTAGGTTTAATGTCCACTAATATTGTTTAATATTGTCCATTAATATTGTTTAATATTGTAATACATGTTTTAACTATTAATAATACTTATTTACTTATTTATTTATTATTATAAATTTATAACAACTAGCTGCTTATTTTTAATAAGAGCCCAGTAAAGCCTAAAGCTTAAGGGCCAAATTAAATAAAATAAATAGTCGAGCTTCACAATTATTCATGTCATTGTAAATTGAAAAAATTTATTTATTTTATTATTATTATCAGGTCATCCCATAAGTAATGTCGTTTTTTACGATAGATTAAGTTTAAACTAGTCCTACTAGGTTTAAGCATAAATTTTCCGAAGGTTATATCTAAGAGGAGATCTATCGTGTTTCGCTACATACTTTACAGACCTTGATCAGTGAAGACATGTGTTTTGCTTTATGCGAACCCCTCATAAACATGGCGGTATCAGAAGAGCATATCAGGCATACATATAATGCTTTACGAGTTCAAAAAAGGGAACAGTGCTACTGAAGCAACGCGAAACATTCAGGAAGTTTATGGCAACGATATACTGCATGTGAGGAAATGTCAAAGATGGTTTCAAAAATTTAGGAATGGTGACTGCTGTTTGACAGATGCAGCACGCTCTGGACGCCCTGCTGAGTTTGATCATGATGACTTGCTGTTAGCCGCACTTGAAGAAGACTGTTCAACAACTGTCGAAGGATTGGCCCAGAAACTCAATTAACCCTCAATTCATCCCCGTCCACCATCCATCGACATTTGCAACAACTCGGGAAAGTGCCTAAGTTAGGAAAATGGGTGCTACATGAATTGTCGGTCGACAATCTGAGGGTGCGGGTAAACATTAGCACAGCTCTTCATTCCCGTGAACTCCAAGATCCGTTTTTGCACCGTTTAGTGACTGGTGATGAAAAGTGGATACTGTACCAGAATGTTAAGTGCCGTAGACAGTGGGTTTGTGCCAGAGAACCAGCGACACCACAGCCAAAACCAAATCTTCACCCTCGGAAGGTGTTGCTTAGTGTTTGGTGGG
This sequence comes from Bathynomus jamesi, assembly GCA_023014485.1. NCBI lineage: Eukaryota > Metazoa > Arthropoda > Malacostraca > Isopoda > Cirolanidae > Bathynomus > Bathynomus jamesi. The sequence continues at coordinate 350,330 of JAJOZX010000834.1, read as the reverse complement.
ATAAAGGTGGTGTAATACACTTTGAAACCTTACCACACAACCAAACAATCACCGCTCAAGTCTACTGTCAGCAACTGGATCGATTGAACACTGCACTAGAAGAAAAAGAAAAGAGACCTTCTTTGGTTAATCGGAAAGGAATCGTGTTCCACCACGACAACGCACGTCCTCATACCGCTCGGATCACTTCTGCAAAAATTGAGGAGCTTGGGTGGGAAAAACGTCCACATCCTCCATATTCTCCAGACCTTGCGCCTTCAGATTATCATCTCTTCAGGAGTCTGCAAAACTATCTTGACGAGAAACAGTATACTTCTTTAGATGACCTGCCTGCACACCAGTCTTTGTACGTTTTTTGCCTCAAAACCGCCTGAATTTTATAAACATGGCATTGAAAAGCTTGGAGGACGTTGGCAGAGTGTCATTGATTCCGATGAAAAATATATACTGGATTAAAAAGTTGCAGTTGAGTATTTTTTGTCCTTCAAATTCCGATCTAAAAAACGACATTACTTATGGGATGACCTGATAATAAAGGTTATTCTATTCTATTCTATTCAGATAAAATACTGTAAATATATGTCATATCAAATATCTAAATTGTACAGAAAAATATTTAAAAATATTCTAAAACTTTTTGTAATTTTTATTCTTTTTCTGAGTAAAGTTTTCTAAATTTAAAAAAAAAAAGAATTGTAGAGAAATATTGGTTATTTCACCTAAGTACGCCCTTGATGATTGGTTAGGTTAAGTTGTGATATTTTCGTTTGTTTAAACGAAAATGACGAGAGCAAAAATACATAATAAACAGTTTGATAGTCCCGATAATACGTAAGTACCTATAATTATTATTATAATAGTTAGTCATAATTGGTTAATTAGGCTATAATAATATGTGACCAGATTATAGAGAAAAACTATTTTCCATTACTTTCGGCTGGTCTGGCTAGACAAATTTTTCAGGCTGCTACAGGCAAAGTTAACCTAGGCCTAGGCCTAGATCCTGAGTTTCCTTTCTGAATAGCAACTTTCTCTCTTAAGACAATAAAACAAAAGAACAGTATGCTTATATCTATATAATAATTTTTAATTATTAATAATAACACAAGTATACAAGTAAATTGATGTTTGAAAACTCTTGTATTTTTTATTCCCTACCCCATAAGATTACAGAAAACTACTTTTGTTTTTATCCATCACATCACTGTTCTCCATAATTAGGCAATCATTATTTGGACCAATATGGATATATAAGCTCAAATGTACCTCACTCTATGAAGTAGAAAGTCTCATTTCTTGCCTGCTAAAACAATAACTTGTTTAGGGTAATATTCGTTTTAGCACACATCTGTGTTTTTCGATTAAAACATATTTTACTGGTAAATTTTTAGTCGTTTAGCATCTGACATCCGTTTCCTGTGCAAACATGTATTTTTAAAAAATATCTTCACTTGAAAATATCTAGTTTTTATCTCGTGACTTCACCATTTTTTTATTTTTTCGCTCCTCATTTAGTAGCCATATTCGCGATATGTTGATTTTTCTGCTCTTCATTTAGTTATCAGCCGTACGTATGCGCGATATGTTGTGCCCTTCCCGTGATCTTGTTTTTGAGGAGCTGATCGTTAGGGTTAGGTTAGGTTAGGCTATCTCAAAAACTATACATTTGCACAGGAAACAGGTGTCAGATTCTTGCAAAAGACTAAAAATTGACCAGAAAAATATGTTTTCGTCGAAAAACATCGAAGTGTGCTTGAACGAATATTTACCCTTGGTTTTTTTTTTACTCTTTGATTTCCTGTTTCAGTTCCTATAATTGTGCAAAGTCACGGATTCATGGATTTATTTCACGCATTCAAGAATTCACATCAGAATCACGGATTTACTTCAACAATGTCTAAGTCCCGTTCTTGCAAGAACTACCAAGATTTGTTGTTATACAGTATGTGGTAATTTCCAATCAGTAAGGCAAAGGCAGAATATCACAGAATTTGTAAGAAAATCATATCTCGTTTATTTCGGTGTAAAGCTTTGTGATCAGCATAAGTCATTGGCTCCGCATAGTGTATGCCGATCTTGTGTAGAGAATTTGAGGAAATGGGTTCAAGGCAAAAGGAAGTCCTTACCTTTTGGTAGACCTATGGTTTGGCGTGAGCCCAAAGATCACACCCAAGACTGTTATTTCTATTTGTGTAATATCAAGGGATTCAGCTCCAAGAATAAATCATCCATTGTGTATCCATCATTGTCATCTGCCATCCCTCCGGTTCCACACAGTGATGATGTCCCATTCCTGCATGCCCCAAAGAACTTGATGAAGTTTCTGAATCTGATACAGAACTTAGCTATCACAGTGACTTTGAAATTGATGATGAGATTTCTAAAGACCCGCAGTTATTCACTCAGGCAGAACTGAATGATCTTGTACGAGATCTTGACCTACTGAAAAATGCTGCCTAACTCTTGGGATCCAGGCTGAGTGAAAGAAATTTACTGGCTGCTGGAACTTTATATTCCTGGTACAAGGGCAGAGAACAAGAATTTGCTCAATTCTTCTGTATGAATGGTTCTCTGGTATTCTGTACTGACATACCTGTTCTTACGAATACTATGGGTACAGACAATGATCCAAAAGAATGGCGATTGTTCAGTGACAGTTCAAAGTCAAGTTTAAAAGCTGTTTTGTTGCATAATGGCAATCAATTGGCATCTATCCCCATTGGCCACTCTGTCCACATGAAAGAAAATTGTGGCATGAAATTCCTTCCAGATAAAATAAAATATAGTGATAATAACAGTCATATGAGGAGATTTGAAGGTGATATCCATGCTTCTTGGCCAATAATCTGGATATACAAAGATGCCTTGCTTCATCTGTGATTGGGACAACAGAGCAAAGGCTGATAACTGGAAAAAGAAGGATTGGTCCCAAACAACTAAATTAATACCAGGCAGCGAAAATATTATTAACGAACCTCTTGTGACACCTGCAAAAGTGTTCCTATCACCACTGCACATTAAACTGGGGCTAATGAAGCAATTTGTAAAGGCTTTGGATGGAGATGGCAACTGTTTCAAATACATTTCTGAACAATTCGTTTCTCTAAGTGAAGAGAAAAGAAAAGCTGGGGTGTTCGATGGCCGTCAAACACAAAAACAAACGAAAGATGACAACTTTCTTCATTCAATGTCAAATGTGGAGAAATCGGTTTGGATATCATTCAAAAATGTTGTTGAGAATTTTCTAGGAAACCATAAAGCCAAAGATTATAAAACAATTGTTAGCCACATGTTGAAATACTATGAAGAACTTGGTCGCAACACGAATGTAAAAGTGCATTTCCTTCACAGCCACTTGTAGTACTTCCCTGAGAACCTTGGAGCGGTGAGTGAAGAGCAAGGTGAAAGGGTCTATCAAGACAAAAAACATGGACAAACGACATCAAGGAAGATGGAATATCAGTATGATGGCTTAAAGGAATGAATAAAGGAAAGAATGGCAAAAAATACGAAGTGTGTAAACTGTGGTGAATTCAAAAAGCTGAATAGAGCTGGATTATGTTTAATGGAATGTGCTGCTCATCAGCTTTGCAATTGCAAAAATGAAGCGGACGAGGCCACGGGCTTAAAATGCATTCTGTGCAATACCTTTAAACACTACGAATGCATGAACTTAAATAGAAAAGACAAAAAAATGATAAGTAGAATAAATAACAAAATCATAGGCATTTACGACTTTCTGTGCATCACATGCATGGAAAAAATAAGAATATGGTACAAAGAGCAATGAAAATGGGCAATACATGTTTACCGACAGATGACAAAGAAACACTAGAAAACGCTGACACAAACAAACACGAGGCGCAGGAAAACGCAATAGAGGAAAGTACGCTACAGCAGGAACCCGAGGCACAGGACAACACAATACAGGAAAGCACGCTACAGCACGCTACGCTACAGGGAGATGCAAAGTAGCCTCAGAGAATGAAATATCCCCTGCCAAAGAGAGAGATAACAGGAACATAAAAGAAGTGGTGACGGGACAGAAAAAAGCAATTGAATCACATAGGGCTCGTAAGGAGATTAAACGACGGACCATATGTTAATACTATAAAACAGGGTCGTGCATATATGGAGCAAACTGCAGGTACAGTCACCAAAAAAAATGTTTCGATATGATGAGGAATGGAAGATGCAGATACGGACAAACCTGCCACTTTTTTCACGCTTCTATGTGCAGACAGTCACTGACAGAGAAAAAATGCCTAAATATAGAGTGCCCATATTTTCACATAAAGGGTATCCAAAGAAGCGAAAGAGAGAAAGGGGAAGAACAGACCCATCCGTATTAGAAGTAAAAACAGGAGCAACGAAACAAATTTTTTAGAGGAAATGAAACGAAAAAAGCACAGCTTTCCCTGCTAACAAGAAAGGACAGGACTCCGCAGGTATATTCCCCACACCATTACATATATCACCACCGACCTATCCAACACCACCCACTGATAATACAACCACAGTGGTATCAAGTGCCACAACCCCAATTCTCCCAAATGCAGCGGCCAAACCAATAACACCAAACAGGAACCAACATCGACCGGGAAACGACCACTATATAGGAAAACTGAACACGGAAATTAGAAACCTAATAAATATTTTATACACAAATATTGAAGACCTCTACACGGACCATGCAGGCTGCAAATTACAATACTTACAGAATTTAGCTACCGAATCCAGCATAAATATTATATGTCTAACGGAAACACACTTGCATAAATGCGAAAAAAGCTGTGAAAACTGTATCGAGGACACTGAATTAGCATTGCTGGACATACACAGACCAGATAGAGTGGCTAGACGAGGGGGAGGGTGTTGATTCTACGTGAGAAACACATACACATGTGAAGTGAAGGGAAACAAATCAAACAGCACAGTTGAAGTTATTATATTAGAAGTAAAAGAACTGAACCTAACCATTATGAACATTTACAGACCACCAAACACCACAAAAAGTGAATTCCAATTTGCTACAAATGAAATAGAAAACATATTAAAATTCTTCAAACTCCAGCAAAAAATATTCTAATTTTCGGAGATTTTAATTTCCCCTTCATTACATGGAAGAAAAATGACAAAGTTATACAGTATATTCGATAAGTTTCATGGCAACATTGCTAAAGATGATAGAACCCAAGCAACAATGCTATTAGATATTATGCAACATTACGCCATTACCCAGGAAATCTGTGAAGCCAAGAGAAAAGAGAACGTTTTGGATTTAATCTTGACAAATAACGAGATAATAATAAATAAAAAAGTAACACACACAAAGTTCTCTGACCATAACCTCATCGATATAACATTGAAGTTAGCACCCAGAGGTCCGAAAACGCATCCCAGAGAGGCAGATGGAATAGTTAAAGGCTTAAACATAAATTGAAAGAAAGTAAATTGGGAAAACGTAAATAAAGATTTAAAGAAGGTAACTTGGAAATTGTTAATTCACGAGAACTGAACATATTCCAGAGAGACAGAAAAGAAAACGTAGCAAGCTCGAAAGGAAAATCAGGACACTATTCAGGCAACGAAGACAAACCGTAAAACATCTCTACAGATGCAGAACTGATGCAAAGAGACTCAAACTAGAGAGGAAACTTGGTGAAATGAAAATGGACCAAAAACATTCATACATAAGACAAACGAGGAGGAAAACAAGGTAACAGAAAACGTAAAAATAACCCAAAATACTTCTACACGTTTGCGAAAATGAAAATGAAGTGTAAGGAGAGTATTGGTCCGTTGATAGACGGGTAGGCCGAATACACAAATGACCCGAAAGAAATATGCGAACTGCTTAGGGGACAATTTAACTCTGTGTTTAGCACCCCTAAATCCAAGATGGAAGTGGAAAACCCAGACGAATTTTTTGACATAGATACAAATCAACCAAGAACAAATTCCGGCACAAACCTATTAATGGACTTCGAGTTCACAGTAGAAGATGTAATTACGGCCTTATCACACATGCGAGACAATTCAGCGCAAGGGCCAGAAACATGGAGTGCCACGTTTCTGAAGAAATGCAAAGAGAGTATTGCCAAACCGCTATACTTACTATGGAGGAAATCACTCCACACAGGACAAATTCCACTCCCCTTAAAGAACGCGAACATTGCACCCCTATTTAAAGATGGTAACAGAGCAATGTCCAAGAATTATCGGCCAGTGGCTCTCACCTCACACCTTATAAAGTGTTTTGAACGTGTTATTAGAGGCAAAACTAGCTACTACGTACAAGAAAACGACTTATACAATCCAAATCAACATGGCTTCAAGGGTGGAAGTTCATGCCTATCACAGCTACTAGACCAGAAGGAGAAAATATTGGGAACATTGTGTCGAGGACAAAATATAGATATAATATATACGGACTTTCCTAAAGCCTTCGATAAATGTGACCATAGAATCATAGCACACAAACTTAAGAATACAGGAATTACTGGAAAGCTAGGAAGGTGGATATTTAATTTGTTTACGCAAAGAACACAAAGAGTGGTGGTAAACGGAGTTAAATCGAAAGTCTCAGAAGTCGTGAGCTCTGTCCCACAAGGGACAGTATTAGCTCCCTTGCTGTTCATAATAATGATTGCAGAAATTGATGCAGCTATTAAGGACAGTATTGTATCATGCTTCGCAGACGATAGAAATATATGTAAAGAAATATTGAACGAAGGTGACATAAGAAAATTATAAAACGACATTGAAACATTATTCCAGTGGGCAGAAGACAACAATATGAAGTTCAACGAAGAAAAATTCCAACTTCTAAGATATGGTAATAACAAGAGATACAGAAAAAAGGGTACAAAACACTGCAAGCCAAACAAATAACACCGAATAATAATGTCGTCGGATGCAGAATTCAGAGAGGAATATAAATCAAAATTACAACGACTAGAAAATTAGTGGGAATCATCTGGAGGAGCTTCCGCAGCAGAAAAGCAAACATCATGCTCAAATTATGGAAGAATCTAGTCCTACCAATAATTAAGTATTGCTCAGTACTCACAAGCCCATACAGAAAAAGAGACATTGCGAACATTGAAGCTATAACAAAGGACTTTTACGTCTAAGATAGAGGAAACGTAAGGTGAAGATTACTGGTCTCGCTTACAATCCCTGGAACTCTACTCTCTCGAAAGAAGGCGCGAGCGGTACACAATAATATACATATGGAAAATACTTGAGGGTTCTGTCCCTAACCTTAGAAATGAAATAGAAACAAACTGGAATGAGAGAAGAAGCAGATTTTGTACTGTCCCAGCTGCGGTGGGACAAGGGGCCATGAAAACGAGGATGGAAAATACCCTCAGAATAATGAACTACCGATGACCTACCAAAAGAAGTGAGGAATTTCCAGCACACCGACCTGAATAACTTCGAGAACCAGCTGGACAGATTCCTGTCCAAAGTCCCTGACCAGCCATGCGTGGCTGGCTACGAAGGCAGGAGGAGATCAGACAGCAATTCCCTCCTTCACCAAATCCCGCAAATGAGACGGGATGCTGCAGAGGGGTCGACCGCAGATCGATCCTGAACCGTCGTTCAAACTCACCTAAATTAACTTAAATTAAGTATATAAGAATATAAGGATTATATAAGTATAAGGATTATAATTGAGGGGTCCCGCGTCTTAAGGTACCTAAGCGCCAAAATTAAAATTCGTCAGAAATCGCCTCCAAAGTTCAGCAATATTCTGGCAATAGTATCTCTGTTATTAATTGAGCTAGAACGTTAATTTTTGGCTAAATTAGAGTTCTCTCTATGCTAATGGAGATGTTTGTTGAGTTTTTGGAATAGATTTTCATATTTTATATTTTATATATATATTTTTTTTAAATTTTTTTATTTTATTATTATGCCGAACTTTGGGTGAACTTTTGGCTGGCGATAGAGGTGAAAAAAGTAGTTCGCTTCATAACGTTTTCAACCATACTTCTAGTGTCGTAAGGTCATTATAACCCAAATCACGCGAGAGAGGAAGGGTGAAAATAGTGATATCCATCAAAAACACGTTTTCGCTTGTGGTGGAGCTTAGGTACCTTAAGACGCGCGACCCCTCATATAAGTATAAGGATTATAAGCACACCGGACAAAAAATTAGTCACCCCTAATAGCACCGATAGTAGGAAGTTCAAGGTCACACAGAGGGCGCTGATGTAGCATTGGTAAGTGACAAGTAGCGGTGACGTAGCACACAGGATCAGATCTGTTTCGTGAGGTGGTGAAGAACAAAGTGTGTGTTGGATATAGTCTGCAAAATGGGTCGTGAGGCAGACGTTACTCAGTGGCAAAAAGGAGCCATCGTGTTTGGCAGAGCCCACGGACACAAAATGTCTGAAGTAGCCCAATTTGTTGGTGTGTCAACGCGTACTGTCCAGCGAGTTTACAAAGAGTGGTGTAGTTCGCAATCAACTGACAATCGACGGCGTAACTGTGGCCGGAAAACAATTCTCGACAATAGGGGCCGCCGCCATGTTTCTCGTCTAGTAACTGCAAATCGTTTTCAAACCAGAGAACAATTGCTTCAAGAAACCAATGAGGTTCTCCAGCGACCAATTTCCGAACGGACATTGCGACGAGAACTGCATGCGATGGACATCTGGAGCAGGGTACCACGGAAGAGGCCGCTGTTAACAGCAAGTCACAAATTGGCACGTTATAAATGGGCTCAGAGGGACAAAAACTGGACTGCGGCAGTTTGGAAACGTGTAATTTGGTCCGATGAGTCCCGTTTTTGTTTGTTCTCCAATGATGGGAGGCGACGAGTACATCGCAGGTCCAATGAAGCCTTTAATCCTGAATGCGTCGAAGGTGTTGTTCAGGCTGGAAACAGAAAGTGAAGCGCAGGAATAGACACCCACGGACTCTGGCGGAACTTCGGGACCGGCTGATGAACGAGTGGCAGCAAATCGATGTTCAGTACATGCACAACCTTGTAGAGTCTCTGCCTCGCCGGATTCGTGCGGTTATCAAGGCCAGAGGCGCCGTCACACGTTATTAGGTACATTCTGAGATGGGTGACTAATTTTTTGTCCGGTGTGCTTATAAATATAAGGATTATATAAATAAAAGGACTATATAAATGCAAGGATTATATAAATATAAGGATTATATAAATATAAGGATTACATAAATATAAGGATTAAATAAATATAAGGATTATATAAATATAAGGATTATATAAATATGAGGATTATATAAATATGAGGATTATATAAATATAAGGATCATATAAATATAAGGATCAAATAAATAAATGAATACACAAATTATATAAATGAATAGAAGAATTATATAAATGAATAATAAGAATTATATAAATGAATAATAAGAATTATATAAATGAATAATAAGAATTATATGAATGAATAATAAGAATTATATGAATGAATAATAAGAATTATATGAATGAATAATAAGAATTATATGAATGAATATAAGAATTATATGAATGAATATATGAATATAGAAATTATTCATTGTTAATTTTTACACACACACACACACACACACACATATATATATATATATATATGTGCGTGTGTGTGTGTATAAGAGCATATTTGTCGCCTTATTGCAACTGAATAACTGCAAAGTCACAGAGCTGTCGTTAGAATTCGTTGCGGATTTCATTTTATATATGCTCTGCCAGGAGAGGATTAAGTGATTGTGAGAAGAGCTCAAAAGTGACTTACACTTTTGTTGAAACAAGGTAAATTTTATATGAGCGTGAATGGGAAACCCGACGTAATGCTGAGTTCCTTGGGAGTGTGGTAGAGCTTGATGAAAGAATTAAGAGAGGCAAGAAATGAAGGAGTGTGAGGGGTATAAAGAAAAGGAAAAAACAGAGAAAAAAAACAGAGAAATTTCCAAAATAAAGTGAACAATCAGAAAACTTATTTAAAAAGCAACTGTACATGAACGTAATGTGGTTAGATTACATTCAAAAGAGTTTGTAAATCGTGAATAATGTACAGCTGATGCCTTTCATGCAGGGCCATATCCAGGATTTTATTTTGCTGGACTTGGAGCACAAATATAAATATATATATATATATATATATATATATATATACATATGTATATATAGCGAGGGATAGGAAGAAGAAAAGATGGTGCATATTTATTTACAGACGTTTCGGAAAAATTCAATTTCCATCATCAGTGCTAAAAAATTTTAAATCAAATAAAAATAAATAAATACAATGAACAAAAACATAAAATATATTAAAATGAACGTGCGATGAATAACGATAATTAGAGAGAATTAATAGAGCAATTACAGTATACATTAAATTAAAATTAAGGATGAATGATATAAAGTATAGAAGTGTGGATACTAAGTAAAATATAAAACGGTTAAAAAGTGAATCAAAATTGAGGAGGGTCTTACCAAATTGTTAACGTAGTGAGGGACTAATTGTACAGAAGATTGGGAATGATTGCTTGTTGGAAAAATCCATGTTGGAAGAGATGGAGCCAAACGGAGTGATGGTGGATTTCTTTTCAGTATGAGGGTTTATTTGACGATGTTTAGGTTTAAAGCGGAACTGTAGTCGTTGAGGGTCAGTTGGATACTGAGTATATAAAGGGACTCAAGAATGCGGAGATCGATTAGTTGGTTAGCTGAATTAACAGTTTTGAAATTAGAGGAGAGTAGCGGGTGGTTGTGAAGGTGGCAATGATCCATTATTGCTGATTTGGAGGGTTTGTTCAAGGGCTGCGAAGTTCTAGTGGAAATACCACGATGGTCGCCCACTCTTGTTTGGTATGGGCGGATAGTACTGCCAATATAGTTCGCTTTGCAGCGGACACAATCTAAAGCATAGATAGTGGACGAAGCAAGTGACCGGGGTGTTTTTTCTTTCTGGTTAAGGTACGATTTAATACTATTATAATTGGTGAAGACAAAATGACATTTAATTTGGGGTTAAAGCGGGGTGAGTAAGAGACGGAGTTCTGAAAGTATTTTGTGTCTGATGTGGTCGTAATAGAGAAATGAAAAATATTGTACGTCTTTTTTAACAGTGGGAACTTTAAGGAGGGGTTGATAGATATTATTAAGAAAGTTTCTGGTTAAAGATTGTAAGAGATGTTTTCGGAAGGAGTTGTTAATGCTGAAATTATGAATGAATTCTATTTCGTGGTGGAAGTATAAGTACGAAGAGCAGAGATGATAGGTGCCGTGGATTAAATCTTTGATACTGTTTATTTTATATAGCGAAGGGGTGTGGCTCAGGTCATTAGTACCAAGGCCTGTGTACGTAGGTTTTCGATATATGGAGGTGATGAATTGGTTGTTTTGTTTTATTATTGTAATATCTAGGAAGGGTAAGGTTTTGTCGGATTCGTCTTCTTTGGTGAACTTAATGTTTTTCTGTTGGGAATTAAGGTAGTCAAGCAAAAGGGGGGCGTGGTTGGCATTGTGAAGGAGAAAGGTGTCATCAACGTATCTTTTATATAGGTATGGTTTACAATGGGTGGGGCAGTAGAGTAGCCAGTTATTTTCAGGATGACTGAGGAAGATGTTGGCTAAAGTGCCACTTAAGGAGGATCCCATAGCTAGTGAGTAGGTTTGTTGATAAAGTTGTTGGTTAAAAAAGAAATAGGTGTCTGAAACGGCGAGCGTAAGCAGTTTGGTAAATTCTTGTTTTGTTAAATTCAGAACTGTGTTTGGATTGTTGGCGAAAAGGCTGTTAATACAGATATCGATGGCTTCTTTAATTGGAACGTTGGTGTAAAGAGATACTATGTCGAAACTATGCGTATGGAGGTTATTTGAGTTCTTTATGGTCAATATTTCTTTAGCGAATTCGTAGGAGTTGGTGACGGAATATTCGTTTTAGGTTATGGGGGTTAAAGTGGGAATTAGGAATTTTGCCACTTTGTAATTGTGGGTGGTGTAGGCCGAAAGGATGGGTCTAATGGGTAAGTTGGATTTATGTATTTTGGGGAGGCCATAGAGAGTACCTGGGGATGAGCCGGAAGAACGTACTTGGTTATAAATGCCTCCGGAAATTTTATTCTGATCATATAGTTTTCTGAGGAAACGGTTGATTTTATCTTCAAGTTTTAGGGAAAGGGTTAAAGGATTATCATTAATCTTTTTGAATTTGGTGGGATCGTTAAGAACGTTGTTGATCTTGTGAATGTAATCTAGTTTATTAAGAAGGACGGTGCCTTTACCTTTGTTGGGGCGTGAAATGATAATGGAGTCGTCTTTAGATAGTTCTTTAAGGCAGGAGAGGTCTTTTCTATTAATAAGGGGGGAAAAACTTTATGAGGTGTCAAATTAGAAAAATGTTTATTAGCGATGTGAGTAATTGAGGACTTTAAAAACGAAAGTTTTGTCTCGTCAACTACTGAGAATTATTTTAAACTATGAAAGAGTTTTTCGAAGGATAAAAAGTGTTTAAAATAATTTATCTTAAAATTTTGTAGTTTAAAATATAGGCTTAAGGAGAGGAGTCGTCTTTCATTAATCCTTAGCGTTCTATTAGAAAAGTTGAAGATGGTTTCATCAGGATTTAGGGGCTGAAGGTTGGAGTATAAGCCTAATAGTTTTAATTTTCTATTGTGTCGTTGTTGAATCTGTTTCCGGTAGATGTTGGCATCTTTAATAGTTTGGTTTTTTAACATTAAATAGTCGAAAAGACTTACAGATTCTTTTAGTTGGGTTAAGAGGGAATTATATTTAGCAAGAAGTCTTTTAGGGTCAATCCCAGAATAGGCACCTGATGTACCTCAATACCAGATAAGCACCTGCGTTCAACCTCAATCCCAGAATAGGCACCTGATGTACCTCAATACCAGATAAGCACCTGCGTTCAACCTCAATCCCAGAATAGGCACCTGATGTACCTCAATACCAGATAAGCACCTGCGTTCAACCTCAATCCCAGAATAGGCACCTTGCAAGGAATTAAATAAAAAAAACCTGATGATTACAAAATTTATTGTTTATACAAAGTTTATTACAAATGTAATAAAGGCAAAGTTATAAAAGGTTTAAAGTGGTTTAATGAAGAAAGAAAAATTTTAGATATTATAAATTCCTGCAATATGAACCCGAATGTTTCTGAGTCCAAATCAAACTGGTAAGAATAGCAAAACTAACCAAAAAAGCAGAAGATATAGCAAAAGATTAGGTTAGGTTAGGTTAGGTTAGGTTAGGTTAGGTTAGAGTTGATTTTTTCAAATATTGATAAAAATAATGAAATTATATCTCTAAAAACTGTTTATATTTTTTCTCCTCAATCCCAGATTAAGCACCTGTGTTTTGCCTCAATCCCAGATTAAGCACCTAAAAATGATTTCAGGTGCCTATTCTGGGATTGATCCGTCTTTTACTATTGGAATGCTTAAATTTAATTTCTTTACTCAACAATGTGCACTCTTCAATTTTAATATATACAAATCGTTCCAGAATTTACCAGAATTTACCAAACTGCTTACGCTCGCCGCTTCAGACACCTATTTCTGTTTTAACCAAAAACTTTATCAACAAACCAACTCACAAGCTATGGGATCCCCCTTAAGTGGTACTTTAGCCAACATCTTCCTCAGTCATCCTGAAAATAACTGGCTACTCCACTGCCCCACCGATTACAAACCATACCTATATAAAAGATACGTTGATGACACCTTTCTCCTTTTTCACAATGCCAACCACGCCCCCCTTTTGCTTGACTACCTTAATTCCCAACACAAAAAACATTAAGTTCACCAAAGAAGACGAATGCAATAACACTCTACCCTTCCTAGATATTACAATAATAAAACAAAACAACCAATTCAGCACCTCCATATATCGAAAACCTACGTACACAGGCCTTGGTACTAATGACCTGAGCCACACCCCTTCGCTATATAAAATAAACAGTATCAAAGATTTAATCCACGGCACCTATCATCACTGCTCTTCGTACTTATACTTCCACCACGAAATAGAATTCATTCATAATTTCAGCATTAACAAATTCCGAAAACATCTCTTACAATCTTTAACCAGAAACTTTCTTAATAATATCTATCAACCCCTCCTTAAAGTTCCCACTGTTAAAAACGACGTACAATATTTTTCATTTCCCTATTACGACCACATCAGACAAAAATACTTTCAGAACTCCGTCTCTTACTCACCCCGCTTTATCCCCAAATTAAATTTCATTTTGTCTTCACTAATAATAATAGTATTAAATCGTACCTTAACCAGAAAGAAAAAACACCCCGGTCACTTGCTTCGTCCACTATTTATGCTTTAGATTGTGTCCGCTGCAAAGCGAACTATATTGGCAGTACCATCCGCCAATACCAAACAAGAGTGGGCGACCATCGTGGTATTTCCACTAGAACTTCGCAGCCCTTGAACAAACCCTCCAAATCAGCAATAAGGGATCATTGCCACCTTCACAACCACCCGCTACTTTCCTCCAATTTCAAAATCGTTAATTCAGCTATCCAACTAATCGACCTCTGCATTATTTAGTCCCTTTATATACTCAGTATCCAACTGACCCTCAACGACTACAGTTCCGCTTTCAACCTAAACATCGCCAAATAAACCCTCATACTGAAAAGAAATCCACCATCACTCCGTTTGGCTCCATCTCTTCCAACATGGATTTTTCCAACAAGCAATCATTCCCAATCTTCTGTACAATTAGTCCCTCACTACGTTAACAATTTGGTAAGACCCTCCTCAATTTTGATTCACTTTTTAACCGTTTTATATTTTACTTAGTGTCCACACTTCTATACTTTATATCATTCATCCTTAATTTTAATTTAATATATACTGTAATTGCTCTATTGATTCTCGCTAATTATCTTTATTCATCGCACGTTCATTTTATTATACTGTATGGTTTTGTTCATTGTATTTTTTTATTTGATTTAAAATTTTTTAGCACTGATGATGGAAATTGAATTTTTCCGAAACGTCTGTAAATAAATATGTACCATCTTTTCGTCGTCCTATTCCTCGCTAAGCTACGCTTCCCTAAGAAAAAACCATTCAACCAAGTTATCATATATATATATACACACACACATTTTAACTGCAAAAAACACAGTATAATTAATGTAAAGAACGACGCTTGTGTAGAAGAGCGTTCCGCACAAGATGAGGAGGGAGAACGAACAAATGAAAAATGAGGTACCACCCGGGATCGAGGTCCATGGTGTAGTGAATAGTATATCTGACCGGCAATCAGATGATCCCGGGTTCGATTCCCGGGTGGTATCTCATTTTTCATTTGTTCATTCTCCCTCCTCATCTTGTGCGGAACGCTCCTCTACACAAGCGTTGTTCTTTACATTAATTATACTGTGTGTTGTTTGCAGTTAAAATGTATAATATGCACGGCATGCGGAGGTGCCCCCTCAGGGCATTGGTTTCTGCTCGTATGTAGGAGAATTACGACTTCTGATTGATCGAGGTCCATGGTGTAGTGGATAGCATATCTGACCGGCAATCGGATGATCCCGGGTTCGATTCCCGGGTGGTACCTCATTTTTCATTTGTTCGTTCTCCCTCCTCATCTTGTGCGGAACGCTCTTCTGCACGAGCATCGTTCTTTACACACACATATATATATATATATATATGTATATATATATATATATATATATGAAAGAATCGCCCGCACCAGTGTTCGAACTCATAGCTTCATGAATAGAAGGTGAGGGCGCTAACCCCTACACTACGAGGAGATGAAACCTACCAAAGAGGCATAATATAATAATTATTAATAAATGTTTGTGATACGTTTGAAAAGTTTTTGAGAGACAAAAAATATGTTTTACTATGAAATTAATACTTGCAATACTTCAGTTTAATTTAAATAGAAAAGTTTCTCTTGTTATTAATGGGATACGTGGGCACTGCATCTTCTCTGTTAACAAACTTACTGCAAGGTTGCATGAATAGGTGGCAATTCACAAACATACATCAAGATATGAAAGAGTTAATCTGGATCGGTATTTCAATTTGACGTATTTCATATCGGAGAATAAAGACCCGCTGAAATAGGGCAATACAAAACGGGAATTTATCTTTAGAGCTACACTTCTTAGAAGTAGATATTTGTTTTTGTCAAAGAGATCCCAAAACATTTTATTCCTTGCATTCGATTTTAAAATTAAATCACTTTGTATGTTTAAAATTTCGAGTTGAAATTCAGTAGACTTTAGTTTGAAACAAATCCACAGTCGTAGCTGCAGCTTCAGAAGTGTCAAGCGTAAACAGAGAACCAAGATTTTGTTGAATCCAGCATTTTCAGCATGTTAAAGTCAATTTTCATTTCAATCATAGCATTTTCTTTATGTTCAAAGTGCAAAAAATTCAAATTTGACGAAATTCAAATACTGAATCATTTTGACAAATTAATTTGTTGAAAACTGTAATGAAGAAATATTATTTATTATACGACTCAGAGTAGCATGGCTGCAAAATGGGAGAATGCAAGTTGCAATTGAAATGTTGATCAATGTTGCAAAGAGGGGTAGGGGTAATGTTGCAAAGGGGTAAGGGTATTACAAAGGGGGAAGGGGTAGTGGGGGATGGGTATGCAAGAATGGGGAGGGGGTAACCCCCAAGTTGCATGGAGAGGGGAGCTTTATGGGGAGAACAGAGGATGACCTCCCCAAAAGGGGTGACTGACCTAAACCCTAACTTTGGGGTAGAAGATGGATTGCAAAATTTTTAATAGTTTTTTAAGACAATTTAAGAAAAAAAATTGTATACTCGTTAAGTTCAAAACGTACAACTAAAACACATTTAAGGTACATTAACAAAAATGGGGCCTGTCATTTTAAGGAAAAAATGAACGGTAAAGCGAAAAATTCTATACGTCTGCGATAAACCACACACACACACACACAAACACACTGTATAATTTTTCATATATATATATATATATATGTATATAAGAGGGGGGTCGCGCGTCTTAAGGTACCTTAGCGCCACCACAGCCGAAAACGTGTTTTTGATGGATATCACTATTTTCACCCTTCCTCTATCGCGTGGTTTGGGTTATAATGACCTTACGACACTAGAAGTATGGTTGAAAACCTTATGAAGCGAACTACTTTTTTCACCTCTATCGCCAGCCAAAAGTTCACAGAAAGTTCGGCATAATAAGAAAATAAGAAAATTAAAAAATATATATATAAAATATAAAATATGAAAAGCTATTCCAAAAACTCATCAACATCTTCATTAGCATACTTATAACTCTAATTTAGCCAAATATTAACGTTCTAGCTCAATTAATAACAGAGATACTATTGCCAGAATATTGTGAACGTTGGAGGCAATTTCTGACGAATTTTAATTTTGGCGCTTAGGTACCTTAAGACGCGGGACCCCTCATATACACTCTATATATTAGCACAGGTAAGGTAATAAACCATCACTTCGTTTTAAACAACTTGCCCATTTTCGTTAATGACGATTAAATTCATTTTCTTAGTATCTATATATATATATATATATATATATATATATATATATATATATATATATTATATATATATATATATATATATATATATATATATCACCTCATAGGAAGGAACCATTTCTCGTTCAAATTTTTGTTTTCAATTAAAAAGCCAAAACATGTATAAGCTTCTCTCCCCTTCGCCCTTCTCTCCCCCTTTGCCCTTCTCCTTTCTTGTCCTACACCGTATTCTTTCATTTCTCCTAAATCCTTTACAGAAAATTAAATTTATGCGTAAATGGTATTCATTAAAAAATATT
>JAJOZX010000834.1:252500-330000 GCA_023014485.1 Bathynomus jamesi | reverse complement strand
ATATATATTACATACGTTAGTGATATGAGTGGTACCACCAGGTGGACTGATCTTTGTCTCACTAGTAATAATCTAAAGGATCGAATTGTTAGAGTTCATATTGTGCATGATTTCCTTCTTTCTGATCATAGACCATTAGAAATATTAATTAACTTTACCAATTTATGCGCAACACGACTTAACAAGAACTCAATAGGTAAGAATAATCGCGTCGATTGGTCCAATGTTAATATGCAGCAGAGAATAGAATACAAAGAGAGAACAAGTCACTTTTCTAATAATTTCGAAATTTTGCATCTTGCCTGTAATAATACTTGCTCAAATGATTCTCACTGTAAACTCATAGATAGGTATTATAATAAGATAATATCCCTGTTAAGAGAAGCAGGAAGCCCCCTGATTAAATCGTACAATTATTAACTAACATTAATCCTGGATGGAATGATTCTATTATCCCCCTGAAGAGGGAATCGAAAGACGCCTATGATTTGTGGTGGTCTTATGGTAGACCCAGATTAGGACCAGTATACATCGCCATAAGGCGATATAAACAAGAAGAAGAGTCTATTCTAGCATCAAAAGCCTGTGAAGCTCGCATAAATAACGATAATAACAAATTTTGGAAATTTGTTAAGAATCAAACGGGTGTCAAAAATGTCCTCCCTCCGACAATCGATGGGGTGTCGGGGTAGGATGAAATTGCAAAGCTGTGGAAAAACCACTATTCTAACATTCTTAACAGTGTGAGTAGAGATAATCTTAAGATAAATTGCGGCGAAACGATTGTGGGAAGGACAATGGAAAATAGTTTGATATTATTTTCTAAATAAAGAGGTTAATTAAAGAGTTGAAGACTGGTTCGGCGTCAGGGGTAGATGACTTATCGATTGAGAACTTAAAATATGCAAAGGACGTAGTATGTCTGCATATATCATTGCTCCTATCAGCTCCTATCAGCTATATCCATGCAGAGTTCATGAGGGTATATATCTTGCCCCTAGTCAAAAACAAGTACGGAGACATTCTGTTCAGCAATAATTACAGGCCTATTGCTATCGCTTCCTGCTTCTCGAAACTACTAGAAAAACTCTTGTTACTCCGATTAAATGATTTCCTATGGACATCTAATCAATTTGGCTTTAAAAGGTCCCACTCAACTGACCTGTGTATCTATGTACTTAAAGAAACAATATCTAAATACATTGACAGTAATTCAACTATTTATAGTTGTTTCCTAGATATAAGTAAGGCATATGATAGGGTGAACCACAATATTTTATTTGGAAAACTAGAAAACAGGAAGGTTCCCATGTACATATTAAATTTATTGAAATTTTGGTATTCCCACCAATCTTTCACTGTTAGGTGGGGCAATGTACTATCCAAGTGTTTTGGCTCCTCTTGCGGGGTGAGATAAGGCTCCTTGCTCTACCCTATGCTGTTTAATGTGTATATTGACGGATTAATTGCTTCACTTAACGAGGCAACATTTGTATGTTGTATAGATAACACAAGGATAAATAACTTAGTTTATGCTGATGATATGGTGTTAATAAGTCCCTCTGTTAAAGGTCTGGATCGGCTACTAAAAGTCTGCGAAGAGTATTCGCAGAAACATGATATTCTTTTTAATGTTACAAAAACTAAGGTCATGCAATTTCATCCTAAAAGCTGTAATCAGCCAGGTTTAAAATGAATGGTGATGTAATTGAGGAAGTACAAGAGTTTAAGTATTTGGGTCAAACTATTACCAGCTCTTTGAGTGATGACTCGGATATAAGAAAACAATCTCGAAGCCCCTGTGCTAAAGCGAATATGACGATAAGGAACTTTCGATTCTGTCCAAGTGAAGCTCAATACACTCTCTTTCGTACTTTCTGCAGTAATATATACGGACAGCAACTGTGGGTGAATTATAAAAAAGGTTCTGGCAGAACTCTAAATTTGCTGTACAACAGGTCTTTTAGACTCTTACATAAATTACCTACGAGATGCTCAGCTTCGCAAATGTTTGCTACCTGCAATGTCCCGAGCTTCCCGGAGGTAACAAGACGTGCTCAATACAGTCTAATACAAAGAATTATAAATCAACCTACCCGATCATCCAAGCTATCCATGAGTCGTGCCATTTATCCTCTAAGCTATGGACTTCTTGATACGAAAACGTCTGTCTGTAGCTCCACTTAACTTTGACATTACAGTATTATTTCTAATCAATTGTATATATTTCTATCCTTAGTATATGAACTGTCATTGTATTAATAATATTTGTCATATGGACTATAGTCTGCCAACAAACCTTTTCATTTTTCATTTCATTTCATTTTCATTATATATATATATATATATATATATATATGGACTGTAATAATAAATTTTCATCTCATTACATTTTGTTGTAAAATGCTTCATTAAAATGAGAGGTGTACTCATTATAGTGAACACGTTTTATTATTTACTTTCTCTTCATTATTTACTCTACTATCGGCTCTTTATTTCATTTATCGCTTGTTTTTTCTACACTCGTTTTCACTGTACCGTATAAGATTCTGGTAGCCACGCCGAGACTATGAAAGCCGTTACAAAACAAAGGGGGGGTTCATTAACACTTTTAACACTTGTTAATATTTTATTTAATTCCGAAAATGGTTTAAGTAATTTAGGGGGATGCGAGTACGGAATTTTACTATAACATTTTACGTCGGAGAGGGGCACAAACAATTAATTAAATTTTACGTTACATGGCGCCAACCTCACGCTTAACGCGCTGCCTAAAGACTGACTCCTCTGGGGGTAGCCCGCTCTGTCGGCCTCTGTTCAGGATTGCCAACTCCATTTTAAACAATTTCAAACAATTTCACAATTATTAGTAAATGATTTATATTAAACATTATAATCTTAATTAAACAAAAATTAATATTCTTAACTAGGCATTACTACACTTTGCTGTACAACAGGTCTTTTAGACTCTTACATAAATTACCCACGAGATGCTCAGCTTCGCAAATGTTTGCTACCTGCAATGTCCCGAGCTTCACGGAGGTAACAAGACGTGCTCAATACAGTCTAATACAAAGAATTATAAATCAACCTACCCTATCATCCAAGCTATCCATGAGTCGTGCCATTTATCCTCTAAGCTATGGACTTCTTGGTACGAAAACGTCTGTCTGTAGCTCCACTTAACTTTGACATTACAGTATTATTTCTAATCAATTGTATATATTTCTATCCTTAGTATATGAACTGTCATTGTATTAATTATATTTGTAATATGGACTATAGTCTGCCAACAAACCTTTTCATTTCATTTTCATTATATATATATATATATATATATATACAGGGTGTCCGAGAATTATCTGTACAATTTTTGGCTGTTATTAAAAGTCAACCATGAAGTGTAGAAATTCCAGTTTGTCCCATTTTACAGAGAATCTCATTAAGTTTTTTCTGATATCAAGTTTTGACAAGTTTTTTAGAAATTCCATTGTGTCCGTACATTACATGTACAATTTCATCTTTTAATAAAATTCTTGATAACACACGTAAAATTCTTAAACAAGATTATTTAGAATCTGTATTTTCAAAAGTTTCTTTTATTAAAGTAACGTTGTTACAAACATTCGATATGTGCACCATTAGTGATTCGCAAAACATCCAATCGATACTCCAAATGTTGCCATGTACGCTGCAGCATATCCACATCAATTCGCTCAATAGCAGCTGTGATTCTTGCTTTTAAATCATCAATGTCTGTCACCCGCGTACATTTCTAAAAAAACTTGTCAAAACGTGGTATCAGAAAAAACTTAATGAGATTCTCTGTAAAAGGGACAACACTGGAATTTCTACACTTCATGGTTGACTTTTAATAACAACCAAAAATTGTACAGATAATTCTCGGACACCCTGTATATATATATAATATATATATATATATATATATATATGGACTGTAATAATAAATTTTCATCTCATTACATTTTGTTGTAAAATGCTTCATTAAAATGAGAGGTGTACTCATTTTTCTATTATAGATTAGTTTCAATTAGTAATAACTAATTAATAATTAATATTTTAGAAAAGATCTTCAATATTATGGTAAAAGTCCTGTTCTGATATTACTATTGATTAATTTTATAAAAATCCATAAGTTCATTTTGAAATGTGATGTTAGTTTTCATTTGGTTTGAAGGTATTTGACGTTTCACCTTGTAACTCTCTCTCTCTCTCTCTCTCTCTCTCTCTCTCTCTCTCTCTCTCTTTCTCTCTCTCTCTCTCTCTCTCTCTCTCTCTCTCTATATATATATATATAAATATATATTTATGTATATATATGTGGAAGTATACGTTATAGGCAAAGAGCAGAAATCATAAATATTACAATAATCAAGATTCTTTTGCAAGTGTTAATTATTTTTATAAAATCCATAATAATCACAGATCTTTTCTCCTTAAACGACCGATGAGGAACTAAATCGTGTTATAGAATCTTTTCGTGATAGTTTTGAAGAAAGGCAAGTCGCGGACAGTGATCTGAATAGGGAGGTCGAAGTAATACAGTACACCCGATCCAACGAATGCCAGGTCGTCGGGGAACTAAAGCAAACTTTTTTTCTTTTTCTAGTGTTTCGGGTAAGAAGAAGACGCAGTGTATTTTCATCAATTTATTAAATGGTAGAATCATAAGAAATGTTTTATAAAATAGTACAATTTCTATATTGAACTTAAAATGGTTATAGAATTAAAATAACAGGTTTACTCATTTTGCACAATATTTTTGCAATTACTAGTTACAATTATATATATATATACGGGTAAAACGTCATACAATACATCGAGTGCGCACAAACGAAAAACGTTTTTTATCTGCCTGCATACCAACTCATCATTCCCCTTAGTGTGACACGGGTCGAGTAATTTAAAAAAAATTTTAAATTCCTTTCCACGTGCCATGTGTAAGAGAAATGAAAGACAGTACATGCCGCAAGTATTACTAAAGTAACCTTGAAATCGGTAAGGATTCCAGGCAATTTCGGGGATATGCATCTGTTCGAGAAATTTTACAATAATATAGTCGCTCCAAAGATGAGTCCCCATTGAGTTAAAGTAGTACATTCTTTTCCTATTTTTAAAGTAGATAGCTATAATGAATCCCTTCGAACTAATAACAACCACACCGATAAATTTGGAGCGTGTGATTCGGTCACTATTCATTACTCTCTGGAGTTTATTCGCATCCATTTTAAAAGTCAGTGACTATACTCCTGAATCTGTCAATTTATATTAGAGCTTGTGATTCGAGGTATACTAGTACACTAATAGGGGCGTCTATCGGCGGCGAATTCGAATCTGACTGAAATGTTTCCACTGTGCTGTGGACTTATGTGTGTGTTTACACTAGCAGATAAATCAGGAGTGATGTCAAACGGATAAAGATTAAATTGCTCGATGAATTCTTTCTGCGTTACACGAATTCCTAGCTCATTACAGGCACCGGCGATATGGACAAGATTACTATAAGCTCTCGAGAAAAGCGGGATCACAGCGTCTGATGAATAATTCGTCTCCAATGTTTTTCCCCAACGCTATGCCATTAACGCATAAAGTTATATTTTTAAGGCCGAAATTCTCGAATTTAAAGGCGTTCTTTCTATATTTCCCATTCACAGAAGAGTGGTCCTGCATGCCAATTAATAACCTTTTAGGTAGAGCTCCCAGGGCGTTGTTTTCTATCTGTTTCGATGCCAATCCTGCGGGCACCGTGTATAGTTTGATCTTTACTCTGTTAGTTGGGTATTTTACTGTGGCATGTAGTAAATTTTTTCAATTTCTAACTGTTTAGGCGAACTTAGTTTTACTCGACGTATGCGAAGGTATGTTTCCATAATATGGATCACAAAGGGCTTTGCGCCCTCTTCTTGATCAGCTCACAGATTTAAACAGATATCAGGATTCGTGCGAGTGAGCTTTAATTTCATAACGACCCACTCACAAGCAGCTTCTCCTGGAATGTGAAGTCTGTATGCAGGCTCCCAAAACATTCGTGTATCTTCTTTTTAGAATATGTAAATTTGCCCTTTATACTGCTTTCGTCTTTACCCTCATAATAGCCCTCGGCAGTTAAGAAGGTATCCATCGCTTCCTTTGAAAAGTTGAGGACATTTTCTAGATATGCTTCTAGGTGATAATAACCCGTTCCTGCCGAGATGTTGACCTGATTTAAATATACGTCACACTGGCTGAATATGGAGTGCAGAAAGTTTGTTTCGGGAAATACAACGTATTTGTCATCGCAATCCGTTCCATCTGAATGTGCTATACGGAATTTAGAGTACATGTGCACGCAGCTTGGATCAGAAACGTAAGTGCCTGAGCTGGGTATCATGAATTCTGTAGGAGCACTCGGGAACTAATTGTGTTTATTACTGTTTCGTAATAAAGACTGTGCTCAATAGGAACTTACGTTGAGGGCATGTCAAAGAGGGACAGCTCTGATTTACAAAATTGTGAACTACACGGATGGATGAAGCATGCCATGATGAGCAAGAAATAGTACTACCTCTCTCGACAAGTACTAAGCAACCTACGACTCATGAGAGTAATGTCCTTAGCTTATATCAGTTAACAAAAAAATATGAACCATAGGTTTCACTCGTTTATAGCACTTCTCATTTGATGTCCTTTTACGGTTAACGCCATTTGCTGGTAACCCCTTTTTCTTCTTCTTTCGGACAGCCCTCTTCTTCCCACCACCACGCATTTTTCTCTCTGCGTTTTTGATGATTTCGTCCCGTGTAAGCTCTAAGTGCTTTTTTAGAGCTTCTTTAGGTCTAGCCCCCGCCATTATGTCTTCTACCGTGTTAAAACCTGATTGTAACGGTTTTGTAACGAGATATCTGGCACCCCTCTTCAGCAAGGGGACAGCCATACGTAGTATGGTTGAAAAAATGGATCCAAGCCCACTCCCACGCTCGTATGTCACCTCTCGATAGACTGTGAAATGCTTTCGTTCTATTACAACTCAGTGCGACGAAAGTGGAGCGTCACCGTTAAGCTCCCATTCCCGAATGGAAAACTTTTCCCCTCAATCATTCTCATATATATTGAAATATTGGTTAATAGATTAGTTGCGACATTCACATAAGGCGACCGCGCAGTAGCTAGCAATTATAGGCCCATTAGCTTAACGTCAATTGTCGGTAAACTTTTGGAATCCGTATTTAGTGATCGTATCATCGATCACTTAGAAAGTAGAGATTTGATTAATAGTAGTCAGCATGGGTTTCGACGCCATAGGTCTTGTTTAACTAATTTGTTAGAATTTTATAACGAAATAGTGCGTGAATACGATAGACATAGAGCGGCTGACGTTATTTATTTAGATTTTAAAAAGGCGTTCGATACAGTTCCGCATAGGAAATTAATTGCGAATGCCAAAACGCACGGTATACGCGGTCAGGTAGCTAACTGGTTAGAAGAATGGCTTCGTGCAAGGAGGCAGAGGGGCGTAGTTAATGGTAGTGAATCGGGGTGGTTAGATGTAGGTAGCGGTGTCCCACAGGGTCAGTGTTAGGCCCATTGCTATTCGTAATTTACATTAACGACATAGATGTAGGATTGACTAGTAACGTGTCAAAATTCGCGGACGATACTAAAATAGGGGGTAAAGTTGTTAACGAGGACGATAGAAATAGGCTCCAAGACGATGTAAATAGGATTATGGAGTGGACGGATAAGTGGCAGATGCAATTTAACGTAGACGAATGTAAAGTTTTGCATATAGGTTCCCGTAACAATAATTACGCGTACACGATGGATCTACAGATCTACAGAAGCTAAGGCTAACAAAGACCCTAAGATCCACTCTAAGGTTAACCCGAGAGAAAGGAAAGAGTAGGGGGTTAAGAGAAGAGAAGAGAATAAGGGGTTAAGTAAGGAGCAACACCTATCACTCGTGGGTTAACATTCTTTCAGAAAAAGAGGAAAAAGTCTCACCATCATCATCCGCTGGCCACTGCCGACAAGTCAGAAAAATAGTCGGAGAAAATAGGAGAGGGGTGAAAGATGAAAGGAAGTAAAACAAGAACGCTTACAAACCATGCAAACACAGTCTCAACTCACTGTCATACCATGAAAACTACAAACATGCAAGGAAAGAGAGTTACAGACATGCAAAGTAAGGAGATAAAAAAAAAAAGTAGGTAAAGTTAAACAAAAAGTGGGTTAGTTTACGCTACGAGCTACATCTACGTTCGTGTTAGTCTAATTTTTTTTTTTTTATTGCTGGCATCACACGCTGGCATGTCACAAGCTGGCATTCATCGTCAACAGACTCATCCTCGAGCACCACCACCAGAGCTCCTATTGTTAACTTTCTTTTTTAATTTTAAACAACGTTAATACTTTTAAAATGTCTGTCAAGACGGTTCTTAAACATATTAACGCTGGTAGAATGAACGACTGACGCGGGAAGATTATTCCATTTATCAATTACTTTAAACGTAAAGAAGTTTTTAGCGATATTAGTAATGAAACGTCTGCCACGCAACTTAAATCCGTTATTGCGAGTATTACAATTATCGAAAGTGAACAATTTGTCAAAATTAACGTTATCAATGTTATTAAAGATTTTGAAAACTTCAATAAGCTCCCCCCTTAATCTTCTTGTTTCGAGTGAATACAGGTCTAACTCTTTAATCCTATCTTCATAAGGCTTATTGCGCAATGACGGAATAAGTTTCGTGGCACGACGCTGAACCCTTTCTAACCTATCAATATCCTCACGCAAGTACGGACACCAAAACTGAACTGCATATTCTAAATGAGGCCTGACTAGGGACTTGTAAAGGGGCAATATAATATCCTTCGATTTAAATTCAAAATTACGCGCTATGAAGTCTAACATCCTATTAGCTTTAGCGCAAGACTCCAGGCACTGGTTCCTAACCTTTAAATCCTAAGATACGCGTACGCCTAAATCTACTTCCTCGTCAACGCTCGCTAACTCCCTATCATCCATCGCGTACGTGTAATTATTGTTGCGAGAACCTATATGCAAAACTTTACATTTGTCTACGTTAAATTGCATCTGCCACTTATCTGTCCACTCCAAAATCCTATTTACATCGTCTTGGATCCTATTTCTATCGTCCTCGTTAACAACCTTACCGCCTATTTTAGTATCGTCCGCGAATTTTGACGTTACTAGTCAATCCTACATCTATGTCGTTAATGTAAATTACGAATAGCAATGGGGTGCTGGTTAAGTGTGCGGTCTACCTACGATTGGTTAGGTTTAATCATGATATTTTCGTTAAAACTAACGGAAATATCATGACTAAACCTAACCAATCGTCAAGGGCGATTGACAATGGGATGTAAACAAACAATTAGTAAACAAGATAAGAAGCTATAATTAAAAGGTAGACCGCCGAATCGTTGGTAGACCGCACACTTAACCAGCACCAGCAATGGGCCTAACACTGAACCCTGTGCGACACCGCTACCTACATCTAACCACCCCGATTCACTACCGTTAACTACGACCCTCTGTCTCCTAGCACGAAGCCATTCTTCTAACCAGTTAGCTACCTGACCGCGTATACCGTGCGCTTTGACCTTCGCAATTAGTCTCCTATGCGGAACTGTATCGAACGCCTATTTAAAATCTAAATAAATAACGTCAGCTGCTCTATGCCTATCGTATTTGCGCACTATTTCGTTATAAAATTCTAACAAATTAGTTAAACAAGACCTATGGCGTCGAAACCCATGCTGACTACTATTAATCAAATCTCTACTTTCTAAGTGATCGATGATACGATCCCTAACTACGGATTCCAAAAGTTTACCGAGAATTGACGTTAAGCTAATGGGCCTATAATTGCTAGCTACTGCGCGGTCGCCTTTTTTAAAAATAGGCGTGACGTTAGCTAATTTGAAGTCTTCAGGAATAATCGCGGTTTCGAGTGACTGATTAAAAATCTTCGTTAAGGGGCCTACGATAACGTCTTTCAAATCTTTCAAATGTCTGGGATAAAAATCGTCAGGGCCTGGAGCCTTGCTAACTTTTAGCCTATCGATATAATGCACAATCTCAACCTCGTAAACAGTTATTTCATCCAAAATAGTCTCGCTACTAAATGCAACGATATCGTCCACGTCGGGGACATTATTTACGTCTTCTATGGTAAAAACTGTCGCAAAAAAGTTATTGAAAATACCCGCCATCGCCTGAGGGTCAGAAGCCAAAGCGCCATTAACATCCACTAGAGGGCCTATGTTATATTTTACCGGCTTACGATTATTTACGTATTCAAAAAACTTTTTTGGATTATGTTTACTATCCGCAGCTATAAGTATCTCAAAATTACGCTTAGCATTCCTAACTGATCTTTTAACCTGACGTCTAAGCTCGATATATCTATTAAAGTTAGCTGCCGTGCCATTGCGCTTATTAAGTCTATACGCTCTATTACGCTCGTTTATGAACTCGCCTATTTCCCTAGTCCACCACTTCGGCCTAACACGATTTCTAACGCGCTTGGGCCTACGAGGAATAAACTCCCTTTCAATATTCCTAAAACTTTCTTTAAACGCCACCCAACGCAAATTTGTGTCATTACCCATAAATAAGTTATCCCAGTCCACTACTCTCATCCTATCCGCAAAACTATCAAAATTAGCCATACGAAAATCAGGGACTTCTATTACGTTACTATCCCGAGTGTTTTCTATCAATAACTTAAACCTAAGAATTTGATGATCACTACATCCTAAACTCTCGCCTACTTCTAAACCTTCGACTATATTCTCGACGTTCGTCATCACCAAATCTAAAATATTATCACCGGCGTTGGTTCGGTAACTATCTGTCGTAAAAGGTTATCGTCCATAAACTCAACCAATCTCAAACCCTCCTCATTACCAGTAAAATTCTCGTAATTAACATTAGGGCAGTTAAAGTCTCCGACAATTATACTATTCCGATTGTCAATAAAATTACCAAGAAGTGAGTAAAATCTAGCATCTGTATCGAGGGGTTGAACGGGAGGTCCATAAACAAAAACAAAATTAGGGAGTTAGCGAGCGTTGACGAGGAAGTAGATTTAGGCGTACGCTTATCTAAGGATTTAAAAGTTAGGAACCAGTGCCTGGAGTCTTGCGCAAAAGCTAATAGGATGTTAGGCTTCGTAGCGCGTAATTTCGAATTTAAATCGACGAATATTATATTGCCCCCTTTACAAGTCCCTAGTCAGGCCTCATTCAGAATTTGCTGTTCAGTTTTGGTGCCCGTACTTGCGTGAGGATATTGATAGGTTAGAAAGGGTTCAGCGTCGTGCCACGAAACTAATTCCGTCATTCCGCAACAAGCCTTATGAAGATAGGATTAAAGAGTTAGACCTGTATTCACTCGAAACTAGGAGATTAAGGGGGGAGCTTATTGAAATTTTCAAAATCGTTAATAACATCGATAACGTAAATTTTGACAAATTGTTCACTTTCGATAATAATAATACTCGTAATAACGGATTTAAGTTGCGTGGCAGAGGTTTCATCACTAATATCGCTAAAAACTTCTTTACGTTTAAAGTAACTGATAAATGGAATAAATAATCTTCCCGCGTCAGTCGTGAACGCTACCAGCGTTAATATGTTTAAGAACCGTTTAGATTGGCATTTTAAAAATATTAACGTTGTTTAATATAATAATAAAACAATCCCCCTTCTCCCTCTCAGCCTCCCCCTTTTCCCTCTCAGCCTCCCCCTTTTCCCTCTCAGACTCCCCCTTTTCCTACTCAGCCTCACCCTTTTCCCTCTCAGCCTCACCCTTTTCCCTCTCAGCCTCACCCTTTTCCCTCTCCCTCGTTAAAATTATTAACGTTGTTTAATATAATAAGACAATTAGTAACAGGAGCTCTAGGGGTGGTGATCGAGGATGAATCTGTTGACAATAATGCCAGCTTGTGACGTGCCAGTGTGTGATGCCAGCAAAAAAAAAAAAATTAGACTAACACGATCGTAGATGTAGCTCGTAGTGTAAACTAACCCACTGTTTGTTTTACTTTACCTACTTTTTTTTTTTCCTTCTTATCCTCTCGTTACTTGCATGTCTGTAGTTTGCATGGTATGATAGTGAGTTAAGACTGTGTTTGCATGGTTGGTAAGCGTTCTTATTTTATTTCTTTTCATCTTTCATCCCTTTCCTATTCTCTCCGACTATTTTTCTGACTTGTCGGCAGTGGCCGACTGATGATGATGGTGAGCCTTTCTTTCTCTTTTTCTGAATGAATTTAACCCATGAGTGATAGGTGTTGCTACTTAATTAGCCCCTTATTTTCTTCTCTTAACCCCCTACTCTTTCCTTTCTCTCGGGCTAACCTTAGAGTGGATCTTACGGTCTTTGTTAGCCTTAGCTTCTGTAGATCTGTATATATGTAATGCTCAAGCTCTGTCCTCTATGATCGGGAATATGTGCGATACGAAGCAGGCCCGTTTGAGTATCCCCAACAATGTGATGCTCCACGATATTACTGTAAACATAGCAGATGTCTGGGAGTGGATAGCCATCGCCTAATTTCTCTAATTTCAGCTGATACATTAGGCTGAACAAATCCTGTTGTACTTCGTGAAAGGTATCTCTTTGGAGGGCTGCACCATATCGTCCTCGGTTATAATTATGAACAACCCTTTGTCTTTGATATTTCTGATAGCTTGTGATTTTAGGGTCAGAGTGTGTGCAGGGGTTTCTTTGTTTACGATTTCGTATACTAAATCAGCCGTAGGCTTTGAGCTTTTTAAACTAACGTTTAAGTCTCTAACAATATCCTCAGCCGCACCATAACGGCCCGGGCCTAGTGTTACTACTGTAGTGTAATACCGTGCATCCCCACTCCGAGTGGTACTGTGCTCCTGGTTTCACCCCGAGCTACTCCAGCTTTTTCACACTCATGAAGCTCTCTAAGAACTGTGAAAACGGTTTCTTTATAATGAATACATAAAAAGACGGTGTCCAGATGAATTTCGCATATCCTCACCTCATACGGATCACGACCCAATTCAACGGGCCCATGGAGTTCTGTTACAAAGTTGGCCAGGGTGTTGTTAGGATGTACTGACAGAAAAAGAGGACGGTAGTGTGACGTAGAAATGGTTATGCTTCATGTTGCATCCTATTTAAATTTCATTATTGCATCAGCTTTTATATAGGTGTTGAAGCTTTCTCGGTATCCTAGTCATCTCACCAGGTCCATTTTTCTCTTTCCTCAACCTTTGCTGCCTAAATTTTTTTCAATTTTAAATACGTTTTTTCCTAAATTAAATGTAACTTTCTGCAACTCCTCGCGGTAAAAGCCTTCTGCGACTTCTTCCCCATTCAAATCTTCAACGTAATACATTATCTCGCCTTTAGGTCTTATAACCCTAACTTTAAAAATCTCACGTGTGCAAAGTTGCTCAAATCCCCTCGCGAATTTATTACCCGAACGCAACAGTCCCACATAATTATTGATTTTGAAACGTGTAGAATGTGGCATGGTTCTACGAATATCTTTTCTCACCTCGTGCTCTGTGTGCGTACCTCTTTCTAAAATTTAGTTAGGTGTTGTCCCAATCGTGCGATGGTGTGAACGGTGGTAGGATAGGCCAGTGATTCCAGAATGTCTATATATTTTATATGTTTTTATGTGTAAAATAGCAGTGCATGCTTTTCTTTATGGTACGTTGAACTCTTTCAGCTAAAGAGGCCTTGTGTATAGAATTACTAGTGTAGTAGCTGATATTAAACTCTGTCAGCAAGTTCTGAAATGCTCGGCCTATAAATTCCTTCCTTATATCAGTACAAAAATAGTGGAGTCCTGTTTTCTTTCAACATCAGCGTTTTGGTGGCTTTAGCATCTGTTTCAAGCGATTTATTTTTCAGAGGAATTACCCACAAATATCTAGAAAACACATCTAATATGAATAGGATGTAGTGGTAGCCATCATTATACTCTGAATATCTTTGCCTGTCTGTTAAATCCGCGTGCCAAATAGAGTCAATCGAGGCCGCGGTTGTCTTGGCTGTTTTAAATTCTCACCGGCTTATGAAGTGTATAAGCATCCTGCTCCCGCAAAAACCTCTCAACATAATTTTTCCCTACTCCATCATTATAAACACCTCTGTACAGACTATCAACGCCTCAGTAGGTGGCTGGGTTAGAAATGTCATAATAGCGTTTTCTTAATATGTTAGCCATTTACGTAATTTAGAGGCACGTGGAGAAGGTTGACCGTCGTTGTTTGGTCTCTTCTTTCTCCTCTTCAGAGATGCTACCGTTGGGGGTGATGGCGTGCTCATTTGTGGCAAATGCGAGGCTTGCTTCAAGTCATTTAACCTCTTCAGATTTACTATCTTCAGATTTTCCTATCAATGTTGTAGTTTTGCTTTAATATGTATGTTTCCATCCTGATGGTGAGGGTCTCTCCCACTCCCACGATGTCGACAATATTCGAGAGCTATACCTTTGTACTTTCCACAGTGATCTCACCTGTATCGCTCCACTGCACGATGGGGTCCTCACTCAATAGATTATAAAGACTTAAACCTTTATTCTTCAATGTATGTGGGAGGGTGCTTTTTAATACATGCTCGATATGTTGTGGGGCTGACCCGTTGTTCTTTGGTTGGTCACCTCTAACGTCGGACCCAGGTCCTTTGTCGCCATGCTCATCGTTGTCCGCGCTGTGCCTAATAACCACGGGGAACTCTGTCGGATTCTTATAATTTTCGTACTCGTGAAGAAATTTATGCAGAGCTTCTTGGTATAAGATTTTTTTCTCATCATATGACTTTTCACTGTTTAATAGGGCTACCAATTCGCTTTCCATTCTTTTAAACCTGCTTTTACGGGGTTCTAGAACCGTGTCTGAATTCTTTGAACTTTGCAGTGAAGCATACACCTCTTATGGAATCACTACCACTTTCTTCATTATATTAATCTAGTTAATAAAAGGCTCCAAAACTGAAAATAAGATGGGTAGGAATGACTTCTCTCTTTATACAATAATTCGTTTTTTCTTCCTTACAGTTTGACTTTTACGAGCGAGTGTACGTATTGTGTTCTTGTATCGGCGTAGGCGGGCCTTTTCAGGGGTTTCATTGGTACATTACATTTTATAACTTTAAGACAGATTTCACAGACGCATTTTAAAAAGTCAGAGTCGATATTTTTAACAAACATCTTTTGCAGTGCCCGGGGAATCGATGGTAGATTTTTAATAATTCATGGTATTTCTTTAGCCTCTTTTTCATTCTGGAATATACACCGTTTCAGGCTCATGTTGGAATATATTCGTTCTTAGAAGCACCCTAAACGTGTTTCGCGGGTGAAGGTCACAAAGCAAATATCCGTAACGTTGACTTGTAGCTTCTTTATATACTTTCAAAATCTCCTTACGCTGATTCGAGAACATTTGATTGGCCAATACCCCAAATTGTGCACAAATCTACGTATTTAACGACACATTGCGCATGTATCTGTATTCTGAGTGTTGAAGAACACACTTATTTTAAGATGGTGGGAGAACATGGTAAATGTCCGGCAAACGTTTTATCCATTTCCAACATGAGATCGTCAATTACAATGACTGTATGTTCATTTCCTTTTAACCAATTAACGTCATATACACCGTTGTGGAACAGAATATCATCTTGGTACTCGTTGAATACTGACTGGTACGTCGTATATCGCCATATAACTTTATGCACAAATTTTGAGAACGTCTCTATCTTATCTTTAATGATTTTAAGCATAAACACAGTTTTACCACATTCCGTAGGCCACATATAATACACGCGGACGGGCTCGTGAACCTGAATTTTTCTACAGAATCCATCTCTAACACGTCACACTCCTAAGTGGATCATTTACAAAATATAATAAAAATTAAGTGATGTTCCGTATATTCTAGTCTTGTTTTTCCTCTTCTTCCACAGAATCGTGAATAACGCCGAGGTGCAGCGTCATGTCCCCATCATCGATATTACAAACGAGCCTGGTGACACTGTAGTTGTGGTCACAGACGCCAGCCCCGCTGACGTACCCACACCAGCGACAACTGTAGCACCACCATGCGACAGTTCAAAGCGGAGGTATGATGAAGAGCCTTCCACGTGAGGTATAAAGCGTGCCAGGAGTGCAGCGGTTGTTAGACTCCCAGTAATAGAGCTCCAACCCTCTACGCCTTTCGATACAACCCCCACAATAGGTCCTTCCTCAAATAAAAATGTACCCCCATTATTCCTGTTCAATTCCGGGAACATCCTCCACAACAGCAGCAGCTTCTCGCTCTGTGGAGGATGGTATAAGATTCGAACTGGTGCGCACCGCCACGACCCCGGCCCTGACTAGAAATCGGTACGTAGTCAGAGTTGACCGTGGATCCCTGTATAGCAGTGGTCTTGAACACGGACTGCGACACGTAGTTGAACGTATTGTGGAGTTTGCCCTTCAGAACCGCGACGAACATGAAGTCAGGACGAGGCTGTCCTTCGGGTTCAGGTGAGATGACGGGGATGTAGATGATTTTTGGGTAGTAATACCATTCAGATGCTTGGACTTTGTAGATATAGAAAATATATTAGGTCATATGATGCAGGCCTCTCAAAGTAGTACAGCCTTCAAAATGGACAACTTCACGGTAAATATTGACTGTGTAGTCTGTGTTGCGAGTCAGAGTGTCACACCTTATACTCTGAACTTTAATTCTCAGGCTATTTACAGACGGCATATAAACACCGAGCGTGGTTGCGGCATTATAGCATTAGTCTTGGCCCGTATGTTTACTGTGATGAATACACGGCCCCAAAAAATTTGGTTGCCTACAGTTGTGAAGCGTGCCCATAAACTATCTTCAGATTGCAAGCTTTAGTTTGACTGTAATATGGGTCCTGAAGAGCTGAGAAGGGTAGTGCAGGAAATAAATGCTCATATAGTTTTATTTGAAAAGGATGATTGTCGTAGGACTGTGTATATTTTTAAAAGCAGTGTAAGAGATCGTACAAAACCCTTACTTATTTTGGTGCTGTCAGGGGCAACGTATTTCCCCATCCCTAATATAACGGACTTTTACGCGCGTTCTGATAAAAGTTGAAAATATGGAAGGCATGATTTGTGTAAGGGATGTCTCGGGTTTGCGGGTGATAGAATGAAACATTGCAAGGATTGCCACATGGTATGTAAGCACTGTAACAGCTCCAAATGTGAAAGACGTGTAGTTGAAGCTGAGAAGTGGGACTATAATGTGTGTAGACGTACATTTTTCAATAATAATTGCTTTCAGCTCCGTAAGTCAATTGGCACATACAGGGAACTGAGAATCTTTGAATGTGGTATGTTTCATATGATCTACAGATCTAAAGAAGCTAAGGCTAACAAAGACCCTAAGATCCACTCTAAGGACAGCCCGAGAGAAAGGAAAGAGTAGAAGGTTAAAAGAGGAGAATAAGGGGTTAAGTAAGTAACAAAACCTATCATTTGTGGGTTAACATTCATTCAGAAAAAGAGCAAGAAAGACTCACCATCATCATTCATCATCCGCCGGCCACTGCCGACAGGTCGGAAAAATAGTCAAAAAGAATAGGAAAGGGGTGAAAGATGAAAAGTAATAAAATAAGAACGCTTACAAACCATGCAAACCCAGTCTTAACTCAAACACTGTCACATCATGCAACCTACAAACATGCAAGTAAAAAGAGGAAAAGAAAAGGAATAAAAAGTAGAAAGAGAAAAATAAAAAGTGGGTTAGTTTACGCTAAAGCTACATCTACGTTCGTGTTAGTCTAATTTTTTTTTTTAATAATTGTATTGCTGGCATATCACACGCTGGCATGTCACAAGCTGGCATTAATCGTCAACAGACTCATCCTAGACCATCACCCCCCAGAGCTCCTGTTGCTAATTGTCTTATTATTTTAAACAACGTTAATATTTTTAAAATGCCAATCTAAACGGTTCTTAAACATATTACCGCTAGTAGAGTTCACGACGGACGTGGGAAGATTATTCCATTTATCAATTACTTTAAACGTAAACAAGTTTTTAGTGATGTTTGTAATGAAACGTCTTCCATGCAACTTAAATCCGTTATTACGAGTATTGCTATTATCGAAAGTGAACAGTTTGTCAAAATTTACGTTATCGATTTTATTACCGATTTTGAAAACTTCAATAAGCTCCCCCGTTAATCTCCTAGTTTCGAGTGAATGCAAGTCTAACTCTTTAATCCTACCTTCGTAAGACTTGTGCGCAATGACGGAATTAGTTTCGTGGTGCGGCGCTGAACCCTTTCCAACCTATCAATATCTTCACGCAAATACGGGCACCAAAACTGAACGGCATAGCATATTCTAAATGAGGCCTGACTAGGGACTTGTAAAGGGGCAATATAATATTCTTCGATTTAAATTCGAAATTAGGCGCTATGAAGCCTAACATCCTATTTGCTTCTGCGCAAGACTCCAGACACTGGTTCCTAACTTTTAAATCCTTAGATACGCGTACGCCTAAATCTACTTCCTCGTCAACGCTCGCTAACTCCCTATCATCCATCGTGTACGTGTAATTACTATTACAAGAACCTATATGCAAAACTTTACATTCGTCTACGTTAAATTGCATGTGCCATTTATCCTTCCACTCCATAATCCTATTTACATCGTCTTAGAGCCTATTTCTATCGTCCACGTTAACAACTTTACCGCCTATTTTAGTATCGTCCGCGAATTTTGACACGTTACTGGTGAAGCCTACATCTGTATCATTAATGTAGATTACGAATAGCAATGGGCCTAATATTGAACCCTGAGGGACATCGCTACCTGCATCTAACCACCCCGATTCACTATCATTAACAACGACCCTCTGTTTTCTAGCACAAAGCCATTCCTCTAACCAGTTAGCTACCTGACCGCGTATACCGTGCGCTTTAACCTTCACAATTAATCTTCTATGCGGAACTGTATCAAACGCTTTTTTAAAATCTAAATAAATAACGTCAACCGCTCTATGCCTATCGTATTCGCGCACTATTTCGTTATAAAATTCTAACAAATAGTAAAACAAGATCTATGGCGTCGAAACCTATGCTGACTACTATTAATCAAATCTCTACTTTCTAAGTGATCGATGATACGATCCTTAACTATGGATTCCAAAAGTTTACTGACAAGTGACGTTAAGCTAATAGGCCTATAATTGCTTGCTAGTGTGCGGTCGCCTTTTTTAAAAATGGGCGTAACGTTAGCTAATTTGAAGTCTTCAGGAATAATCCCCGCTTCCAGTGACTGATTAAAAATCTTCGTTAAGGGGCCTACGATAACGTCTTTCAAATCTTTCAAATGTCTGGGATAAAGCGTGTCAGAGCCTGGAGCCTTGCTCACTTTTAGCTCACCGAAATAATGCGCAATTTCACCCTCGTAAACAGTTATTTCATTCAAAATAGTCTCGCTACTAAATGGAACGATATCATCCACGTCGGGGACATTATTTACGTCTTCTTCGGTAAAAACAGTCGCAAAAAAGTTATTGAAAATATCCGCCATCGCCTGAGCGTCGGAAGCCAAAGCGCCGTTAGCGTCCACTAGAGGGCCTGTATTATCTTTTATCGGCTTACGATTATTGACGTAGTCAAAAAACGTTTTGGGATTATTTTTACTATCTGCAGTTATAAGTACCTAAATTACGCTTAGCATTCCGAACAGATCTTTTAACCTGACGTCTAAGCTCGATATATCTATTAAAGTTATCTACTGTGTCATTACGCTTATTAAGTCTATACGCTCTGTTTCGCTCATTTATGAACTCGCCAATTTCCCTAGTCCACCACTTGGGCCTACAATGATTTCTAGCGCGCTTAGGCCAGGAGGAATAAACTCCCTTTCGAATTCATAAAACTTTCTTTAAAAGCCTCCCAATGCAAATTTGTGTCATTACCCATAAATAAATTATCCCAGTCCACTACTCTCATTCTGTCCGCAAAACTATCGAAATTAGCCCTACGAAAAGCTGGGACTTCTATTACGTTACTATCCTTACTGTTTTCTATCAATAGCTTAAACCTAACAATTTGATGGTCGCTTCATCCCAAACTCTCACCTACTTCTAAACCTTCGACTATATTATCGTCGTTCGTCATCACCACGTCTAAGATATTGTCACCGCGCGTTGGTTCGGTAACCATCTGTCGTAAAAAATTATCTTTCATGAACTCAATCACTCTCAAACCCTCCTCATTACCAGTAAAAGTCTCGTAATTAACATTAGGGCAGTTAAAGTCTCCGACAATTATACTGTACTATTCCGATTATAATAAAGTTACCAAGAAGTGAGTAAAATCTAGTATTGGTATCGAGGGGTTGACCGGGAGGTCTATAAATAACAACAAAATTAAAACTAATACAACGCGTCCGAACTTCAACGCATATCGCATTAAATGCTGCCGGAAAATCTATCTTAACCTCGATAGTCCTAAGTTAATTACGAATGTACAGCAAAACGCCGCACCAATCCTATGTAACCTATCATTAGTAAAAAGTTTAAAACCCGCTATATTAAGTTCCCCGCCAACAAGTCCCGAGTCACGGTATTTAACCACTTTTCGGTTATAGCAACTATATCGTAGTTCCCGGGATAAATTATCGCCTTAAATTCGTTCAATTTATTTCTAATACTACGTGCGTTACAATAAAAGACGTTTAAATTATTTTTTACCAAGGATCGGCGTTTTAAACTATTTTTCACGTCGGGCCCGCGTTTCCCGGACCCACAACGTTTAAAGAAGGCTTCAACCTATGCAGCTTTCGAACGTACCTAGACTAGCATTCCCTATTTCATTGAAATGCAGCCCATCTTTTATAAAAAGGCTAGGATCACTAAATTCTGACCACAGCTTTACGAAGGATACATTTTCCTCAGCACAAATCCCTTCTAATTTAGTATTCAAAAATATTGTTTTTGACGTAATCCTAAGACCTACACCGTGCTTGGAGGTAATACCTAGAACTAAAGACTATCTGACCTTACCTTTAAGTACCTAATTAATCCCCTATATCTCTCCAAAAGATCAGGCACTCTCGTATCGGGCCTATACGAGTCTTGTCCCCTACCATCGTCACCAACATCGAGTGACGGGAGGCAATATCAATCCTATCTACTTCGTTTATAATTCTGTCAAACCTGGTCTCTGGTAGATAGACCCTCCTCCGCTTGGTTGGATTCCGTTCAACGAACTCTTTATCCATATGGCGCACTAAAGAGTCCCCAATTAAAATAGTTTCCCCCTCGTTCACATCCCTATCAAACTGGGCGAAAGGGTTCGAAACCTCGATAGGGGGGGATTCCTATCACCTAACGTACGTGGCCTAGCTCCACCCTTAACTTCTCTAAATCCCTCCCCGTCTACTAATCTCGGACCAACCTTAACCCCTTCCTCAACTCTGTCTAACCTTCCCCATAAACTATCTATACTAGAAACTAGGTTCCTCACCTCACCCTTCAAATTACTAACGTCTTCAACGTTAGTATAGGTTTGGCCTTCGTCAACTATAACCCTACCCCTGCCCTCATCAAGCGTTGCAAGTCTGTCCGTCACCTTGCGTACACTACGTTTTATATCAACTGTTTCTTCCCTTAAATCACAAAAGAAACAAACCGATCTCTCGCTAATCGCCATAGGAACGCTGTTGTAATCCGTACACCACCAATTAACCCCACACCTAACACACGACGCTTTTTGCGACGGCATCGCGTAAGTTAAATTAGTTAAAGTTTATAACCGACACAAGTTTAAGTTAAATTAAGTCGGCACGCAATGAAAACTTCTAAATCGCTAAAAACCACTAATATTCAGTTACTTAACTATAACAATACAAATATAAACGCAAATATATAAAATTCAGAACCTTCCAAAAGTAAATTAATCGGCAATATTCAAAAGTAGAAACAATATCAGAGAGCCCAAGGAATGCGTCCGCTCAGTAAGGAATCTGGCTGACGAATGATAGATAACACTGGTATGCATATGAAATGATTTTGTCTGCTGTGAGGGTTTTTTCAACTCATATTATATAATTCGACCATGCTGAATTCGAAAATGACATTGGTTTTCCTCAATCAGGTCAGGTTTTTTCTCTATTGGCCATTTATTATAAGTCCAATTTTATCCCCAAATTTATTGATTTTTTTAGCTTAAACTGTAGATACGAGTAATATTATAAGAACACTCGTGAAAAATGAAAACATTGTGTGAATAAATACTTTTATTCATACAATGAATATGTAAAAAAGTTTATTGAGGAAGGAATGAAGTTTTTTTGGCTTTCCGTCTGTGTTTTTCTTCGGGCACGTCTCGCTTCAAACACCAGCAATAGTCCGCCAGCATATTGATATCCCAGTTTCCCTGGTACCTCTCTTCCATTATTTTGATATCTTGGTGAAATCGTTCACCCTGTTCCTCACTATAATCCCCGCAATTTTCAGGAAAATAGTCCAAGTGGGACCACAAAAAGTGCATTTTTATGGACATGCGCGACCCATGAGCTTCGAAAGCTTCCATCAAGTTTTCGACAACGGACCCGTATTCTGGACTTCTACGCTTGCCAAGAAAATCAGTGACAACTGATTTGAATGCCTGGCAGGCATTCTTCTCAGTTGGAGTCATTGCGTTTTCGAACTGAGTATCCTTGATCAAAGTTCGAATTTGAGGACCAGCAAAAACCCCAGCATTTAGTTTAGCATCAGATATATGAGGAAATTTACTCTCGAGATATCGGAATGCTGAACCCTCCTTATTCATTGATTTGATGAAATTTTTCATCAAGCCCAGCTTAATATGAAGTGGTGGGAGAAAAATTTTTGTTGGTGGTACAAGGGGCACTGAAACGACATTATGCGACCCAGGTTCAAAATTCTCTCTGGCTATCCCATTTGCAGAGGAAACATGGGTATTTCGTGTATCCCCCTTGCATTCCCAATACAAATGCCACAATCTGAAAAAAAATGAAAATATTTAAAGAATTTAGAGAATTTGTTCTATCAGATAAAAAAATCTATGCATTGGACTGTATCACTTCTGTGGGGAAGTTAAGTGTTCTTATACGCTCTCAAATAACCTTTGGAAAAACAACATAGTCAATAGCAATAGTTTACTTATGATATTAGTATTACCTTCAAATCTCCACAGATCCTCCAGTTATGTTGGTCGTATACGAGAGCATCCAGTAAAATTTTCATGTTATCGTAGCTCTCAGTAAGTTGTACGGAATGTGCTACAGGGACTGATGCAACCCTATTCCCAATGTTGAGAAGTACTGCTTTCAAACTTCGTTTAGACGAGTCTATAAATAGCCTCCATTCTGATGCGTTATATGGCAGGCCCAAGGATTCGATTAGCCCCTCAACATTGCAGCAGTACACTAAGGAAGAGGTATTTTCGTGCACTGCAAAAAACTTGCGGAATTCTTCCTCTCGTTTCCTATACCAGGAGAATGTTGTTCCCGGAGCCAGCAAGTTGTCCTCTCGAAGTCGTGAGCCCAAGATCTCGGCAGCTAATTTGGAAAGTCCTAAATCCCTGGTAAGATCATTAAGTTTGGCCTGGTTGAGCGGCCTCGGCTCATTTGAAGCGGTATTTTGAGGTATATACGACTGGGACTGGTCATTGGCATTGGTCATTGATTCATCATCAGAATCATCGAAGTCCAGGGTTTGAAGTGGGTCGGGTATTGGAATTCCAGGACCATAGGGTACAGGTCTCATAGCAGAAGGAATGTCACGGTATACAACAATGTGTTTATTCTTCTTGTTAACTCTTGAAAATAGAAACACAGAAACATGGATATAAAACTTGCATATGAAATAGAAGAGCATTCAGACAGTGGCGGCTCGTGAAGGAAGGCTGCGGTCTGTAAGATATGAAAGAGGTCGATGGAGTCTTTATATTTTCTTTCTTTTTCATTCATATGTCCCTTCGGGGACAATATGAATGAAAAAGAAAGAAAATATACAATCATTGTATATGTAAATGTAACTTGTATAACAATATGTATGTGTAAATGTATTTTCTATAACAATATGTATATGTAAATGTATGATTATCATTATGGTGAATATTATGCTATATATGGTGAATATTACATTATGGTGAATATTATGTCAAGTTTCATAAGAGGATTTCAAAATATTTAAGAAAAATAAATTTATAAGCCCACCTTGGAGGTTTGACATGTAGAAATAGCAATCTGTCACGTGATCCTTTCCTTCTCTCCAAATCATGGGAATTCCAAAAGGCAAAGATTTCGCTCTGCCTTTGCTCCATCTTCTCAAATTTTCAATGCACGTCTTGCAGCACATATGAGGGGCGAAATTTTTGTCCTGGTCCCCTAGCTTAATTCCAAAGTATGCTCTATACATTGTCTTCACAAATTTAGTGATTTGGGACTGGTTATTTGGCATGGTAACCGTCCCACATATGTAGCAGAATCTATTGGGATCATTTTTACACGCTCTATTCATTATGAAATATTTTATCTATATGCCTGAAAAGTAAAAAAAGATATTATACAAGTGAAACAAGTGATGATAGATGTTACTGTTCCAATTCCGCTTTGACAAAATCACGAAAAATTCTATTTTACTTATGAGACCATAGCCGGATAACCTGAGCTGATTTAGAAAAACGGATTGCAGATTCGAAATCAGCAGGAAAAGCTCTATAAGAATCACTTACAAAACCCTTGACAGCAAAATTGATGCATACCAGTGTAATTGGGGGAAATTCAAGCATAAATGTGATGAAATTCATTGTCCTACAGCCATGAGAAATATAAGGTAGATGATGTAAAGCATGTATGCTATATGAAAGATGCTAAGTCTAAAAATAGACCTTGTAAAACTGTGTACTACGATATAGAAATATACGGTTACAGAAACCAAAGAGGTTATTCCACATTTACTTGTAAGCGAGACTATTTGCGATGAGTTCATGGAGTTTCACAAATGTGGTAAACGGGCAAACGTGCGATCCCTTGAAAAGAGGAAATAAACATATACAGATGCAAATAAGAGTTAATGTACAGTTTAAAGACACTTTATTATTCACACCTTGTAAATTAGCTAAGCTACGCAAAGTAATGGGCGTAGACGCCGAAGTTTCAAAAGGGTATTTCCCTTACAGTTTCATCACTAGTGACACTTTAAATTACCTCCCCCCAAACATTATTTTAACTAAGCCAACATGAGTGATAGTGAGCATGAAGATTTTGACCGCTACTACAACAGTTTTAATGAAGCTAATCCTTACAATATAGCTGATGAAATTAAGCGTTATTGCGTGAATGATATGCAATTCGCAACCACAATCTCCTCATTGTGCTTTATAGTGTTCAAGAACCATTTCATGCCTAAAGTCACCTTAGCCGTCATTCACAGAAACAACCCTCGCAGTTATGGACACAAGGCTATTTACTGGATCACACACCAACCGCAGCAAACCGGTGTATGCATAAAACATGCCCACAACACGGGGAAGTACCCATTAACATCAAAGGTCGTGATTTTGGGGTTTATGGTCTAAGCGAAGACCGTGTCACTGGTGAGAAGACTGTGTACTCCTTTAACGGTTGCTGGTGGCACGGATGCCCACGTCCTGAGTGTGGAATCGGAGGAGATATCTACGGTAGATCTCCTGCCGACAGTCTTGTATGGACCCGCACCTGTGATCAGCTTATAGGCTCCCAGTTCACTCACAAGATCTTGTGGGAGCATGAATATGATGCACGGATGAAAACAGATGGACATTACCGTGAAGAGATAAACACGATCAAGCGTTCAATGGTGTTGGATCCTCTCAAATGCGGTGATAGCCTGTTCGAGGGCCGTATTATCCAATAGGCACAATAGTCACTTTGCTTAGGGCCTACGAAAACTAAAAGGACTACCAAAAAATTTTTTACCATCTTTTTTTTATTTGTATGATAAAAACTGTAACAAAGATCTCTTCTCTCGGCCGGCGCGCAGCAAAACACAGCTGTTCATCCTTCCATACAATAAAAAAAGTGGTTGGTAGATAAATGGGTACCCTGTGTGACCTTGTGGTTAAGACGCTGCTGGTGGGGCGTGGTTCGGTTTCCACGTTAAACTGTAGGTCTAAAGTGGAGTGCAAAGCTTGACCTTCGTCAGAATGAACAAATCGGGCGGAAGTTAACTAAAGGTTATATATATATATATACATATATATATAGCAACTACAGGTGGATAGGCACAGTGTATATACAAAGAGGCAGAGTCATGTCAATGTGAATCGGTTTTTTTTTCATAAAATGCAAGAAATTAACACCAGAGATGAACTTTTATATTTTCTTATATATTTTATTTTATCTTGTATAGTATATTTTCTTTTTTATCCAACGGTCATATTAGAAGACTGGGGAGGGATGGATCACTTAAAATAAGGAAAAAAAATTGTATTTGAGTAAATGATTTGAAATTCATGATTATTATTATTATTATTATTATATTATTATTATAATTAAAAAAATTATTCAATATATTTTTTATCACCCATCTTCCCATACAAATCGATACACCCATAAAAATGCATCCACCAAAGGGCCTACGAGGACCTCAATCCGGCCCTGGCTTGTTTGGAGGTCGTACAAATCCCTTCAAGCTATACTTTCCGCGTACGGAGGGCGTGAATCTCCATTACTACGACTTCTGCTCTTTATACCCGTACGTGATGAAGAACAATCTGTACCCCCATAGGTGCACCTGAAAAGCTGTTGGAACCAGCACTGCCCACCATCGATGAGTTCTGAGCAAATTTGAACAACAATTATTTCGGTCTTTCTTTCGTAGACGTGCTGCTTCCTCGCGATTTATGGATGCCGATCTTATCTGCTGTTATAGACCACAAGCTCATGTTTCCCCTGTGCGTGAAGTGCACAGCGAAGAACATTAGGGCTTGTAATCACACAACCAACCATCGTAAGATCAGTGGTGTACATACAAGCCCTGAGCCGTCCATAACCGCTCGCCATGGTTACAGAATATTGAAGATATATGAGGTGTGGAGTTTCCAGAAGCTACCCAACCTTTTCACGCCATATATAA
Source organism: Bathynomus jamesi (assembly GCA_023014485.1). Taxonomy (NCBI): domain Eukaryota; kingdom Metazoa; phylum Arthropoda; class Malacostraca; order Isopoda; family Cirolanidae; genus Bathynomus; species Bathynomus jamesi. The sequence goes on along the minus strand of JAJOZX010000834.1, from coordinate 302,848 downwards.
ACACTTTTCTGAAGGATAAGATTGAAGCATCAGGGTATCCGCGAGGAGTTGATACAGAAGATGAAAAATCGGCTTATATTCAGCGTTAGCCTGAGAGTGAAGGGATACAACTTGACCGTCCCCAAATTGTAAAGAACCCTGGCAAGCGCTTTATGCAAAGTTGTGTGTAAATAGTCTTTGGGGAAAATTTGCAGAGAATACAGGCAAGTGGAACGGTCATTTAGCCCAAAGTTATAACGAGGTGTGGGATTATGCCAATGCTCTCGATAAAGAGGTCATAGAGATCGTGAATGTATTTAATACGTACATAATAAAGTACAACATTACCGAATTAGCCACAGACACATCGCGTGTTACAAACATACCTGCAGCCAGCTTCACAACTGGATACACTCGCATCAAACTTTGGGGTCTATTGCATTCTCTTGGGGGGAGGGTTCTGTACGCCGACACAGATAGTGTGTTATTCATAGCGAGGGAGGGTGAATACATGCGTTTTATTGGTGAATTCCTCGGAGAGTTGATTGATGAGATCAGGATGAGTATGGAGACATCGGATACGCCGACTCTTTTGTTTCAACAGGTCCAAAAACTTATGGGGTACGGGTGAGGGTGGGGAAGATGAAATATATTGTGAAGGCTAAGGGCATCACGCTTAACCAGGCGAACCGTCGAATCGTGCCTGGTACCTATGATATCGTACCCTTTGGATACCAAAAACCTTGATTGTTTTATATATATATATATATATATATATATATATATATATATATTATATATATATATGTCTATTTACTTGTTAACGATATGTTTATTTTCATTATTATATATATATATATATATATATATATATATATATACATATATACACATATATATATATACACACACATATATATATATAGTATATACAGGGTGTCCTATAAGTCCGGCATCATAGGAAAAATATTAAAAAAAGGCAAAACAAAGGCTTTTATTTAAAGAACGTGCTCAATATGTCCACCATTGTTTTCAATACACCAATTCATACGTGATACCCAGTCAGCAAGCACATGGTGAATGATTTCAGGAGTAATGGTGTTGCATGCCCCAATAATGCGCTGCCGCAAATGTTCAACACTTCTAATTTTCTCTGCGTATACCAGCGCTTTCAAGTGGCCCCAGAGATAAAAATCTAGTGGCGTGAGATCCGGGCTTCTAGTTGGCCATTCCACAGGCCCTCGACGTCCTATCCAATGACCAGGGAATTGTTGGTACAGGTATTCCCTTACTTGGGTGCTGTAGTGTGCAGGAGCGCCGTCTTGCTGGAACCATGTTGGGAAATTTCCTTCTTCGTTCAAGACACTGGGAAATGCTTCTTCCATGCCACACCATACCATCACCCGAGATGCACCTTGTTCCTTTGAAGAGGTATACCAGTGAGGGTTGTTTTGAGACCAGTAGTGGGTGTTCTGTCGATTTACCTCACCATTTCCATAAAAAACAGCCTCGTCACTGAACAGAATGGTGGACGGGAAATTGGCATCCCGAGCATATGGCCTTTAGAAAGAGAAAAATATGAATTATGGTTTGTAGAAATAGAAAAATATGAATTTCTCCTATGATGCCGGACTTGTGGGACACCCTGTATATTAGACCGTTTAAAAAAAAATTCTTGGTAATTTGATGCATATGCGATAAAAGGATGAGTTTGTGATAGAAACTCAGCTAGGAAAAATTTCAATAACAATGGTTGATATTTAAGGACTGCGCAAGCCATGTGACATTCTGTCTTACAGAAAAATTTTCCTTTTTCATTATACTTTACTTTGCTTCCAATGCAATGTCAGTGCATTAAATAACCAGGTACATTACAATATAAAACATGTTCCAACGTGTTTCAGTTGGGACTGGCTCTAGGTACACGGTAGTTGTTGCCGTCAGTTCGTCTTCAGGTGTGAGAGGAGGCATATCACGTAGTCAGTCGCAGTGGCACTGAGGTTAGTGTTTACCGAAATCCTTTTATATATAGATTTTACTGTAATTTTTCTATTAGTTTAATTTAATTTTTATTTTTTATTTAGTTTAATTTATTGAACTTATTTTTTATTAAAATTTATTGAACTCAGTTTTTATTAAAATTTATTGAACTTATATACAGTGCGTTCGAAAAGTCTCACCGCAGTGCTATGTTAAACGCATAGGAAATTGAAAAACTACAATGTTTTCATTCAACCATGATTTAGTGAGTTTATTACATAACCTTTTGATTTTACAGCATGTGTTGAAAGTGTTTTTCACCATTTTGCAGGCACAGAGCAACTCGTCTACACTTGTTGTCAAACACTTTTTTTAAAGTGTTGGTTGACTCCGGAGAGACTTCTCGAACGCACTGTATAATTTTAATTATATATTATTTTTAATTTATTTATTTGTTAGTTTAATTGTGGCTACGTCCCAGCTCCGTTGTAACGAATCTAGGAAAAAAAGTCACAGGAAAAAAAGTCAGAAAAAAGTCACAATTTTACCTGGAAAAAAGTCACAATGTTAAATAAAATTCATGAATAGAGGAAAAAATTTCACAAAATAATATTCATATATATATATATTTATATATATATATATATATGCGTTTTCTTATTTTCCAGTTCACGCACATTACGAGGATTATCTCCATGGCTACAAAGTGATCAAAAACAACATTGTGGCTAATTGGGAAGGAGATACAACATATTGAAGGGAATCAGCTGCCATTAACAAGAGAAGTTCTTTGCCGTCTTTTCTTCAGTCTTAAGACTGAAAACTCACTTTATCGGAAAGTGCATCAAGGACTGGTGATGAAGTGTTAGCATTGTGGAACAAAGCAAACATCCCAACAACGTACAAAAACACCGTCTCGACCAACTTTTCGATATATCTCAGGCTAGTTGCCAGCAAATTATCAAAATTTCTAAAGACTGGATATTTCTGTTAGACGAAAGAGACAAACGAAAGATGATTATGTCTGTCGAGGATAAAGTATTTGCAGAAAAAGAATTTAAACGATGTCAGAGGATGATAGAGGAAACGAAACGGAAGAGCGGGTTTAAAAATGAGAAAACTGCAGCAACATTTAAAGTTGCAGCCTTGTCTTCTGATAGTTCAAGCGTAGAGGTTAAAGAAAATACAAATTTTTCAGATTCAGACGATGACCTGCAGGACATGAATGCTTATCATCGCCGTCAACTTGATCATCACTCTGAGACTTCATGCCCCCCCAAAGAAGTTTGCCAAGCTGAATCCAAGACGAGTGGTGGACGACCCCATGTTTGCAGCTGCTCTAGATCGAACTAACGCATCGGCAATAGATGCAATGCATATTGTTGCACCAGCCCTGCAAGCAGCTGGAGTTGAAGTTGGAAACCTGACTCTTTCAACAAGTGCGATCTACAATGCGAGAAAAAAAGCGCGGTCAAACTAAGTTCATCTGTGAAGGATAGTTTTAAGCTGGAAACTCCTCTCATCGTTCATTTTGACGGAAAGATAATTCCAAACAGTAGAGGAAAAAATAGTGATAGACTGGTCATCGTTGTTTCTGGGAAAAATGTTGAAAAACTTCTCGGCATCGCCAAACTTACAGCAGGAACTGGGTTAGTGATGTGCGAAGCTGTAGTGCAGACGGTTTAAGCGTGGAGGGAAGTACGTAAGTGGATTGCCGGACTTTGTTTTGACACTACTGCAAGCAACACTGGCATTCATGGCGGAGCGTGCCATACCATTGAACTTGCTTTAGGAAAACGACTGCTATTCCTAGCATGCCGCCATCATGTTCATGAACTAATAATTGCCTGTATATTTAACACATTTTTTGTTCCAATTGGTCCTCAGATATCCCCTTTTTGGCAGATTTAAACATCAATGGTCCCAACAAAAATGGAATGATTATTCAGCAATTGACGCCACTCCAGAAGAATTAAAGGAAGAGGAAGTTGATTGGATAAACAAACCTCGAGAAGAAGTGATCAACTTCACTAGAGAGAAGCTGACAGAATATCATTAGTGCAATGACTATCTGGAGTTTCTGGAACTTGCACTCATATTTATGGGTGAAGAGCCTCCACGAGGTGTTCATTTTCGAGCACCAGGTGCCTATCATCGAGCCAGGTGGATGGCAAAAGGCATATACTGCTTGAAGATATATCAGTTTCGCAAACAGTTCCACCTGACTGCTCATGGGAAACAAGCTCTCAGACGTATCAACATCTTCGTCGTTTCTGTGTACCTCAAGGCGTGGTACGAAGCCCCATCAGCTGCTGATGCACCGTATAATGATATCATGCTTATGATCAAACTAGAGGACTTCGTTAAAGTTGGCAAAGAAGTTGGTGAGGCTGCATTCAGAAAGCTGAAATCACATCTCTGGTACTTGAGTGAGGACCTGGCTCGGTTAGGTCTTTTTTCAGATAAAGTGTGTCTTGAAGATAAAAAAGCAATGACAAACGGACTTAAAAAGCATCCGAAGAAGAAGGACTTGCGTAGAATTCCTGTTAAAGGAGTAGGTCCTTTAAGGGTCATCACGAGCAGATCAACAAATCTGTTCAACGCGTTAAAATTTGACAATGAATTCCTGCAAACAGATCCTTCACAATGGTATGACCAACCAACATACATACGTAGCCGAGAAGTTGCACCCCATCTTAAAGTTGTAAACGACTGTGTAGAACGAGCAGTTAAACTTGCAACAGATTTCAACGAAACAATTACAGTCAATGAGGAGCAACGTCAATTTCTATTTCAAGTTGTCCAGTTTCATCGGAAAGCGATTGCACAGCCCCAGAAGTCACACGTTTACGATAGTCATCGGGCGGTTGATGTAGTGTATTTAGATTTTTATAAAGCGTTTGACACCGTACCGCACAAAAGGCTCATTGAAAAAAACTAAGGCTCATGGAAACAGGGGTGTAGTAATAAATTGGATAGAAGAGTGGTTGCGAGGTAGGAAACAGAGTGAGTTCGTTGATGGAGCGGAGTCGTGTTGGGCTACTGTAGCGAGTGGCATTCCTCAGGGTTCTGTATTGGGCCCCTTGCTTTTTCTCGCTTTGGAGAGGATGGCATAACATTCGAGTTGTTGCGTGCCGCTATCCCCACCCCGGCTCTGACTATAAATCGGTATATAGTTAGCGTTGACCCTGAAACCCTGTATAGCAATGGTGCTGACCACAGTCTGCGCCGCGTAGTTGAACGCATTGCGGAGTTTGTTTGCCCTTCAAAACAGTCAGGACAAGGTTATCCTTTGGGTTCAGATCAGATGAACTGTAGATGATTTTTGGGTAGTTATACCACTCAGACGCTTGGCTGCTGTAGGCATAGAATATATATTACATCGTATAATGCAAGCCTCTCAAAGTAGTACAATCTTCAACATGGACAACTCCACGGTAGATATTGACAGAGTATTCCGGGTTGCGTATTATAGTGCCACAACTTATACTCTTAACTTCGATTCCCAGGATATTTACAGAAAGTATATAAACGCCAAGCGTGGTTGCGGCTTTATAGCAGTAGTCTTAGCTTATATGTTTGCTGTACTAAATACCTGGGGCAAAAAAATTTGGTTGCCTACGCTTGTGCAGCGTGTCCGTAAACTGGCTTCAGATTGCAACATTGAGTTTGAGTGTAATATGGGTCCTGAAAAGCTGAAAAGGGTAAAACAGGAAATGAATGATCGTATAGTTGTATTTGGAATGGACGTTCATCGTAGGATTGTGTATGTTTCTAAAAGCTGTGTGCGAGATCGTACAAGACCCCTACTTATTTTAGGATTGTCAGGAACAACGTATCTTCTCATCCGTAATATAAGGACTCTAAACGCGAGTTACGATAAAACACGAAAATATGGAAGGCATCATGATTTGTGTTAGGGGTGTCTCGAGTTTGCGGATAATATAGTGAAACATTGTAAGGAATGCCACATGTTATGGGTGCAGTGTAAATGTCACAAATGTGAAAGCCGTGTAGTTGAAGCTGAGAAGAGGGAATGTAATGTGTGGAGACGTACATTTTTCAATAATAAATGCTTTGATCTACATAAGTCAATTGGCACGTGCAGGAAAATGAGAATCTGTGAATGTGGTATTTTTCATATGATGGATAATTGGGGCAATTTCAAAAATAGGATGAAATTCACTGTTCTACATGTCATGAAAAATATAAGGAGAACGGAGTAGAGCATGTATTTTATATGAAAGACGCTAAGCCTAAAAATAGACCCTGTATAACCGTGTACTACGATATAGGAACTTACACAAACCCTGTAACAAAAGAGGTCATTCCACATCTACTTGTAAGCCAGACTCTCTGTGATGAGTGTCATAAATGTGGTAAACGGACAAACGTTTTGAAAAAGATCGCACACGAGAGCCCTGTGAAAATCTTTGTATCCTATATTGTCAAGTTAGCGGACAAGTTCAAAAAAATAACTATATTCTTGCCCATAAAGGGGCAAAATTTGAAACACAGTTCCTTTATAAGGAACTTCTTGACCCTTTGAAAAGGGGAAACAAACTTATACAAATGCAAATAAAGGGTAATGTTCAGTTGAAAGATACTTTATTATTCACACCTTATAAACTAGCCAAGCTACCCAAGGTGATGGGTCTAGCCGCCGGAGTTTCAAAAGGGAATTTCCCTTACACTTTCCTCACTAGTGACACTTTAAATTACGTAGGACTACCTCCCCCAAAATATTACTTTAACTACACCAACATGAGTGATACTAAGCCTGAAGATTTTGACCGCTACTACAACAGTTTTAATGAAGCTAATCCTTACAATATAGCTGATGAATGTGAGCGTTATTTCGTGACTGATGTGCGCGTGCTTAGAGTATGTTTCCAGGCCTTTAGAAGGATGTACATAGACATTTCCAACTGCGATCCGCCGCAAGTCGCAACCACAATCGCCTCATTGTGCTTCACAGTATTCAAGAACAATTTCATGCCTAAAATCACCTTAGCCGTCATTCACATATACTGGCTCATACACCTACAGCAGCAAACCGGTGTATGCATAAAACATGCCAGCAACACGGGGAAAGTACCCATTAACATCAAAGGTCGTGGTTTTGGGGTTCATGGTCTAAGCGAAGACCGGGCTACTGGTGAGAAGACTGTGTACTCCTTTAACGGTTGCTGGTGGCATGGTTTCCCACGTCCTGAGTTTGGAATCGTAAGAGATTGTCCACGGTAGATCTCCTGTCGACAGTTTTGTGTGGACCCGCACCCGCGATCAGCTTATAGGCTCCCAGTTCACTCACAAGATCTTGTGGGAACATGAGTATGATGCACGGATGAAAACAGATGGACAGTACCGTGAAGAAATAAACACGGTCAAACGCTCACTGGTGTTGTATCCTCTCAAATGCGTTGATAGCTTGTTCGGAGGGCATACAAACCCATTCTAGCTATACTTTCCGCTTGCGGAGGGCGTACAGCTCCATTACTATGACTTCTGTTCTTTATACCCCTACATGATGAAGAACAACTCGTACACCGTAGAAGCACCTGAAAAGCTGGTGGGCCCAGCCCTTCCCACCATTGATGAGTTCTCAGCAAATTTGAACAAGAAGTATTTTCTTTCGTTTGTAGACGTGCTCCCCTCTCGCGATTTATGGATGCCGATCTTACCCGTCGTTATAGACCACAAACTCATGTTTCACCTGTGCGTGAATTGCGCAGAGGCGAACAATGGGTCCTATAATCACACACCCAACCAACGGAAGATCAGAGGTGTATATAGAAGCCCTGAGCTGGACCTAGCCCTTCGCCATGGTTACAGAATATTGAAGATATATGAGGTGTGGAGGTTTCAGAAGTTACCCAACCTTTTTACGCCGTATATAAATACTTTTTTGAAGGATAAAATAGAAGTATCAGGTTACCCGCGAAGGGGTGAGTGCGAGGGTGAAAATTCGACGTATATTCAGCGCCACCGTGACCGTGAAGGGATACAACTTGAACGTTCCCAAATTGTTAAGAACCCTGGCAAGCGCTTTGTGCAAAATTGGGTCTAAATAGTCTTTGGGGTAAGTTTGCACAGCATACAGGCAAGGGGAAGGTTCATCTGGCCCAAAATTATAACGAGGTGTGGGATTATGCCAATGCCCGCGATTAAGAGGTCATGGAGATCGTGAATATTGGTAATACGTACATAATAAAGTACATCACCGAATTGGCCACAGACACCTCACGTTTTACAAACATACCTGTAGACCAGCGGTGTCCAACACGTTCGCCACTCGCCACATGTGGCGAATCCGCCATTGATATGTGGCGAATTGGTTCTTTATAAATATTATATTTATTTTGAATTTCACCATAATTAACAGCAATGTTTTCTCTTTTTCTCTCGTTTGTGTTTAAAAAACGGAAAAATGAATCCGACAGAAGTGTTGGTTCAACTGATAATGAAGAAGTTAACACTTCAGCTAATACTGCAACAAAGAGAAAGCGAGATTGGAAGAACATTGCGAGTAAATTTCACTACGAATGGGAGTTGGAATTTACCGTCATAAAAATTAAAGAAAAAAGGGCGTGCATACTGTGCAAAAAAACATTCAACAAAAACAAGGTGAACAATGTAAAAAAAGCATTTTCAAAATACGCACCGAGAGTTTGATAGGAAGTTTCCTTTAAGTAAACAAAATCGAGTGGACGAAATCGCTCATGAAGAAATGCGAGCAATATGTGGGCTAAGAGATCACACTCGTGGTATTGACATTTTTGGAGCTTTCATAGATGTTGCAGAAGAGTTTGAATTGGATTGGAAGTTAGCTTCAGTCACAGTGATTTGATTAATAAATTTTAAATATTTGCAATTTAAATGTTTTATTCTGAACTCGTATTGAATTCCTATTTAGCCTGTTTGTTCTATTGTTCCAATTTATCAATATGAAAATAATATAAAAAATCCTATTGGACACCGCTGTTTTATACCATGAGCGAATATACTTTAGGTAAATTTCGCCACAATATTAGCGAGAATCAAAATCCTGTTGGACACCGCTGCAGTAGACAGCTTCACAACGGCATACACACGCACCAAGCCTTGTGGACTGCTGCACTCTCTTGGGCTGAAGGTCCTGTACGCTGACACAGATAGCGTAAAATTCATAGCAAGGGAGGATGAATACATGCGGCCAGTTGGTGAATTCCTCGGAGAGTTAACTGACGAGATCAAGGATGAGTATGGTGATTGAGAGTACACACGCTGAATCCTTTGTATCAACATGTCCAAAAACTTATGGGATTCGGGTGAGGGTGGGGGAAGAGATGAAATATATCGCGAAGGCGAAGGGCATCACGCTTAACCAGGCGAACCGTCGGGTCGTTAAGTTTGACTTGCTGAAGGAGCTAGTGTGCTTAGAAGATGAGGGTGACCAATCGCCCCAACTGACTCTAGGGACCCACAATTTTCAGGCACAGAACCTGGGGGGCGTGAAGGAAATTAGCGGTACGAAGGTGTGCCGTAACACCTATAGGAAACGTTACCAGATGCCTGGCACCTACAATACCGTACCCTTTGGGAACCAGAGTACTTGAATGTATTGATATATTTATATATACTTATTTACCCGTTAACGATATGTTTATTTTGTTTATTACGTATATTTGAATATGTTTATTAAATAAATCATGTTTCAATTACGGTTTCATTTTCTTCTGTGTGTGTGTGTACAGGAAAAAGTCCTAAGTTCTACCCACTGTAAGATCGATCAAACGGTCACGTGACTCCTGCTCTTACCTGGGCATATCTCTACCCTGCGTGCTCAGTTGACCGCTGCAGGTCCTGGATCTCAGCCGTATATTTGAAGAATTCTCACATCGACGGAAAATAATGATGGCGATCTTTGATACTGCGTGCTCGACGTTTATAAAGTGGTATTCAGTAAAGTCGGAAGATGTGGTGAATACTGAAAGACTCCCTAGCCCTCCCTCCTTTGAGATTTTTAAGGCTACATTGAACCGTGCGAAGCGGGAGGGACAAGAGTTTCAAATACTCTATGGATATTGCCGGATTTCGCGGCACAAACGAAGTAATGGACTACGTTGTAAGGCTAAACTGTATAAAAGCGTACATATACCGTGAAATGAAAGAAACAACAAGTGCAGAAGAGAAGCAACAGGTATGGGATGTGAATCTTGATGAGTGGTGTGACAAGCGGTATTATGTTATGCTGCATCATAACGAGTACTCGTACCGCGCTGCTGAGAATGTAAATCTTGTCATAATGGATAGTCTGAAATACTTTTACCACTACATTCATATATATAACGAGGTTCGTAGTGAGGTTGTGGCTAAAGGCCTGTGTGAGTTTTTAATAGAATTTAGAGACGAGTATCGACTGCCAAGCAAAAAGGATAAATAGGGGCTCATGTTTCTCTCAAATAGTGCGCGGATTGTGAATAAAATGTGTTTTGTTCGTGGAAATGAACGAAAAATGGCTAGTGCGCAATCTGGAGAGTGATAAAACATTAAAGCCGATATTGCCCTATGTATCGGAAAAATTCGGATTGCTCGGTATAATGGCCACAAGTACTCGCATGATTCGTTCATGCTGGAATAAACCCATAGGCGAAATATTATCGCTTGGTATGACTCGTCCGTGTGACTCATTCCTCCGCACCTCTCTCCGAGCCAAACCCCGCACCGGATGCTCATAGTCATCTCAGAGCTCGACCCGACTGGATGTACACTCCTCACAATAGAATAAGATGGAGCGTTCTTTGAGCAGCATTCTCAATCTCGCATACGATGTGTCCGTGACGAAGTCATTGCGTGTGTTCAGACGTAAAACCGGTGCCATTAATTATGTACTTGAAACGACTTGTAGACAAGCAAACTCTGGTAAACGTAATGTTGTTTATTTAAGTGTTGAGGAGATGAATAGAATCTTCCTGATAGTTGAGAAGTAGGGTAAGGATCGTTATAAAATACCTGCAGGTGTAGGTACAAGAAGACAACAGATTAATGATACCCTCTTATATGGCATTGTTTGTACGTTGTGTATAAATAACGATCAGCCATGTATTGATGTACGACTGATGTGGAAGAATGCATATGATAATAACGTTCTTGTCCCCGCGCGAAACCGCTTCATCCTCGAGAGAATGCTTGAAATCGTCGGTTTCCGAAAGCTAAAGCCTATATTAGACGCAAGTGTTACGGATATGCTTTATTTTTATACCGTTCTTGAATACACATACACCGCTCTGCTCGACCAGTTTACCAAATGTGGGAATGAACATGGCGAGAATGGTCTTGAGCTGGCTGCTTATTTAAAAGTTTTATATTTCAAAATATCAAGAACTTTCGTACAAAGGATTTGAGCGGTACAGGGCAGAGCTCGCCTACACTGTTCACACTGAAGAATTGTTTCTTTATATAATGAGCAGCTGTCGTTACGACTTAAATGATTATTTCAACTGCCGCTATGCGTTGTGAAGACATCACGATTGAAAACCTCGGATCAGTAAGAAAAAACCCTCGATTGGAAAGGAGTGCTTTTGATTGTATTCTGTCCGTGATTAATGAGTGATAATTTGCCAACCAATTGTAAAGTGGGGACAAAAATAGTATTGAACGAATTGAAGGCCCTTTACATTGATATAGGCACCCGCACACTTTGAGTGGTGAAATAATGTTAAATCGTATTTATTCCATAGTACAAAGCAACAATGATGTAACTGTAGACTACTGTAGATCACGTGCGAGTTTTAATATTTTAGTTAAGCGCCGTAGAACATAAAGTGTACGTATTTTGATATATATTATTTGAAGTTTATGTATATAAGTATGTATTTGCTCGTACATATAATAAATGGGTATATACTTTTACCCTGAAATATTATTATTTTTTATTTTATATAAGTTTTGCTGTTTATATATATATATATATTATAATAATATATATATATATATATATATAAGTGTGTATTTGCTCGTACATATATTAAATGGGAATAGAGTTTTATCCTCTACTATTATTATTTTTTATTTTATATAAGTTTTGCTGGTTTTTATATATATACATATATGTACACACACACACACACACACATATATATATATATATATATATATATATAGATACACACACGAGGGTAATTCAATAAGTATCCGCACTTTTTATTTTAGTGATAATATAGTATATATAATATATACTCGTAATAACGAGCGAAACTGAGATCTGTAGGCTAGCAACAGTAGAGGCTTATTTAGGCTACTCGTAGCTGTCACATATCGAAAGAGTAGTGAGCATAGCTGCGCCGCTTTGAATTTGTAACCTGGAAGAACAGAGATCCGTGATTCGTTTTTTGTGGGCAGAAGATGTGAAAGGAGCTGAAATTCACACGCGTTTATATGCTCAGTATGGGAATAATGCGTTACCACGGCGAAGTGTGTACGAGTAGATTCAAATGTTCAAGGAAGGTCGGACATGTGTGACAGATACTCAGCGCTCAGGAGGACCGTCAACATCAACCAGTGGTAACAAACAGGAAGACGCCAGAGCCATGATTTTCGATGACAGAAGTTTAACAATAAAAGAAATTGCATCTTCATTAGAAATTAGTCAAGGGTCAGCCTTGTCGATAGTTCATGACATTCTTGGCTTTCACCAGGTTTGTGCAAGATGGGTGAACAAACATTTGACAGAAGAGCACAAGCGTAATCGTATGGACATCTGCTCTCGTCATTTGGCGCGCTATCATAAAGAAGGTGAAAACTTTTTGGAGCGCATTATCACTGGAGATGAAACCTGGATCCATCAATATGAACCAGAAAGCAAACGACAGAGTATGCAATGGAAGCATCCAACATCTCCCGTTGCAAGGAAGTTCAAAGCGCAGCCGTCAGCAGGTAAAGTTATGCTAACACTGTTTTGGGATACACGAGGCCCTATCCTTGAACATTATCTAGAGCGTCGAACTACAGTAACAAGTGCGTCGTATTCTGACATGCTTCGGAATGAGTTAAAGAAAGCAATTCGCACAAAACGGAGAGGGAGATTGTCGGAAGGTATCATTCTGCTACACGATAATGCGTGCACTCATACCCCTGCACAGACCAGAAAATGCCTTCAAGAATTTAATTTGAAGTTCTCGACCATCAAGCCTACATTCCAGACCTGGCACCTTCGGATTTTTACCTGTTTGGACCACTAAAAGACGCTTTGAGAGGTCGGCGTTTCCAAGGCGATGATGACCTGAAGGAGGCGGTGCATGACTGGCTACTCACAGCCAAAACCATTCGTTTGTGATGGCATTAGGAAGCTTGTAGATCGCTGGACTAAGTGTATTGAGAAACGGGGACACTATGTTGAGAATTGATGTGTTTATATTCTATCAGATGTGAAAATAAAATTGTGAAAATAAAAAGTGCGGATACTTATTGAATTACTCTCGTGTGTGTGTATATATATATATATATATATATATATATATATATATATATATATATATATATATATATGTGTGTGTATATACACACACAGTGCGTTCGAAAAGCCTCTCCGCAGTGCTATGTTAAACGCATAGGAAATTGAAACACTACAATGTTTTCATTCAACCATGATTTAGTGATTTTATTACATAACCTTTTGATTTTACTGCTGAGAGACTTTTCGAACGCACTATATATATATATATATATATATATATATATATATATATATATATATAATTGTGTGTTTGCTCATATGTATATTAAATATGTAGACAGATTCCTCCTGTACTAATATTATTATTTAAGAATGCATATATGTATATATATCGTTTAATGTGTGTATTTTTTATGTATATTATGTTTGAATGTATAGTTACTTCCTATATGTTTCATGAATTATCTCCCTTAAATCCTTTAAATAAACAGAATGATGTAATGGTGTTCTACTTAATTCTTTTGGTTGTACATATAAACGATAGTAAGGAATAACTGGGGAGATGGGAATATATATAAACAATGCACCGTCAGTAAATATATATATAAATACCAAATGGCTTGTAAGCCGACTTTGAAGAATATCTCCATTAATTAAATAAATAACGCAATCTGGCAACTGAAAAGTTATTAATATATATACACATATACACCTAAACAAGTCATTTGCGCCTTATAAGCCAGATTAAACCAACTGGCTAAAAGACACTTCTAAGCCAAGTGATGATATCAAGAAATCTTATTGTGCGTCTGGCTGCGCTAGACGATGGATGCTTTCTTCCTCGCTCTCTTCTTCTCTTCCTCTCTTACCTTCCTAAGCTAGGGAGACCCCTTGGGGGGGGGGTGAGGCCGTCCCACCTACTCCCCCAAAGTCTCTTCTCTCTCTCTCTCTCTCTCTCTCTCTCTTTTCTCTCTCTCTCTCTCTCTCTTTCTTTGGTTAGGTGGACTCCCACACCAGCTTGCTCAGGGCATTCCCCCTTTCTTTTTTTATGGCGGCCTGGGGAATGAGGGGTTGGCATTGGTAATGGAGAGGGGGGGGGGTGGCACTGGCACTCAATTGATCAACATTGCAGTTGCATATGCAATCGTCCAATTTGCGCCCATACTACTAAGGACACATCGTTTACGGCATTGAGAATGCTGCTCAAAGGAGGCTCTATCGTATTTTATTGTGAGGAGTGCACGTCTGGACGGTTCAAGCACTGAGATGACTATGAGCAGCCAGTGCGCGGTTTGGCACGGAGACAGGTGTGGGAAACGTGTCACACGGGTGAGTTATAACAAGCGTTGATGTTTCGTGTACGGATTTGTTCAAACATGAAAGAGTCATGTGAATAATTGTGCTCCATTATACTGGGCAACCGTTTAGAGAACTTTTCCATCTGCGACATACGAAGTAATATCGGCTTTAATGTTTTATCACTCTCACTTCCCAGAATGCGCACCAGACATTTTCGTTCAGGGGGATTTTCATGAACTAAACACATTTTATTCACACTCCGGCACACTATTTGAGAGAAACATATGCCCATATTTTTCCCCTTAGCCTAGCAGGCGATACTCGTCTCTAAATTCTATTAAAAACTCACACAGGCCTTTAGCCACAACCTCACTGCAAACCTCGTCATGATATATATTAATGTAGCTGTAAAAATATTTCAGATTGTCCATTATGACAAGATTTACATTCTCTGCCGCAGGGTACTCGTACTCGGTATGATGCAGCATGACATAATACCGCTTGTCACCATTTATCAACAAGACGCACTAACCATACCCGTTGCTTCTCTCCTGCACGTGTTGCTTCTTCCACTTCATGGTATATTTTTCGTCTATGTGAGATTTCTTCAAATACACGTCTGAGATCCATGGGTTGCAGCGGTAATATCGCAGCACGCAGGGGTAGAGATATGCCCAGGTAATAGAATAATTCATGTGACCATTGTTCGAGCATACAGAGGGCGGAGCTTAGGACTTTTTCTGTACATACACACACACACACCACACACACACACACACACACACACACACACACACAAAAAGAAGAAAATGAAACGCTAATTGAAACACGATTTATTTAATAAACATATCATCAAATTATTCAAGTTGTATATATATATATATATATATTATATAGGTATATATATACACATTTTAACTGCAAACAACACAGTATAATTAATGTAAAGAACGACGCTTGTGTAGAAGAGCGTTCCGCACAAGATGAGGAGGGAGAACGAACAAATGAAAAATGAGGTACCACCCGGGAATCGAACCCGGAATCATCCGATTGCCAGTCAGATATACTATCCATTACACCATGGACCGCGATCAATCAGAAGTCATAATTCTCCTACATACGAGCAAAAACCAATGCCCTGAGGGGGCACCTACGCAAGCCGTACATATACACATTTTAACTGCAAACAACAAACAGTATAATTAATGTAAAGAACGACGCTTGTGTAGAAGAGCGCTCCGCACCTCATTTTTCATTTGTTCGTTCTCCCTCCTCACCTTGTGCGGAACGCTCTCCTACACAAGCATCGTTCTTTACATTAATTATATTGTGTGTTGTTTGCAGTTAAAATATATATATATGTACGGCATGCGAAGGTGCCCAGTCAAGGCATTGGTTTCTGCTCGTATGTAGGAGAATTACGACTTCTGATTGATCGAGGTCCAAGGTGTAGTGGATAGCATATCTGACCGGCAATCGGATGATCCCGGGTTCGATTCCAGGGTGGTACCTCATTTTTCATGTGTTCGTTCTCCCTCCCCATCTTGTGCGGAACGCTCTTCTACACAAGCGTCGTTCTTTACATATATATATATATATATATATATGTATATATATATATATATATATAAAACCGTTTCAAAATTTAATGGTGAAAAAATAAAATTTACATTTTTGTTTGCATAGTGTTTTATTTTATGACATATAATACTACAAACGCTCGGTTAAATTTTCATTACATTTAATGAAAATCTAGGGACTGAGCAGAGCAACTGAAATATTGAATAATGATCACTGTACGAAGTGAGATTTCTGGGGCTGTGCAATCGCTTTCCGATGAAACTGGACAACTTGAAATAGAAATTGACGTTGCTCCTCATTGACTGTAATTGTTTCGTTGAAACCTGTTGCAAGTTTAACTGCTCGTTCTACACAGTCGTTTACAACTTTAAGATGGGGTGCAACTTCTCGGCTACGTATGTATGTTGGTTGGTCATACCATTGTGAAGGATCTGTTTGCAGGAATTCATTGTCAAATTTTAACGCGTTGAACAGATTTGTTGATCTGCTCGTGATGACCCTTAAAGGACCTACTCCTTTAACAGGAATTCTACGCAAGTCCTTCTTCTTCGGATGCTTTTTAAGTCCGTTTGTCATTGCTTTTTTATCTTCAAGACACACTTTATCTGAAAAAAGACCTAACCGAGCCAGGTCCTCACTCAAGTACCAGAGATGTGATTTCAGCTTTCTGAATGCAGCCTCACCAACTTCTTTGTCAACTTTAACGAAGTCCTCTAGTTTGATCATAAGCATGATATCATTATACGGTGCATCAGCAGCTGATGGGGCTTCGTACCACGCCTTGAAGTACACAGAAACGACGAAGATGTTGATACGTCTGAGAGCTTGTTTCTCATGAGCAGTCAGGTGGAACTGTTTGCGAAACTGATATATCTTCAAGCAGTATATACCTTTTGCCATCCACCTGGCTCGATGATAGGCACCTGGTGCTCGAAAATGAACACCTCGTGGAGGCTCTTCACCCATAAATATGAGTGCAAGTTCCAGAAACTCCAGATAGTCATTGCACTAATGATATTCTGTCAGCTTCTCTCTAATGAAGTTGATCACTACTTCTCGAGGTTTGTTTATCCAATCAACTTCCTCTTCCTTTAATTCTTCTGGAGTGGCGTCAATTGCTGAATAATCATTCCATTTTTGTTGGGACCATTGATGTTAAATCTGCCAAAAAGGGGGTATCTGAGGACCAATTGGAACAAAAAATGTGTTAAATATACAGGCAATTATTAGTTCATGAACATGATGGCGGCATGCTAGGAATAACAGTCGTTTTCCTAAAGCAAGTTCAATGGTATGGCACGCTCCGCCATGAATGCCAGTGTTGCTTGCAGTAGTGTCAAAACAAAGTCCGGCAATCCACTTACGTACTTCTCTCCACGCTTGAACCGTCTGCACTACAGCTTCGCCCATCACTAACCCAGTTCCTGCTGTAAGTTTGGCGATGCCGAGAAGTTTTTCAACATTTTTCCCAGAAACAACGATGACCAGTCTATCACTATTTTTTCCTCTATTGTTTGGAATTATCTTTCCGTCAAAATGAACGATGAGAGGAGTTTCCAGCTTAAAACTATCCTTCACAGATGAACTTAGTTTGACCGCGCTTTTTTTCTCGCATTGTAGATCGCACTTGTTGAAAGAGTCAGGTTTCCAACTTCAACTCCAGCTGCTTGCAGGGCTGGTGCAACAATATGCATTGCATCTATTGCCGATGCCTTAGTTCGATCTAGAGCAGCTGCAAACATGGGGTCGTCCACCACTCGTCTTGGATTCAGCTTGGCAAACTTCTTCGGGGGGGCATGAAGTCTCAGAGTGATGATCAAGTTGACGGCGATGATAAGCATTCATGTCCTGCAGGTCATCGTCTGAATCTGAAAATTTTTTATTTTCTTTAACCTCTACGCTTGAACTATCAGAAGACAAGGCTGCAACTTTAAATGTTGCTGCAGTTTTCTCATTTTTAAACCCGCTCTTCCGTTTCGTTTCCTCTATCATCCTCTGACATCGTTTAAATTCTTTTTCTGCAAATACTTTATCCTCGACAGACATAATCATCTTTCGTTTGTCTCTTTCGTCTAACAGAAATATCCAGTCTTTAGAAATTTTGATAATTTGCTGGCAACTAGCCTGAGATATATCGAAAAGTTGGTCGAGACGGTGTTGGTTTGTACGTTGTTGGGATGTTTGCTTTGTTCCACAATGCTAACACTTCATCACCAGTCCTTGATGCACTTTCCGATAAAGTGAGTTTTCAGTCTTAAGACTGAAGAAAAGACGGCAAAGAACTTCTCTTGTTAATGGCAGCTGATTCCCTTCAATATGTTGTACCTCCTTCCCAATTAGCCACAATGTTGTTTTTGATCACTTTGTAGCCATAGAGATAATCCTCATAATGTGCGTGAACTGGAAAATAAGAAAACGCCTATATATATATATATATATATATATATATATATATATATATATATATATATATATATATGAATATTATTTTGTGAAATTTTTTCCTCTATTCATGAATTTTATTTAACATTGTGACTTTTTTCCAGGTAAAATTGTGACTTTTTTCTGTGACTTTTTTTCCTGTGACTTTTTTTCCTAGATTCGTTACAACGGAGCTGGGACGTAGCCACAATTAAACTAACAAATAAATAAATTAAAAATAATATATAATTAAAATTATACAGTGCGTTCGAGAAGTCTCTCCGGAGTCAACCAACACTTTAAAAAAAGTGATTGACAACAAGTGTAGACGAGTTGCTCTGTGCCTGCAAAATGGTGAAAAACACTTTCAACACATGCTGTAAAATCAAAAGGTTATGTAATAAACTCACTAAATCATGGTTGAATGAAAACATTGTAGTTTTTCAATTTCCTATGCGTTTAACATAGCACTGCGGTGAGACTTTTCGAACGCACTGTACATAAGTTCAATAAATTTTAATAAAAACTGAGTTCAATAAATTTTAATAAAAAATAAGTTCAATAAATTAAACTAAATAAAAAATAAAAATTAAATTAAACTAATAAAAATTACAGTAAAATCTATATATAAAAGGATTTCGGTAAACACTAACCTCAGTGCCACTGCGACTGACTACGTGATATGCCTCCTCTCACACCTGAAGACGAACTGACGGCAACAACTACCGTGTACCTAGAGCCAGTCCCAACTGAAACACGTTGGAACATGTTTTATATTGTAATGTACCTGGTTATTTAATGCACTGACATTGCACTGGAAGCAAAGTAAAGTATAATGAAAAAGGAAAATTTTTCTGTAAGACAGAATGTCACATGGCTTGCGCAGTCCTTAAATATCAAACATTGTTATTGAAATTTTTCCTAGCTGAGTTTCTATCACAAACTCATCCTTTTATCGCATATGCATCAAATTACCAAGAATTTTTTTTTAAACGGTCTAATATACAGAGTGTCCCACAAGTCCGGCATCATAGGAGAAATTCATATTTTTCTATTTCTACAAACCATAATTCATATTTTTCTCTTTCTAAAGGCCATATGCTCGGGATGCCAATTTCCCGTCCACCATTCTGTTCAGTGACGAGGCTGTTTTTTGTGGAAATGGTGAGGTAAATCGACAGAACACCCGCTACTGGTCTCAAAACAACCCTCACTGGTATACCTCTTCAAAGGAACAAGGTGCATCTCGGGTGATGGTATGGTGTGGCATGGAAGAAGCATTTCCCAGTGTCTTGAACGAAGAAGGAAATTTCCCAACATGGTTCCAGCAAGACGGCGCTCCTGCACACTACAGCACCCAAGTAAGGGAATACCTGTACCAACAATTCCCTGGTCATTGGATAGGACGTCGAGGGCCTGTGGAATGGCCAACTAGAAGCCCGGATCTCACGCCACTAGATTTTTATCTCTGGGGCCACTTGAAAGCGCTGGTATACGCAGAGAAAATTAGAAGTGTTGAACATTTGCGGCAGCGCATTATTGGGGCATGCAACACCATTACTCCTGAAATCATTCACCATGTGCTTGCTGACTGGGTATCACGTATGAATTGGTGTATTGAAAACAATGGTGGACATATTGAGCACGTTCTTTAAATAAAAGCCTTTGTTTTGCCTTTTTTTATTATTTTTCCTATGATGCCGGACTTATAGGACACCCTGTATATACTATATATATATATGTGTGTGTGTATATATATATATATGTGTATATATATATATATATATATATATATATTATATATATATACATGTAATAATGAAAACAAACATATCGTTAACAAGTAAATAGACATATATATATATATATATATATATATATATATATATATATATATATATATAAACAATCAAGGTTTTTGGTATCCAAAGGGTACGATATCATAGGTACCAGGCACGATCCGACGGTTCGCCTGGTTAAGCGTGATGCCCTTAGCCTTCACAATATATTTCATCTTCCCCACCCTCACCCGTACCCCATAAGTTTTTGGACCTGTTGAAACAAAAGAGTCGGCGTATCCGATGTCTCCATACTCATCTTGATCTCATCAATCAACTCTCCGAGGAATTCACCAATAAAACGCATGTATTCACCCTCCCTCGCTATGAATAACACACTATCTGTGTCGGCGTACAGAACCCTCCCCCAAGAGAATGCAATAGACCCCAAAGTTTGATGCGAGTGTATCCAGTTGTGAAGCTGGCTGCAGGTATGTTTGTAACACGCGATGTGTCTGTGGCCAATTCGGTAATGTTGTACTTTATTATGTACGTATTAAATACATTCACGATCTCTATGACCTCTTTATCGAGAGCATTGGCATAATCCCACACCTCGTTATAACTTTGGGCTAAATGACCGTTCCACTTGCCTGTATTCTCTGCAAATTTTCCCCAAAGACTATTTACACACAACTTTGCATAAAGCGCTTGCCAGGGTTCTTTACAATTTGGGGACGGTCAAGTTGTATCCCTTCACTCTCAGGCTAACGCTGAATATAAGCCGATTTTTCATCTTCTGTATCAACTCCTCGCGGATACCCTGATGCTTCAATCTTATCCTTCAGAAAAGTGTTTATATATGGCGTGAAAAGGTTGGGTAGCTTCTGGAAACTCCACACCTCATATATCTTCAATATTCTGTAACCATGGTGAGCGGTTAGGGACGGCTCAGGGCTTGTATGTACACCACTGATCTTACGATGGTTGGTTGTGTGATTACAAGCCCTAATGTTCTTCGCTGTGCACTTCACGCACAGGGGAAACATGAGCTTGTGGTCTATAACAACAGGTAAGATCGGCATCCATAAATCGCGAGGAAGGAGCACGTCTACGAAAGAAAGACCGAAATAATTGTTGTTCAAATTTGCTCAGAACTCATCGATGGTGGGCAGTGCTGGTTCCAACAGCTTTTCAGGTGCACCTATGGGGGTACAGATTGTTCTTCATCACGTACGGGTATAAAGAGCAGAAGTCGTAGTAATGGAGATTCACGCCCTCCGTACGCGGAAAGTATAGCTTGAAGGGATTTGTACGACCTCCAAACAAGCCAGGGCCGGATTGAGGTCCTCGTAGGCCCTTTGGTGGATGCATTTTTATGGGTGTATCGATTTGTATGGGAAGATGGGTGATAAAAAATATATTGAATAATTTTTAATTTTTGTAATTATAATAATAATAATAATAATAATAATAATAATAATGAATTTCAAATCATTTACTCAAATACAATTTTTTTTCCTTATTTTAAGTGATCCATCCCTCCCCAGTCTTCTAATATGACCGTTGGATAAAAAAGAAAATATACTATACAAGATAAAATAAAATATATAAGAAAATATAAAAGTTCATCTCTGGTGTTAATTTCTTGCATTTTATGAAAAAACCCCGATTCACATTGACATGACTCTGCCTCTTTGTATATACACTGTGCCTATCCACCTGTAGTTGCTATATATATATGTATATATATATAAAACCTTTAGTTAACTTCCGCCCGATTTGTTCATTCTGACGAAGGCCAAGCTTTGCACTCCACTTTAGACCTACAGTTTAACGTGGAAACCGAACCACGCCCCACCAGCAGCGTCTTAACCACAAGGTCACACAGGGTACCCATTTATCTACCAACCACTTTTTTTATTGTATGGAAGGATGACCAGCTGTGTTTTGCTGCGCGCCGGCCGAGAGAAGAGATCTTTGTTACAGTTTTTATCATACAAATAAAAAAAAGATGGTAAAAAAATTTTTCGTAGTCCTTTTAGTTTTCGTAGGCCCTAGGCAAAGTGCCTATTGTGCCTATTGGATAATACGGCCCTCGAACAGGCTATCACCGCATTTGAGAGGATCCAACACCATTGAACGCTTGATCGTGTTTATCTCTTCACGGTAATGTCCATCTGTTTTCATCCGTGCATCATATTCATGCTCCCACAAGATCTTGTGAGTGAACTGGGAGCCTATAAGCTGATCACAGGTGCGGGTCCATACAAGACTGTCGGCAGGAGATCTACCGTAGATATCTCCTCCGATTCCACACTCAGGACGTGGGCATCCGTGCCACCAGCAACCGTTAAAGGAGTACACAGTCTTCTCACCAGTGACACGGTCTTCGCTTAGACCATAAACCCCAAAATCACGACCTTTGATGTTAATGGGTACTTCCCCCGTGTTGTGGGCATGTTTTATGCATACACCGGTTTGCTGCGGTTGGTGTGTGATCCAGTAAATAGCCTTGTGTCCATAACTGCGAGGGTTGTTTCTGTGAATGACGGCTAAGGTGACTTTAGGCATGAAATGGTTCTTGAACACTATAAAGCACAATGAGGAGATTGTGGTTGCAAATTGCATATCATTCACGCAATAACGCTTAATTTCATCAGCTATATTGTAAGGATTAGCTTCATTAAAACTGTTGTAGTAGCGGTCAAAATCTTCATGCTCACTATCACTCATGTTGCTTAGTTAAAATAATGTTTGGGGGAGGTAATTTAAAGTGTCACTAGTGATGAAACTGTAAGGGAAATACCCTTTTGAAACTTCGGCGTCTACGCCCATTACTTTGCGTAGCTTAGCTAATTTACAAGGTGTGAATAATAAAGTGTCTTTAAACTGTACATTAACTCTTATTTGCATCTGTATATGTTTATTTCCTCTTTTCAAGGGATCGCACGTTTGCCCGTTTACCACATTTGTGAAACTCCATGAACTCATCGCAAATAGTCTCGCTTACAAGTAAATGTGGAATAACCTCTTTGGTTTCTGTAACCGTATATGTTTCTATATCGTAGTACAGAGTTTTACAAGGTCTATTTTTAGACTTAGCATCTTTCATATAGCATACATGCTTTACATCATCTACCTTATATTTCTCATGGCTGTAGGACAATGAATTTCATCACATTTATGCTTGAATTTCCCCCAATTACACTGGTATGCATCAATTTTGCTGTCAAGGGTTTTGTAAGTGATTCTTATAGAGCTTTTCCTGCTGATTTCGAATCTGCAATCCGTTTTTCTCAATCAGCTCAGGTTATCCGGCTATGGTCTCATAAGTAAAATAGAATTTTTCGTGATTTTGTCAAAGCGGAATTGGAACAGTAACATCTATCATCACTTGTTTCACTTGTATAATATCTTTTTTTACTTTTCAGGCATATAGATAAAATATTTCATAATGAATAGAGCGTGTAAAAATGATCCCAATAGATTCTGCTACATATGTGGGACGGTTACCATGCCAAATAACCAGTCCCAAATCACTAAATTTGTGAAGACAATGTATAGAGCATACTTTGGAATTAAGCTATGGGACCAGGACAAAAATTTCGCCCCTCATATGTGCTGCAAGACGTGCATTGAAAATTTGAGAAGATGGAGCAAAGGCAGAGCGAAATCTTTGCCTTTTGGAATTCCCATGATTTGGAGAGAAGGAAAGGATCACGTGACAGATTGCTATTTCTACATGACAAACCTCCAAGGTGGGCTTATAAATTTATTTTTCTTAAATATTTTGAAATCCTCGCATGAAACTTGACATAATATTCACCATAATGTAATATTCACCATATATAGCATAATATTCACCATAATGATAATCATACATTTACATATACATATTGTTATAGAAAATACATTTACACATACATATTGTTATACAAGTTACATTTACATATACAATGATTGTATATTTTCTTTCTTTTTCATTCATATTGTCCCCGAAGGGACAATATGAATGAAAAAGAAAGAAAATATAAAGACTCCATCGACCTCTTTCATATCTTACAGACCGCAGCCTTCCTTCACGAGCCGCCACTGTCTGAATGCTTCTTCTATTTCATATGCAAGTTTTATATCCATGTTTCTGTGTTTCTATTTTCAAGAGTTAACAAGAAGAATAAACACATTGTTGTATACCGTGACATTCCTTCTGCTATGAGACCTGTACCCTATGGTCCTGGAATTCCAATACCCGACCCACTTCAAACCCTGGACTTCGATGATTCTGATGATGAATCAATGACCAATGCCAATGACCAGTCCCAGTCGTATATACCTCAAAATACCGCTTCAAATGAGCCGAGGCCGCTCAACCAGGCCAAACTTAATGATCTTACCAGGGATTTAGGACTTTCCAAATTAGCTGCCGAGATCTTGGGCTCACGACTTCGAGAGGACAACTTGCTGGCTCCGGGAACAACATTCTCCTGGTATAGGAAACGAGAGGAAGAATTCCGCAAGTTTTTTGCAGTGCACGAAAATACCTCTTCCTTAGTGTACTGCTGCAATGTTGAGGGGCTAATCGAATCCTTGGGCCTGCCATATAACGCATCAGAATGGAGGCTATTTATAGACTCGTCTAAACGAAGTTTGAAAGCAGTACTTCTCAACATTGGGAATAGGGTTGCATCAGTCCCTGTAGCACATTCCGTACAACTTACTGAGAGCTACGATAACATGAAAATTTTACTGGATGCTCTCGTATACGACCAACATAACTGGAGGATCTGTGGAGATTTGAAGGTAATACTAATATCATAAGTAAACTATTGCTATTGACTATGTTGTTTTTCCAAAGGTTATTTGAGAGCGTATAAGAACACTTAACTTCCCCACAGAAGTGATACAGTCCAATGCATAGATTTTTTTATCTGATAGAACAAATTCTCTAAATTCTTTAAATATTTTCATTTTTTTTCAGATTGTGGCATTTGTATTGGGAATGCAAGGGGGATACACTAAATACCCATGTCCTCTGCAAATGGGATAGCCGAGCGGATGAGAAGCACTATGCACAGCGTGAATGGGCATCCAGAGAGAATTTTGAACCTGGGTCGCATAATGTCGTTTCAGTGCCCCTTGTACCACCAACAAAAATTTTCTCCCACCACTTCATATTAAGCTGGGCTTGATGAAAAATTTCATCAAATCAATGAATAAGGAGGGTTCAGCATTCCGATATCTCGAGAGTAAATTTCCTCATATATCTGATGCTAAACTAAATGCTGGGGTTTTTGCTGGTCCTCAAATTCGAACTTTGATCAAGGATACTCAGTTCGAAAACGCAATGACTCCAACTGAGAAGAATGCCTGCCAGGCATTCAAATCAGTTGTCACTGATTTTCTTGGCAAGCGTAGAAGTCCAGAATACGGGTCCGTTGTCGAAAACTTGATGGAAGCTTTCAAAGCTCATGGGTCGCGCATGTCCATAAAAATGCACTTTTTGTGGTCCCACTTGGACTATTTTCCTGAAAATTGCGGGGATTATAGTGAGGAACAGGGTGAACGATTTCACCAAGATATCAAAATAATGGAAGAGAGGTACCAGGGAAACTGGGATATCAATATGCTGGCGGACTATTGCTGTGTTTGAAGCGAGACGTGCCCGAAGAAAAACACAGACGGAAAGCCAAAAAAACTTCATTCCTTCCTCAATAAACTTTTTTACATATTCATTGTATGAATAAAAGTATTTATTCACACAATGTTTTCATTTTTCACGAGTGTTCTTATAATATTACTCGTATCTACAGTTTAAGCTAAAAAAATCAATAAATTTGGGGATAAAATTGGACTTATAATAAATGGCCAATAGAGAAAAAACCTGACCTGATTGAGGAAAACCAATGTCATTTTCGAATTCAGCATGGTCGAATTATATAATATGAGTTGAAAAAACCCTCACAGCAGACAAAAACATTTCATATGAATACCAGTGTTATCTATCATTCGTCAGCCAGATTCCTTACTGAGCGGACGCATTCCTTGGGCTCTCTGATATTGTTTCTACTTTTGAATATTGCCGATTAATTTACTTTTGGAAGGTTCTGAATTTTATATATTTGCGTTTATATTTGTATTGTTATAGTTAAGTAACTGAATATTAGTGGTTTTTAGCGATTTAGAAGTTTTCATTGCGTGCCGGCTTAATTTAACTTAAACTTGTGACGGTTATAAACTTTAACTAATTTAACTTACGCGATGCCGTCGCAAAAAGCGACGTGTGTTAGGTGTGGGGTTAATTGGTGGTGTACGGATTACAACGGCGTTCCTATGGCGATTAGTGAGAGATCGGTTTGTTTCTTTTGTGATTTAAGGGAAGAAACAGTTGATATAAAACGTAGTGTACGCAAGGTGACGGACAGACTTGCAACGCTTGATGAGGGCAGGGATAGGGTTACAGTTGACGAAGGCCAAACCTATACTAACATTGAAGACGTTAGTAATTTGAAGGGTGAGGTGAGGAACCTAGTTTCTAGTATAGATAGTTTATGGGGAAGGTTAGACAGAGTTGAGGAAGGGGTTAAGGTTGGTCCGAGATTAGTAGACGGGGAGGGATTTAGAGAAGTTAAGGGTGGAGCTAGGCCACGTACGTTAGGTGATAGGAATCCCCCCCTATCGAGGTTTCGAACCCTTTCGCCCAGTTTGATAGGGATGTGAACGAGGGGGAAACTCTTTTAATTGGGGACTCTTTAGTGCGCCATATGGATAAAGAGTTCGTTGAACGGAATCCAACCAAGCGGAGGAGGGTCTGTCTACCAGGCCAGGTTGACAGAATTTAGAACGAAGTAGATAGGATTGATATTGCCTCCCGTCACTCGATGTTGGTGACGATGGTAGGGGCAAGACTCGTATAGGCCCGATACGAGAGTGCCTGACCTTTTGGAGAGATATAGGGGTTAATTAGGTCCTAAAGGTAAGGTCAGATAGGTCTTTAGTTCTAGGTATTACCCCTAGGCACGGTGGGTCTTAGGATTACGTCAAAAACAATATTTTTGAATACTAAATTAGAAGAGATTTGTGCTGAGGAAAATGTACCCTTCGTAAAGCTGTGGTCAGAATTAGTGATCCTAGCCTTTTTATAAAAGATGGGTGCATTTCAATGAAATAGGAATGCTAGTCTAGGTACGTTCGAAAGCTGTATAGGTCGAAGCCTTCTTTAAACGTTGTGGGTCCGGGAAACGCGGGCCCGACGTGAAAAATAGTTTAAAACGCCGATCCTTGGTAAAAAATAATTTAAACGTCTTTTATTGTAACGCGTAGTATTAGAAATAAATTGAACGAATTTAAGGCGATAATTTATTCCGGAACTACGATATAGTTGCTATAACCGAAAGTGGTTAAATACCGTGACTCGGGACTTGTTGGGGGGAACTTGATATAGCGGGTTTTAAACTTTTACTAATGATAGGTTACATAGGATTGGTGGCGGCGTTTTGCTGTACATTCGTAATTCCCTTAGGGCTATCGAGGTTAAGATAGATTTTCCGGCAGCATTAATGCGATATGCGTTGAAGTTAGGGCGCGTAGTATTAGTTTTAATTTTGTTGTTATTTATAGACCTCCCGTTCAACCCCTCGATACCGATACTAGATTTTACTCACTTCTTGGTAACTTTATTATAATCGGAATAGTATAATTGTCGGAGACTTTAACTGCCCTAATGTTAATTACGAGACTTTTACTGGTAATGAGGAGGGTTTGAGATGATTGAGTTCATGAAGATAATTTTTTACGACAGATGGTTACCGAACCAACGCGCGGTGACAATATTTAGACGTGGTGATGACGAACGACGATAATATAGTCGAAGGTTTAGAAGTAGGTGAGAGTTTGGGATGTAGCGATCATCAAATTAGGTTTAAGCTATTGATAGAAAACAGTAAGGATAGTAACGTAATAGAAGTCCCAGATTTTCGTAGGGCTAATTTGATAGTTTTGCGGACAGAAGGATGAGAGTAGTGGACTGGGATAATTTATTTATGGGTAATGACACAAATTTGCATTGGGAGGCTTTTAAAGAAAGTTTTATGAATTCGAAAGGGAGTTTATTCCTCGTAGGCCAAGCGCGCTAGAAATCATGTAGGCCCAAGTGGTGGACTAGGGAAATGGCGAGTTCATAAACGAGCGTAACAGAGCGTATAGACTTAATAAGCGAATGCACAGTAGCTAACTTTAATAGATATATCGAGCTTAGACGTCAGGTTAAAAGATCTGTTAGGAATGCTAAGCGTAATTTAGAGATACTTATACTGCAGATAGTAAAATAATCCAAAACGTTTTTTGATACGTCAATAATCGTAAGCCGATAAAAGATAATACAGGCCCTCTAGTGGACGCTAACGGCGCTTTGGCTTCCGACGCTCAGGCGATGGCGGTATTTTCAATAACTTTTTTGCGACAGTTTTTACCGTAGAAGACGTAAATAATGTCCCCGACGTGGACGATATCGTTCCATTTAGTAGCGAGACTATTTTGAATGAAATAACTGTTTACGAGGGTGAATTGCGCATTATTCGATGGCTAAAAGTGAGCAAGGCTCCAGGCCTGACGCGCTTTATCCCAGACATTTGAAAGATTTGAAAGACGTTATCGTAGGCCCCTTAACGAAGATTTTTAATCAGTCACTCGAAGCGGGGATTATTCCTGAAGACTTCAAATTAGCTAACGTTACGCCCATTTTTAAAAAAGGCGACCGCACACTAGCTAGCAATTATAGGCCTATTAGCTTAACGTCATTGTCGGTAAACTTTTGGAATCCATAGTTAGGATCGTATCATCGATCACTTAGAAAGTAGAGATTTGATTAATAGTAGTCAGCATAGGTTTCGACGCCATAGATCTTGTTTAACTAATTTGTTAGAATTTTATAACGAAATAGTGCGCGAATACGATAGGCATAGAGCGGCTGACGTTATTTATTTAGATTTTAAAAAGCGTTTCGATACAGTTCCGCATAGAAGATTAATTGTGAAGGTTAAAGCGCACGGTATACGCGGTCAGGTAGCTAACTGGTTAGAGGAATGGCTTCGTGCTAGAAACAGAGGGTCGTTGTTAATGGTAGTGAATCGGGGTGGTTGGATGCAGGTAGCGTGTCCCTCAGGGTTCATATTAGGCCCATTGCTATTCGTAATCTACATTAATGATACAGATGTAGGCTTGACCAGTAACGTGTCAAAATTCGCGGACGATACTAAAATAGGCGGTAAAGTTGTTAACGTGGACGATAGAAATAGGCTAAGACGATGTAAATAGGATTATGGAGTGGAGGATAATGGCAGATGCAATTTAACGTAGACAAATGTAAAGTTTTGCATATAGGTTCTGTAATATAATTACACGTACACGATGGATGATAGGAGTTAGCGAGCGTTGACGAGGAAGTAGATTTAGGCGTACGCGTATCTAAGGATTTAAAAGTTAGGAACCAGTCTGGAGTCTTGCGCAAAGCAAATAGGATGTTAGGCTTCATAGCGCTAATTTCGAATTTAAATCGAAGAATATTATATTGCCCCTTTACAAGTCCCTAGTCAGGCCTCATTTAGAATATGCTATGCCGTTCAGTTTTGGTGCCCGTATTTGCGTGAGATATTGATAGGTTGGAAAGGGTTCAGCGTCGCACCACGAAACTAATTCCGTCATTGCGCAACAAGTCTTACGAAGTAGGATTAAAGAGTTAGACTTGCATTCACTCGAAACTAGGAGATTAAGGGGGAGCTTATTGAAGTTTTCAAAATCGTAATAAAATCGATAACGTAAATTTTGACAAACTGTTCACTTTCGATAATAGCAATACTCGTAATAACGGATTTAAGTTGCGTGGAAGACGTTTCATTACTAACATCGCTAAAAACTTGTTTACGTTTAAAGTAATTGATAAATGGAATAATCTTCCCACGTCCGTCGTGAACTCTACAGCGTAATATGTTTAAGAACCGTTTAGATGGCATTTTAAAAATATTAACGTTGTTTAAAATAATAAACAATTAGCAACAGGAGCTCTGGGGGTGATGGTCTAGGATGAGTCTGTTGACGATTAATGCCAGCTTGTGACATGCCAGCGTGTGATATGCCAGCAATACAATTATTAAAAAAAAAAATTAGACTAACACGAACGTAGATGTAGCTTAGCGTAAACTAACCCACTTTTTATTTTTCTCTTTCTACTTTTATTCCTTTTCTTTTCCTCTTTTTACTTGCATGTTTGTAGTTGCATGATGTGACAGTGTTTGAGTTAAGACTGGTTTGCATGGTTTGTAAGCGTTCTTATTTTATTACTTTTCATCTTTCACCCCTTTCCTATTCTTTTTGACTATTTTTCCGACTGTCGGCAGTGGCCGGCGGATGATGAATGATGATGGTGAGTCTTTCTTCTCTTTTTCTGAATGAATGTTAACCCACAATGATAGGTTTTGTTACTTACTTAACCCCTTATTCTCCTCTTTTAACCTACTCTTTCCTTTCTCTCGGGCTGTCCTTAGAGTGGATCTTAGGGTCTTTGTTAGCCTTAGCTTCTTTAGATCTGTAGATCATATGAAACATACCACATTCAAAGATTCTCAGTTCCCTGTATGTGCCAATTGACTTACGGAGCTGAAAGCAATTATTATTGAAAAATGTACGTCTACACACATTATAGTCCCACTTCTCAGCTTCAACTACACGTCTTTCACATTTGGAGCTGTTACAGTGCTTACATACCATGTGGCAATCCTTGCAATGTTTCATTCTATCACCCGCAAACCCGAGACATCCCTTACACAAATCATGCCTTCCATATTTTCAACTTTTATCAGAACGCGCGTAAAAGTCCGTTATATTAGGGATGGGGAAATACGTTGCCCCTGACAGCACCAAAATAAGTAAGGGTTTTGTACGATCTCTTACACTGCTTTTAAAAATATACACAGTCCTACGACAATCATCCTTTTCAAATAAAACTATATGAGCATTTATTTCCTGCACTACCCTTCTCAGCTCTTCAGGACCCATATTACAGTCAAACTAAAGCTTGCAATCTGAAGATAGTTTATGGGCACGCTTCACAACTGTAGGCAACCAAATTTTTTGGGGCCGTGTATTCATCACAGTAAACATACGGGCCAAGACTAATGCTATAATGCCGCAACCACGCTCGGTGTTTATATGCCGTCTGTAAATAGCCTGAGAATTAAAGTTCAGAGTATAAGGTGTGACACTCTGACTCGCAACACAGACTACACAGTCAATATTTACCGTGAAGTTGTCCATTTTGAAGGCTGTACTACTTTGAGAGGCCTGCATCATATGACCTAATATATTTTCTATATCTACAAAGTCCAAGCATCTGAATGGTATTACTACCCAAAAATCATCTACATCCCCGTCATCTCACCTGAACCCGAAGGACAGCCTCGTCCTGACTTCATGTTCGTCGCGGTTCTGAAGGGCAAACTCCACAATACGTTCAACTACGCGTCGCAGTCCGTGTTCAAGACCACTGCTATACAGGGATCCACGGTCAACTCTGACTACGTACCGATTTCTAGTCAGGGCCGGGGTCGTGGCGGTGCGCACCAGTTCGAATCTTATACCATCCTCCACAGAGCGAGAAGCTGCTGCTGTTGTGGAGGATGTTCCCGGAATTGAACAGGAATAATGGGGGTACATTTTTATTTGAGGAAGGACCTATTGTGGGGGTTGTATCGAAAGGCGTAGAGGGTTGGAGCTCTATTACTGGGAGTCTAACAACCGCTGCACTCCTGGCACGCTTTATACCTCACGTGGAAGGCTCTTCATCATACCTCCGCTTTGAACTGTCGCATGGTGGTGCTACAGTTGTCGCTGGTGTGGGTACGTCAGCGGGGCTGGCGTCTGTGACCACAACTACAGTGTCACCAGGCTCGTTTGTAATATCGATGATGGGGACATGACGCTGCACCTCGGCGTTATTCACGATTCTGTGGAAGAAGAGGAAAAACAAGACTAGAATATACGGAACATCACTTAATTTTTATTATATTTTGTAAATGATCCACTTAGGAGTGTGACGTGTTAGAGATGGATTCTGTAGAAAAATTCAGGTTCACGAGCCCGTCCGCGTGTATTATATGTGGCCTACGGAATGTGGTAAAACTGTGTTTATGCTTAAAATCATTAAAGATAAGATAGAGACGTTCTCAAAATTTGTGCATAAAGTTATATGGCGATATACGACGTACCAGTCAGTATTCAACGAGTACCAAGATGATATTCTGTTCCACAACGGTGTATATGACGTTAATTGGTTAAAAGGAAATGAACATACAGTCATTGTAATTGACGATCTCATGTTGGAAATGGATAAAACGTTTGCCGAGACATTTACAATGTTCTCCCACCATCTTAAAATAAGTGTGTTCTTCAACACTCAGAATACAGATACATGCGCAATGTGTCGTTAAATACGTAGATTTGTGCACAATTTGGGGTATTGGCCAATCAAATGTTCTCGAATCAGCGTAAGGAGATTTTGAAAGTATATAAAGAAGCTACAAGTCAACGTTACGGATATTTGCTTTGTGACCTTCACCCGCGAAACACGTTTAGGGTGCTTCTAAGAACGAATATATTCCAACATGAGCCTGAAACGGTGTATATTCCAGAATGAAAAAGAGGCTAAAGAAATACCATGAATTATTAAAAATCTACCATCGATTCCCCGGGCACTGCAAAAGATGTTTGTTAAAAATATCGACTCTGACTTTTTAAAATGCGTCTGTGAAATCTGTCTTAAAGTTATAAAATGTAATGTACCAATGAAACCCCTGAAAAGGCCCGCCTACGCCGATACAAGAACACAATACGTACACTCGCTCGTAAAAGTCAAACTGTAAGGAAGAAAAAACGAATTATTGTATAAAGAGAGAAGTCATTCCTACCCATCTTATTTTCAGTTTTGGAGCCTTTTATTAACTAGATTAATATAATGAAGAAAGTGGTAGTGATTCCATAAGAGGTGTATGCTTCACTGCAAAGTTCAAAGAATTCAGACACGGTTCTAGAACCCCGTAAAAGCAGGTTTAAAAGAATGGAAAGCGAATTGGTAGCCCTATTAAACAGTGAAAAGTCATATGATGAGAAAAAAATCTTATACCAAGAAGCTCTGCATAAATTTCTTCACGAGTACGAAAATTATAAGAATCCGACAGAGTTCCCCGTGGTTATTAGGCACAGCGCGGACAACGATGAGCATGGCGACAAAGGACCTGGGTCCGACGTTAGAGGTGACCAACCAAAGAACAACGGGTCAGCCCCACAACATATCGAGCATGTATTAAAAAGCACCCTCCCACATACATTGAAGAATAAAGGTTTAAGTCTTTATAATCTATTGAGTGAGGACCCCATCGTGCAGTGGAGCGATACAGGTGAGATCACTGTGGAAAGTACAAAGGTATAGCTCTCGAATATTGTCGACATCGTGGGAGTGGGAGAGACCCTCACCATCAGGATGGAAACATACATATTAAAGCAAAACTACAACATTGATAGGAAAATCTGAAGATAGTAAATCTGAAGAGGTTAAATGACTTGAAGCAAGCCTCGCATTTGCCACAAATGAGCACGCCATCACCCCCAACGGTAGCATCTCTGAAGAGGAGAAAGAAGAGACCAAACAACGACGGTCAACCTTCTCCACGTGCCTCTAAATTACGTAAATGGCTAACATATTAAGAAAACGCTATTATGACATTTCTAACCCAGCCACCTACTGAGGCGTTGATAGTCTGTACAGAGGTGTTTATAATGATGGAGTAGGGAAAAATTATGTTGAGAGGTTTTTGCGGGAGCAGGATGCTTATACACTTCATAAGCCGGTGAGAATTTAAAACAGCCAAGACAACCGCGGCCTCGATTGACTCTATTTGGCACGCGGATTTAACAGACAGGCAAAGATATTCAGAGTATAATGATGGCTACCACTACATCCTATTCATATTAGATGTGTTTTCTAGATATTTGTGGGTAATTCCTCTGAAAAATAAATCGCTTGAAACAGATGCTAAAGCCACCAAAACGCTGATGTTGAAAGAAAACAGGACTCCATACTATTTTTGTACGGATATAGGAAGGAATTTATAGGCCGAGCATTTCAGAACTTGCTGACAGAGTTTAATATCAGCTACTACACTAGTAATTCTATACACAAGGCCTCTTTAGCTGAAAGAGTTCAACGTACCATAAAGAAAAGCATGCACCGCTATTTTACACATAAAAACATATAAAATATATAGACATTCTGGAATCACTGGCCTTATCCTACCACCGTTCACACCATCGCACGATTGGGACAACACCTAACTAAATTTTAGAAAGAGGTACGCACACAGAGCACGAGGTGAGAAAAGATATTCGTAGAACCATGCCACATTCTACACGTTTCAAAATCAATAATTATGTGGGACTGTTGCGTTCGGGTAATAAATTCGCGAGGGGATTTGAGCAACTTTGCACACGTGAGATTTTTAAAGTTAGGGTTATAAGACCTAAAGGCGAGATAATGTATTACGTTGAAGATTTGAATGGGGAAGAAGTCGCAGAAGGCTTTTACCGCGAGGAGTTGCAGAAAGTGACATTTAATTTAGGAAAAAACGTATTTAAAATTGAAAAAAATTTAGGCAGCAAAGGTTGAGGAAAGAGAAAAATGTACCTGGTGAGATGACTAGGATACCGAGAAAGCTTCAACACCTATATAAAAGCTGATGCAATAATGAAATTTAAATAGGATGCAACATGAAGCATAACCATTTCTACGTCACACTACCGTCCTCTTTTTCTGTCAGTACATCCTAACAACACCCTGGCCAACTTTGTAACAGAACTCCATGGGCCCGTTGAATTGGGTCGTGATCCGTATGAGGTGAGGATATGCGAAATTCATCAGACACCGTCTTTTTATGTATTCATTATAAAGAAACCGTTTTCACAGTTCTTAGAGAGCTTCATGAGTGTGAAAAAGCTGGAGTAGCTCGGGGTGAAACCAGGAGCACAGTACCACTCGGAGTGGGGATGCACGGTATTACACTACAGTAGTAACAC
Source organism: Bathynomus jamesi (assembly GCA_023014485.1). NCBI lineage: Eukaryota > Metazoa > Arthropoda > Malacostraca > Isopoda > Cirolanidae > Bathynomus > Bathynomus jamesi. Next base: position 267,253 of record JAJOZX010000834.1, on the reverse strand, counting down.
TAGGCCCGGGCCGTTATGGTGCGGCTGAGGATATTGTTAGAGACTTAAACGTTAGTTTAAAAAGCTCAAAGCCTACGGCTGATTTAGTATACGAAATCGTAAACAAAGAAACCCCTGCACACACTCTGACCCTAAAATCACAAGCTATCAGAAATATCAAAGACAAAGGGTTGTTCATAATTATAACCGAGGACGATATGGTGCAGCCCTCCAAAGAGATACCTTTCACGAAGTACAACAGGATTTGTTCAGCCTAATGTATCAGCTGAAATTAGAGAAATTAGGCGATGGCTATCCACTCCCAGACATCTGCTATGTTTACAGTAATATCGTGGAGCATCACATTGTTGGGGATACTCAAACGGGCCTGCTTCGTATCGCACATATTCCCGATCATAGAGGACAGAGCTTGAGCATTACATATATACAGATCTACAGAAGCTAAGGCTAACAAAGACCCTAAGATCCACTCTAAGGTTAGCCCGAGAGAAAGGAAAGAGTAGGGGGTTAAGAGAAGAAAATTAGGGGCTAATTAAGTAGCAACACCTATCACTCATGGGTTAACATTCATTCAGAAAAAGAGAAAGAAAGGCTCACCATCATCATCAGTCGGCCACTGCCGACAAGTCAGAAAAATAGTCGGAGAGAATAGGAAAGGGATGAAAGATGAAAAGAAATAAAATAAGAACGCTTACCAACCATGCAAACGCAGTCTTAACTCACTATCATACCATGCAAACTACAGACATGCAAGTAACGAGAGGATAAGAAGGGAAAAAAAAAAGTAGGTAAAGTAAAACAAACAGTGGGTTAGTTTACACTACGAGCTACATCTACGATCGTGTTAGTCTAATTTTTTTTTTTTTTGCTGGCATCACACACTGGCACGTCACAAGCTGGCATTATTGTCAACAGATTCATCCTCGATCACCACCCCTAGAGCTCCTGTTACTAATTGTCTTATTATATTAAACAACGTTAATAATTTTAACGAGGGAGAGGGAAAAGGGTGAGGCTGAGAGGGAAAAGGGTGAGGCTGAGAGGGAAAAGGGTGAGGCTGAGTAGGAAAGGGGGAGGCTGAGAGGGAAAAGGGGGAGGCTGAGAGGGAAAAGGGGGAGGCTGAGAGGGAGAAGGGGGATTGTTTTATTATTATATTAAACAACGTTAATATTTTTAAAATGCCAATCTAAACGGTTCTTAAACATATTAACGCTGGTAGCGTTCACGACTGACGCGGGAAGATTATTTATTCCATTTATCAGTTACTTTAAACGTAAAGAAGTTTTTAGCGATATTAGTGATGAAACCTCTGCCACGCAACTTAAATCCGTTATTACGAGTATTATTATTATCGAAAGTGAACAATTTGTCAAAATTTACGTTATCGATGTTATTAACGATTTTGAAAACTTCAATAAGCTCCGCCCTTAATCTCCTAGTTTCGAGTGAATACAGGTCTAACTCTTTAATCCTATCTTCATAAGGCTTGTTGCCGAATGACGGAATTAGTTTCGTGGCACGACGCTGAACCCTTTCTAACCTATCAATATCCTCACGCAAGTACGGGCACCAAAACTGAACGGCAAATTCTGAATGAGGCCTGACTAGGGACTTGTAAAGGGGCAATATAATATTCGTCGATTTAAATTCGAAATTACGCGCTACGAAGCCTAACATCCAATTAGCTTTTGCGCAAGACTCCAGGCACTGGTTCCTAACTTTTAAATCCTTAGATAAGCGTACGCCTAAATCTACTTCCTCGTCAACGCTCGCTAACTCCCTAATTTTGTTGTTGTTTATAGACCTCCCGTTCAACCCCTCGATACAGATGCTAGATTTTACTCACTTCTTGGTAATTTTATTGACAATCGGAATAGTATAATTGTCGGAGACTTTAACTGCCCTAATGTTAATTACGAGAATTTTACTGGTAATGAGGAGGGTTTGAGATTGGTTGAGTTTATGGACGATAACTTTTTACGACAGATAGTTACCGAACCAACGCGCGGTGATAATATTTTAGATTTGGTGATAACGAACGTCGAGAATATAGTCGAAGGTTTAGAAGTAGGCGAGAGTTTAGGATGTAGTGATCATCAAATTCTTAGGTTTAAGTTATTGATAGAAAACACTCGGGATAGTAACGTAATAGAAGTCCCTGATTTTCGTATGGCTAATTTTGATAGTTTTGCGGATAGGATGAGAGTAGTGGACTGGGATAACTTATTTATGGGTAATGAAACAAATTTGCGTTGGGTGGCGTTTAAAGAAAGTTTTAGGAATATTGAAAGGGAGTTTATTCCTCGTAGGCCCAAGCGCGTTAGAAATCGTGGTAGGCCGAAGTGGTGGACTAGGGAAATAGGCGAGTTCATAAACGAGCGTAATAGAGCGTATAGACTTAATAAGCGCAATGGCACGGCAGCTAAGTTTAATAGATATATCGAGCTTAGACGTCAGGTTAAAAGATCAGTTAGGAATGCTAAGCGTAATTTAGAGATACTTATAGCTGCGGATAGTAAACATAATCCAAAAAAGTTTTTTGAATACGTAAATAATCGTAAGCCGGTAAAATATAACATAGGCCCTCTAGTGGATGTTAATGGCGCTTTGGCTTCTGACCCTCAGGCGATGGCGGGTATTTTCAATAACTTTTTTGCGACAGTTTTTACCATAGAAGACGTAAATAATGTCCCCGACGTGGACGATATCGTTGCATTTAGTAGCGAGACTATTTTGGATGAAATAACTGTTTACGAGGTTGAGATTGTGCATTATATCGATAGGCTAAAAGTTAGCAAGGCTCCAGGCCCTGACGATTTTTATCCCAGACATTTGAAAGATTTGAAAGACGTTATCGTAGGCCCCTTAACGAAGATTTTTAATCAGTCACTCGAAACCGCGATTATTCCTGAAGACTTCAAATTAGCTAACGTCACGCCTGTTTTTAAAAAAGGCGACCGCGCAGTAGCTAGCAATTATAGGCCCATTAGCTTAACGTCAATTCTCGGTAAACTTTTGGAATCCGTAGTTAGGGATCGTATCATCGATCACTATTTAGAAAGTAGAGATTTGATTAATAGTAGTCAGCATGGGTTTCGACGCCATAGGTCTTGTTTAACTAATTTGTTAGAATTTTATAACGAAATAGTGCTCAAATACGATAGGCATAGAGCAGCTGACGTTATTTATTTAGATTTTAGAAAGGCGTTCGATACAGTTCCGCATAAGAGACTAATTGCGAAGGTCAAAGCGCACGGTATACGCGGTCAGGTAGCTAACTGGTTAGAAGAATGGCTTCGTGCTAGGAGACAGAGGGTCGTAGTTAACGGTAGTGAATCGGGGTGGTTAGATGTAGGTAGCGGTGTCGCACAGGGTTCAGTGTTAGGCCCATTGCTGGTGCTGGTTAAGTGTGCGGTCTACCAACGATTCGGCGGTCTACCTTTTATTTATAGCTTCTTATCTTGTTTACTAATTGTTTGTTTACATCCCATTGTCAATCGCCCTTGACGATTGGTTAGGTTTAGTCATGATATTTCCGTTAGTTTTAACGAAAATATCATGATTAAACCTAACCAATCGTAGGTAGACCGCACACTTAACCAGCACCCCATTGCTATTCGTAATTTACATTAACGACATAGATGTAGGATTGACTAGTAACGTCAAAATTCGCGGACGATACTAAAATAGGCGGTAAGGTTGTTAACGAGGACGATAGAAATAGGATCCAAGACGATGTAAATAGGATTTTGGAGTGGACAGATAAGTGGCAGATGCAATTTAACGTAGACAAATGTAAAGTTTTGCATATAGGTTCTCGCAACAATAATTACACGTACGCGATGGATGATAGGGAGTTAGCGAGCGTTGACGAGGAAGTAGATTTAGGCGTACGCGTATCTTAGGATTTAAAGGTTAGGAACCAGTGCCTGGAGTCTTGCGCTAAAGCTAATAGGATGTTAGACTTCATAGCGCGTAATTTTGAATTTAAATCGAAGGATATTATATTGCCCCTTTACAAGTCCCTAGTCAGGCCTCATTTAGAATATGCAGTTCAGTTTTGGTGTCCGTACTTGCGTGAGGATATTGATAGGTTAGAAAGGGTTCAGCGTCGTGCCACGAAACTTATTCCGTCATTGCGCAATAAGCCTTATGAAGATAGGATTAAAGAGTTAGACCTGTATTCACTCGAAACAAGAAGATTAAGGGGGGAGCTTATTGAAGTTTTCAAAATCTTTAATAACATTGATAACGTTAATTTTGACAAATTGTTCACTTTCGATAATAGTAATACTCGCAATAACGGATTTGAGTTGCGTGGCAGACGTTTCATTACTAATATCGCTAAAAACTTCTTTACGTTTAAAGTAATTGATAAATGGAATAATCTTCCCGCGTCAGTCGTTCATTCTACCAGCGTTAATATGTTTAAGAACCGTCTTGACAGACATTTTAAAAGTATTAACGTTGTTTAAAATTAAAAAAGAAAGTTAACAATAGGAGCTCTGGTGGTGGTGCTCGAGGATGAGTCTGTTGACGATGAATGCCAGCTTGTGACATGCCAGCGTGTGATGCCAGCAATAAAAAAAAAAATTAGACTAACACGAACGTAGATGTAGCTCGTAGCATAAACTAACCCTCTTTTTGTTTAACTTTACCTACTTTTTTTTTCTTATCTCCTTACTTTGCATGTCTGTAACTCTCTTTCCTTGCATGTTTGTAGTTTTCATGGTATGACAGTGAGTTGAGACTGTGTTTGCATGGTTTGTAAGCGTTCTTGTTTTACTTCCTTTCATCTTTCACCCCTCTCCTATTTTCTCCGACTATTTTTCTGACATGTCGGCAGTGGCCAGCGGATGATGATGGTGAGACTTTTTCCTCTTTTTCTGAATGAATGTTAACCCACGAGTGATAGGTGTTGCTCCTTACTTAACCCCTTATTCTCTTCTCTTCTCTTAACCCCCTACTCTTTCCTTTCTCTCGGGTTAACCTTAGAGTGGATCTTAGGGTCTTTGTTAGCCTTAGCTTCTGTAGATCTGTAGATCCATCGTGTACGCGTAATTATTGTTACGGGAACCTATATGCAAAACTTTACATTCGTCTACGTTAAATTGCATCTGCCACTTATCCGTCCACTCCATAATCCTATTTACATCGTCTTGGAGCCTATTTCTATCGTCCTCGTTAACAACTTTACCCCCTATTTTAGTATCGTCCGCGAATTTTGACACGTTACTAGTCAATCTTACATCTATGTCGTTAATGTAAATTACGAATAGCAATGGGCCTAACACTGACCCTGTGGGACACCGCTACCTACATCTAACCACCCCGATTCACTACCATTAACTACGCCCCTCTGCCTCCTTGCACGAAGCCATTCTTCTAACCAGTTAGCTACCTGACCGCGTATACCGTGCGTTTTGGCATTCGCAATTAATTTCCTATGCGGAACTGTATCGAACGCCTTTTTAAAATCTAAATAAATAACGTCAGCCGCTCTATGTCTATCGTATTCACGCCCTATTTCGCTATAAAATTCTAACAAATTAGTTAAACAAGACCTATGGCGTCGAAACCCATGCTGACTACTATTAATCAAATCTCTACTTTCTAAGTTATCGATGATACGATCACTAAATACGGATTCCAAAAGTTTACCGACAATTGACGTTAAGCTAATGGGCCTATAATTGCTAGCTACTGCGCGGTCGCCTTATGTGAATGTCGCAACTAATCTATTAACCAGTATCTCAATATATATGAGAATGATTGAGGGGAAAAGTTTTCCATTCGGGGATGGGAGCTTAACGGTGACGCTCCACTTTCGTCGCACTGAGTTGTAATAGAACGAAAGCATTTCACAGTCTATCGAGAGGTGACATACGAGCGTGGGAGTGGGCTTGGATCCATTTTTTCAACCATACTACGTATGGCTGTCCCCTTGCTGAAGAGGGGTGCCAGATATCTCGTTACAAAACCGTTACAATCAGGTTTTAACACGGTAGAAGACATAATGGCGGGGGCTAGACCTAAAGAAGCTCTAAAAAAGCACTTAGAGCTTACACGGGACGAAATCATCAAAAACGCAGAGAGAAAAATGCGTGGTGGTGGGAAGAAGAGGGCTGTCCGAAAGAAGAAGAAAAAGGGGTTACCAGCAAATGGCGTTAACCGTAAAAGGACATCAAATGAGAAGTGCTATAAACGAGTGAAACCTATGGTTCATATTTTTTTGTTAACTGATATAAGCTAAGGACATTACTCTCATGAGTCGTAGGTTGCTTAGTACTTGTCGAGAGAGGTAGTACTATTTCTTGCTCATCATGGCATGCTTCATCCATCCGTGTAGTTCACAATTTTGTAAATCAGAGCTGTCCCTCTTTGACATGCCCTGAACGTAAGTTCCTATTGAGCACAGTGTCTTTATTACGAAACAGTAATAAACACAATTAGTTCCCGAGTGCTCCTACAGAATTCATGATACCCAGCTCAGGCACTTACGTTTTTGATCCAAGCTGCGTGCACATGTACGCTAAATTCCGTATAGCACATTCAGATGGAACGGATTGCGATGACAAATACGTTGTATTTCCCGAAACAAACTTTCTGCACTCCATATTCAGCCAGTGTGACGTATATTTAAATCAGGTCAACATCTCGGCAGGAACGGGTTATTATCACCTAGAAGCATATCTAGAAAATGTCCTCAACTTTTCAAAGGAAGCGATGGATACCTTCTTAACTGCCGAGGGCTATTATGAGGGTAAAGACGAAAGCAATATAAAGGGCAAATTTACATATTCTAAAAAGAAGATACACGAATGTTTTGAGAGCCTGCATACAGACTTCACATTCCAGGAGAAGCTGCTTGTGAGTGGGTCGATATGAAATTAAAGCTCACTCGCACGAATCCTGATATCTGTTTAAATCTGTGAGCTGATCAAGAAGAGGGCGCAAAGCCCTTTGTGATCCATATTATGGAAACATACCTTCGCATACGTCGAGTAAAACTAAGTTCGCCTAAACAGTTAGAAATTCAAAAAATTTACTACATGCCACAGTAAAATACCCAACTAACAGAGTAAAGATCAAACTATACACGGTGCCCGCAGGATTGGCATCGAAACAGATAGAAAACAACGCCCTGGGAGCTCTACCTAAAAGGTTATTAATTGGCATGCAGGACCACTCTTCTGTGAATGGGAAATATAGAAAGAACGCCTTTAAATTCGAGAATTTCGGCCTTAAAAATATAACTTTATGCGTTAATGGCATAGCGTTGGGGAAAAACATTGGAGACGAATTATTCATCAGACGCTGTGATCCCGCTTTTCTCGAGAGCTTATAGTAATCTTGGCCATATCGCCGGTGCCTGTAATGAGCTAGGAATTCGTGTAACGCAGAAAGAATTCATCGAGCAATTTAATCTTTATCCGTTTGACATCACTCCTGATTTATCTGCTAGTGTAAACACACACATAAGTCCACAGCACAGTGGAAACATTTCAGTCAGATTCGAATTCGCCGCCGATAGACGCCCCTATTAGTGTACTAGTATACCTCGAATCACAAGCTCTAATATAAATTGACAGATTCAGGAGTATAGTCACTGACTTTTAAAATGGATGCGAATAAACTCCAGAGAGTAATGAATAGTGACCGAATCACACGCTCCAAATTTATCGGTGTGGTTGTTATTAGTTCGAAGGGATTCATTATAGCTATCTACTTTAAAAATAGGAAAAGAATGTACTACTTTAACTGAATGGGGACTCATCTTTGGAGCGACTATATTATTGTAAAATTTCTCGAACAGATGCATATCCCCGAAATTGCCTGGAATCCTTACCGATTTCAAGGTTACTTTAGTAATACTTGCGGCATGTACTGTCTTTCATTTCTCTTACACATGGCACGTGGAAAGGAATTTCTAAATTTTTTAAAATTATTCGACCCGTGTCACACTAAGGGGAATGATGAGTTGGTATGCAGGCAGATAAAAAACGTTTTTCGTTTGTGCGCACTCGATGTATTCTATGACGTTTTACCCGTATATATATATAATTGTAACTAGTAATTGCAAAAATATTGTGCAAAATGAGTAAACCTGTTATTTTAATTCTATAACCATTTTAAGTTCAATATAAAAATTGTACTATTTTATAAAACATTTCTTATGATTCTACCATTTAATAAATTGATGAAAATACACTGCGTCTTCTTCTTACCCGAAACACTAGAAAAAGAAAAAAAGTTTGCTTTAGTTCCCCGACGACCTGGCATTCGTTGGATCGGGTGTACTGTATTACTTCGACCTCCCTATTCAGATCACTGTCCGCGACTTGCCTTTCTTCAAAACTATCACGAAAAGATTCTATAACACGATTTAGTTCCTCATCGGTCGTTTAAGGAGAAAAGATCTGTGATTATTATGGATTTTATAAAAATAATTAACACTTGCAAAAGAATCTTGATTATTGTAATATTTATGATTTCTGCTCTTTGCCTATAACGTATACTTCCACATATATATACATATATATATTTATATATATATATAGAGAGAGAGAGAGAGAGAGAGAGAGAGAGAGAGAGAGAGAGAGAGAGAGAGAGAGAGAGAGAGAGAGAGAGAGAGAGAGTTACAAGGTGAAACGTCAAATACCTTCAAACCAAATGAAAAATAACATCACATTTCAAAATGAACTTATGGATTTTTATAAAATTAATCAATAGAAATATCAGAACAGGACTTTTACCATAATATTGAAGATGTTTTCTAAAATATTAATTATTAATTAGTTATTACTAATTGAAACTAATCTATAATAGAAAAATGAGTACACCTCTCATTTTAATGAAGCATTTTACAACAAAATGTAATGAGATGAAAATTTATTATTACAGTCCATATATATATATATATATATATATATATATAATGAAAATGAAATGAAATGAAAAATGAAAAGGTTTGTTGGCAGACTATAGTCCATATGACAAATATTATTAATACAATGACAGTTCATATACTAAGGATAGAAATATATACAATTGATTAGAAATAATACTATAATGTCAAAGTTAAGTGGAGCTACAGACAGACGTTTTCGTACCAAGAAGTCCATAGCTTAGAGGATAAATGGCACGACTCATGGATAGCTTGGATGATCGGGTAGGTTGATTTATAATTCTTTGTATTAGACTGTATTGAGCACGTCTTGTTACCTCCGGGAAGCTCGGGACATTGCAGGTAGCAAACATTTGCGAAGCTGAGCATCTCGTGGGTAATTTATGTAAGAGTCTAAAAGACCTGTTGTACAGCAAAGTGTAGTAATGCCTAGTTAAGAATATTAATTTTTGTTTAATTAAGATTATGATGTTTAATATAAATCATTTACTAATAATTGTGAAATTGTTTGAAATTGTTTAAAATGGAGTTGGCAATCCTGAACAGAGGCCGACAGAGCGGGCTACCCCCAGAGGAGTCAGTCTTTAGGCAGCGCGTTAAGCGTGAGGTTGGCGCCATGTAACGTAAAATTTAATTAATTGTTTGTGCCCCTCTCCGAGTAAAATGTTATAGTAAAATTCCGTACTCGCATCCCCCTAAATTACTTAAACCATTTTAGGAATTAAATAAAATATTAACAAGTGTTAAAAGTGTTAATGAACCCCCCCTTTGTTTTGTAACGGCTTTCATAGTCTCGGCGTGGCTACCAGAATCTTATACGGTACAGTGAAAACGAGTGTAGAAAAAGCAAGCGATAAATGAAATAAAGAGCCGATAGTAGAGTAAATAATGAAGAGAAAGTAAATAATAAAACGTGTTCACTATAATGAGTACACCTCTCATTTTAATGAAGCATTTTACAACAAAATGTAATGAGATGAAAATTTATTATTACAGTCCATATATATATATATATATAAATATATATATATATATAATGAAAATGAAATGAAAAATGAAAAGGTTTGTTGGCAGACTATAGTCCATATGACAAATATTATTAATACAATGACAGTTCATATACTAAGGATAGAAATATATACAATTGATTAGAAATAATACTGTAATGTCAAAGTTAAGTGGAGCTACAGACAGACGTTTTCGTATCAAGAAGTCCATAGCTTAGAGGATAAATGGCACGACTCATGGATAGCTTGGATGATCGGGTAGGTTGATTTATAATTCTTTGTATTAGACTGTATTGAGCACGTCTTGTTACCTCCGGGAAGCTCGGGACATTGCAGGTAGCAAACATTTGCGAAGCTGAGCATCTCGTGGGTAATTTATGTAAGAGTCTAAAAGACCTGTTGTACAGCAAATTTAGAGTTCTGCCAGAACCTTTTTTATAATTCACCCACAGTTGCTGTCCGTATATATTACTGCAGAAAGTACGAAAGAGAGTGTATTGAGCTTCACTTGGACAGAATCGAAAGTTCCTTATCGTCATATTCGCTTTAGCACAGGGGCTTCGAGATTGTTTTCTTATATCCGAGTCATCACTCAAGGAGCTGGTAATAGTTTGACCCAAATACTTAAACTCTTGTACTTCCTCAATTACATCACCATTCATTTTAAACCTGGCTGATTACAGCTTTTAGGATGAAATTGCATGACCTTAGTTTTTGTAACATTAAAAAGAATATCATGTTTCTGCGAATACTCTTCGCAGACTTTTAGTAGCCGATCCAGACCTTTAACAGAGGGACTTATTAACACCATATCATCGGCATAAACTAAGTTATTTATCCTTGTGTTATCTATACAACATACAAATGTTGCCTCGTTAAGTGAAGCAATTAATCCGTCAATATACACATTAAACAGCATAGGGTAGAGCAAGGAGCCTTATCTCACCCCGCAAGAGGAGCCAAAACACTTGGATAGTACATTGCCCCACCTAACAGTGAAAGATTGGTGGGAATACCAAAATTTCAATAAATTTAATATGTACATGGGAACCTTCCTGTCTTCTAGTTTTTTAAATAAAATATTGTGGTTCACTCTATCATATGCCTTACTTATATCTAGGAAACAACTATAAATAGTTGAATTACTGTCAATGTATTTAGATATTGTTTCTTTAAGTACATAGATACACAGGTCAGTTGAGTGGGACCTTTTAAAGCCAAATTGATTAGATGTCCATAGGAAATCATTTAATCGGAGTAACAAGAGTTTTTCTAGTAGTTTCGAGAAGCAGGAAGCGATAGCAATAGGCCTGTAATTATTGCTGAACAGAATGTCTCCGTACTTGTTTTTGACTAGGGGCAAGATATATACCCTCATGAACTCTGCATGGATATAGCTGATAGGAGCTGATAGGAGCAATGATATATGCAGACATACTACGTCCTTTGCATATTTTAAGTTCTCAATCGATAAGTCATCTACCCCTGACGCCGAACCAGTCTTCAACTCTTTAATTAACCTCTTTATTTAGAAAATGATATCAAACTATTTTCCATTGTCCTTCCCACAATCGTTTCGCCGCAATCTATCTTAAGATTATCCCTACTCACACTGTTAAGAATGTTAGAATAGTGGTTTTTCCACAGCTTTGCAATTTCATCCTACCCCGACACCCCATCGATTGTCGGAGGGAGGACATGAGGACATTTTTGACACCCGTTTGATTCTTAACAAATTTCCAAAATTTGTTATTATCGTTATTTATGGGAGCTTCACAGGCTTTTGATGCTAGAATAGACTCTTCTTCTTGTTTATATCGCCTTATGGCCGCCTTATATGACCCCTACTTCTACATATATTCATGTATACTGGTCCTAATCTGGGTCTACCATAAGACCACCACAAATCATAGGCGTCTTTCGATTCCCTCTTCAGGGGGACAATAGAATCATTCCATCCAGGATTAATGTTAGTATAATAATTGTACGATTTAATCAGGGGGCTTCCTGCTTCTCTTAACAGGGATATTATCTTATTATAATACCTATCTATGAGTTTACAGTGAGAATCATTTGAGCAAGTATTATTACAGGCAAGATGCAAAATTTCGAAATTATTAGATAAGTGACTTGTTCTCTCTTTGTATTCTATTCTCTGCTGCATATTAACATTGGACCAATCGACGCGATTATTCTTACCTATTGAGTTCTTGTTAAGTCGTGTTGCGCATAAATTGGTAAAGTTAATTAATATTTCTAATGGTCTATGATCAAAAAGAAGGAAATCATGCACAATATGAACTCTAACAATTCGATCCTTTAGATTATTACTAGTGAGACAAAGATCAGTCCACCTGGTGGTACCACTCATATCACTAACGTATGTAATATATATATATAATATATATATCTATATATATATAGATATATATTAGGGTGGAGCGAAAAATACTTTTTTTCTAGTATGAAGTTCTAATAGTGATTAAAAGTTGCATTTAGTGGACGAAATATGCCTGCCGAAATATGAGTTCATTTGTTTAAAATTTTCAGCTGCCACCAGGGGGCTAAAGTTAACACAATTTTGTGTAAAAAGGAAAAAAATGCTTCTATTTTAGGTTTGTCAAACTATTATAAAATTTTATCTTAGAATTATCTAATAGTTTGATTAAGATTCTTAAATGATAGGAATTCGTTTGGTAAAAATGCTTTTCATATGCTTAATATCTTCAGCTGCCACAAGAGAGCTGAAGTTAATACAATTTAGAGTAACTGAGTCATGTTGAGACTACACTGAATGTTGTGGGGGAGGGTTGTGGGGGAGGGTTTTGGTGTGAAGGAATTTCTTTCTGAGTCATTAGAACAGTGTGTTAACACTTGTCTTCTTAGGTAGTAGGCCTAGTCGCTCAGTTGATCGGAGAGTTTTTTAATATGATCGGAATATTATAAAACTTTATTTTAAAGTGATTTATATAGAGATAATATTGATTTTATTATAAAATGCTTGTTATAATGTATTATATAATTTTAGTTTATTTATATAATATATTATATATACTTATAAAATATATTATATATATTAATTATATAATGTTTTGATGTTACAGGATATTTTGTGATTGTGAATTTTTCTTAAAAATATTATGGCATCAAATACTAAATATAAACATTTCACTAGAGAACATATGAAGTGTGCCATATTTGAAGTACCTTGTGAGATGAGTGATATGCAACTACCAACTTATAACTGCATTATGAAAGATTACCTGTTCACAAAACATTTAGTGAAGGAGCAGATGAATAACAAGGAGCCTTCATTTTCTGAAATAGCAGAGGCAGTTTCCAAAAAGGTAGAAAATATTTGGAAGAAGGCCTCTTTGCCAATAGTTTCACATACACGCGTTTTACAGATGATGCGAGTGTACCATGATAAATACAGGTCCTTATTAAAGCCATACAAGTCACGCAAGGATCAGCCTAAGTACAAAAATCAGCTTGAAGAATTTGAAAACTCTTCAAAATGCACTTTGTTTGACATCTGCACCTGCAAATGTAAGGAGTTTAGGAGATGCTCATGTGAAAAGAGTAAGAAAGTCCCTCCAAAAGAGCAGGATTTTTTAAATGACCAACGAACACGCAGAATAATGGTGATAGGAAGCATTGACATAGCACACACAAGACGATTACAAGCAAGAGAACATCGAAAGGAAATGGAAAAAGCACGTCTGGAATCCTCACAAACAACTAGTGCTGCTATACCAATACGTCCAACTTACAAATCGAAACAGAGACAAGTGAACTTCAACAACTAGAAGAGATATCTGAAGATAATGAGGAAGATACAACCTCGACTCAATATGTAATATCAGAACAACAGATGCGTGAGCCACTGCCTTCATTAGCAATTACTTGTGATAGATTTAAAATGTCGGACAGAGCTGGGGCTGCTATTGCTTCTGCAGTATTGGCAGATCTTAAAATTGTTACTCCCGAAGACAAAGGGAATATTATAGACAGAAGTAAGCTAAGACGTGAAAGACAAAAACAGAGAAAGGAACTACAACAGATAGGAGAGCCAAAAACCATGCGGGGATTATACTTTGATGGCAGAAAGGATAAAACAATGATTCAATTCCAGGAGAGTGATGGCTCTAACCACCAAAGAACCAAACGCGAAGAGCATATCAGCATAATATCTGAACCACACTCTCTGTACTTTGCACATGTGACACCTTCCAGTGGCAAAGCTAAATACATTTGCACAGCGCTAGTGAATTGCTTGAAAGAAAGGAATGTTGATATAGGGAACATCGTTGCAGTTGGCTGTGATTCGACAGTGGTTAACACTGGTAGTATTGGAGGCACAATAAGATTACTGGAAGAAGCCTTTAATAAGCCATTGCAGTGGCTGATATGCCTTTCACACCTTAATGAACTTCCATTGCGCCATCTGTTTCATCACTTGGATGGTACCACTACTGGACCAAGAGCATTTTCAGGAGAAATTGGCCGAGCACTTTCAGACTGTGAAAAGCTTCCCATAGTTAACTTCAAACCCATTGAAATTCAAGAGGACATGTGTGAAGTTGATGTAGATGACATAAGTACTGACCAGAAATACCTTCTTGAAATTCACAAGGCTATATCAAGTGGAACATTCTCAAAGAGTCTTAGTCATAAGAGTCCAGCCAATATATCACATTCAAGGTGGCTCACCACAGCAAACAGGACTCTGCGGTTATATGCAAGCACAGAGAATCGTTCAGGCAATTTACAAGAATTAGCTACTTTCATTGTTAGGGTATACGCACCAATGTGGTTTCAGATAAAGCGTAAACCAT